>OX104127.1:98741145-99341145 GCA_944470555.2 Heterobilharzia americana
GACTGTGATAATCCAGAGGAAGAAACAAATTTCATTCTTAACAATACGATGGAGAGTCAGTTTACAAAAAATGAAGATTTCTCGACCCAACAAAACAAAACGGCGCAAAATTAGAGATGAATTTCAGATAATTGTACTATTCATCAGTGATTCTGTTGAAAAACACTAGACTGTGGGGTTCTTGGGAGATTGTGCGGATAACATTCATAGGCGGAATTGGGCTGAAATAAAGACAACAAGATGGATGCATAAGAAACACATAGCATAAACCGAGATTAGTTTTAACCTATTTCCACTGAACATGCGGTTAACCCAGCAATATCAAAGGGATCTGAACAATCACTACAGGCACTTGAAATGATGCTCATCATCAAGTGTGTACATAAACAGATTGGTTTTAGTGCTGAATAATAAAATAATAACAATAATTTTATTCAACATGATACTTGTTTATGTACTAGGCTACATTTACACTCGTTACTTGAAGTTTTATGATACAACCAAGCTGCTCGAGCCGAAGTATTATGCTTAAAACAATGAAAACGAATAAGTTTTGGTAAATTTAATTGAAGGAAATACATCCATCACACCACCAGCACCCTTCTAGACATAAGCCTGGTAATTTGGATATCAGAGAGATCATCCAATGTTTAATGAACTCCAATGTGAATAATAGAACCGATCAACCGGATTGTTTAGAGTTAAAATGTTTGTATAATTCTTTGGTTTGTATTGATATTTTTATATCAAGATTATAAATTATCGACAAAAGAGGCTTATTTTTAGAGTTATCCTTGACGACCTCCCTAATAACTGATAAAAAGTGTTTCCGTTTAGGAATAACAGTCTGTAACGGTGAGGTTAGAAAGTAATTACCAAGCCAATTTTACGTCCAAACTCAAAATAAAATCTGAAAATTGATGAATAGGCGAAGGGATAAATTTACCTAACTAGTTCAAATAAGCTATACTGGCACACTGTTACATTCAAAGCAATTGTTGAAAACGGAAGTAAACCATCAATACTGCTGAGCAGCAACGGCAGAAAGACACAACTGTTGGAGATAGTTGCAAAGTTTAGTAATCATTCGGACATAATCATTAGATATGTGAACCAACTTCACCTCATATCACTTAACTGCTATGAAATCCCCGCCTACCTTTTATAATCCTGTATGCTGAGATAAGCATAATACAACATGATTAGACGATTGTTGTATGGAAACTTCAGTGGTGTCTTTGAAGTGAAAACAGGAGTAAGGTTGC
This sequence comes from Heterobilharzia americana, assembly GCA_944470555.2. Lineage (NCBI taxonomy): Eukaryota > Metazoa > Platyhelminthes > Trematoda > Strigeidida > Schistosomatidae > Heterobilharzia > Heterobilharzia americana. Next base: position 98,742,411 of record OX104127.1, read on the forward strand.
CTTTTATCACTGATTATCTTCCTGATTGTGGTCTACTGGACTGGATCATGCAACACACTGTGCGGAGCGAGAACCATTGAAAAGACCTTAGAAGATTTCAATTTCGCCGCCGATGATCATTTATATCTAATGTCGCACTAACTCGAAGATCTACAGGCGAAAACTAACAAGTTTGCAGAAGAAGTGAGGCAGAGAAGACGCGACTGACTTCAGGTGAACGTAGAGAAGACAGAGGTGATGAAAATACCCAACCACCAACACCACCACCACCAACAACAACAACGAAAGCATCAATCACCATCAACGAGAGGAATCTAAACGAAGTTGTCTCTGTCACACACACCTCGGCGTGGCAGCATCGTTTCAACTACAAGTGGAGGTGGTGGTGGTGTTGGCGGCACACATGAGCACGTCAAAGCCAGGATCAGACAGACAGTAAGACAGGTCTTCATTAACCTGAAACACTCAGTGTGGAGATCTACTGCACTGCACTGAACTCAGCATAAAGCGTGAACAAGATCCGGATTCTCAACACTAATTCAGTCAAGTGAAGTCAGTGCTTCAATATGATGGTTGAGAGACATGGCGGTGCGCTAAGAAAAGCATTTCCAACAAACTACAGACATTCATCACATCAACAGCCACCACCTACGCTCACTCGATACTGACACTGAAGATCAGATGGATTGCCAGCATAATAAGAATAAGCAAGAAGGAATTCACTGTGACTGACAAGGAACCAACCAAGGACGTATCACCCAACAAATATGCCGAAGAAGGTGGAGATGGATTGAACTGGACACACACTGAGAAGACCATTTGAGGACATCACGTGTCAGGTCAGGCCATCGAGTGGGAGCCAAATGGGAAACGACGAGTTGTGCATCTGAAGCGATAGTGACATGGAGGAGATGGTGTGAGGATGAAATGAAAGTTTATGGGTAGTCGTGGAGATAGGATAAGAAGACTGGATTGAACAGAGTGCAGTGGTGACGTGCTACTCAAGCTCTATGTTCCACTAGGATCCCAAGGGTAAAATAATATAATAATAATAATAATAATAATAATAATAATAATAATAATAATAATGATAATAATAATAGACGATTATTGTAATGTGCACTGAATCTATTGAAATGATGAAAAAATTTGTAGCTTAGGACTAGGATGGTGGTGATTTGCTGTTTTCCGAACGTTGATATTATGTTTTGGACATTTCATCACAATCACTATCACTTCTTTATGAAGTTAGTACTGAAGATGTTACCAAGCCTGGAGACTAAACGTTGTTCACAACAAAATATCAAATAACACCGAACCACCAGTATTAACTTGATGTTGTAGTCACGAAATAAAACCCGAATAAACCATCATATTTCATAGCTTAAGGGATGGGTGATTGAATCATGATCAAAATTCTTCGATTTTGAAGTCAACCGCAGCTAAGCTTTTGTATAGCACTCTGTCGTATAATTGTGCACGAAATGCTAGATAATCTTTAGGATGAGTTTCATTTGTTAGAAATCCATTTCTGTAAAATGTAGCTAGGAAGTGACTTCGAAATGCAAGCGAAAAAAAATTACTTTACGAGTGAAAAAGGAAAAAAAAGAGATAAAAGGAGAAAATTTGCGTCTTAAAGTGAAGGTGATTTCTTTCAGTTCTGGAAATTGTGACTAATCATAGGAAAAGATCTGCTTAGAGAAGTAACGTGATACTTACAGATAAAAACAAAAAAGAAACATGACTGACAATACAGAACAGACGTACTCTGCTTTCAAAGCTTCCATCCTGCGATGCTACCTCCTCTTCAATTCTATCCGATGTTTGATGGTCAGTAAAGCTTGATCTAGATGAGCATCCTGGACGTCGTGTATCTGAATTAACACACAATGAGTTGCAATCATCTATTCGTTCTTCTTCATCACCATGTTCTCTTTTTACATTCACATTATGTCTGGATGTGACAGGGTGCAATTTAGAACTGCTGAAGTCAAGATCAGCTTGCGTTTCATTCTGCATCATTAATTCATGCAAATACCGACTATCGTTTGGATTTGTTTGTGCAGGATGCATCGAATGTCGTGAAACGGATGCCGACAAATTTGACGCATTCCCGCTACCATTACAGCTACGTTGATTTGCCTCATTTAATAAAAGCCATGACTGATAAACAGCTTCGAGTGACTGTAAGTTTCTTAAGGAACTAGCGGATGGAGAATGATGTAACTGTTGTCCGGATTTCAGATCATTTGATTCTGAGGTCATTTTCTCCAGACTCTGTAAAAGTGTGAATTTACAAAGAGAAGTACAAAACAGATAGTAATCTCACCTTTTTATTAGATTTATTTGTTTATTTATGCAAAAAATTAATCGTTAAACCACCGCCCGAGAAATAGATTAAACCAGTATTAGCCAAAGAGGCTGACATTAGTTTGGATGTCCAGAATCCGGATCATTAAAAATCAATAGGTAACGTGCAGAAACTACGACCGACAGATACACTATATATAAGTATGTAGTGTATAGGAAGTGATTTTCAATTTTAATGAAATAACGGACAAGCATTGGATAGAATGAGGACAGAAAATGAAAACAGACAAATGAAATCGGTTCTAAAGGTTTCCTCAAGAATGAATGCTACGATTGTCAAAATACAGAGTTAGAGAATAAGTGAAGAGGCAAACAAAAAAGGTAAAAGCTATTTTCATTTTATGAAAACGTAAAGTAGCGAGAAACTAGTAAATTATTGATCCACATTCAGAAAAAAAACTCAGACACTGTTCTGAAAAGAGGACAAATATTATTCATGTTGTAATGATAATAACAGGCGATACAAAAAATGAATAAAGCATTCACGTGAAATTTCCATCACTAAGTAATTTCACTAGTGGAACGACTGAAAACTATGGAAAACGAAACTTGAGACTAACAATTAACTTTCCCTGTTATTGAAACACAACTTCAGCTAAGAAACAAATAGCTGGTAAGTGTACTGTGCTCAAATTATGATGAAAAGGCTGACTGGAAACTTTTGGTTTTAGGCACTTATTTCTACAAAGATTTGTTTACTAACAGTGAGAATGGTTCTCATATTTGAACCATTCACTGAACACATTGTAAAGAAACAAAACTGAGTGGTAGTTAAGCGCTTAACTAAGAACGGAGAAGTAGTAATCAAAGCCTATCTTTATGTGGATAACTTCTGCTGAAGTAAAATTACAACGGACCAATTGACAGGAAATTAATTAGCCATACCAGTAAAACTGCAAGCTAACACCATGACGTTTGCGATACACACTCGAAATAGATAAGTAAGCTCTCGGAATATTTCTTATGGCTTCTTATTAACAAACCCTGTGTCAGATCCTGCTACTGTTTATGCTTAGCTACCTTTACCATTTTCGCTCTGTTCATTTTAGTTATTACTATTCTTAATTTTCGTTTAAAAACGGTTTTGTGTTTTGAAATTTACAAATTGGAACAAGTCAAACAGTTTCTTCTGAGTATTAACTGTCGCTTCAAACGAAACTGCAGAGTGCACAATCCTATCGAACACGAAAGCTTACCTCGATACGTTGTAAAAGAAGGGGAATTAACTGACGTGCAATGGTATTCTCTTGTTTCAGACTTTCCATTCTTGATACAGCTTCGCGCAATTCCATAATATAACTGACTGAAAGTCGTAGAACACTACCCTTATTTCGACGTCCATCTCTAAAAAATTGAATATTTGATATAATGAAAGTAAATTAAATATACACAACATAACCATTTTTATACTTTAAACTGGTCATTCTATAGTGATTGCATATGAAATGAACATTTATTATGAAATAATGGCAAAATTAATAAATACTAAAATTCAGCTTCGATAACTAGGGTATTATACGAAATCGATATCTGTTCACAATTGCATGCCTTATTGTACTATTTATTGGTAATAACAAGCATAGTGTCAATAATGAATAGTGTACATATCTGATTGAATAAAGCGGACTGGATTAAGACAAACAATAACAAAACCTTCATTATAGACTTTTTAACTTACCTTAAATCACAATTTGTCAAAAATCAACATGTTAACCTCAATACAATGCGAGATTTATGTCGCAAAATATTGTAAGCTATGGATGGACGACGTTAAAAGAAACTGAGTCAAGGAGAAAGAGATGTTTCCAATTATTTGCTAGTCAAAATAATTATGAAATACTCTAGACAACTGTGTTTTATAACACTGAATAAATCTAATGTAACAAATAAATGATGATTTCACATGAGTTAGACCTGAGATTTTGTGTAGTACAAATAGTCTGACACTAAGTAATACAAAAACAATGGTTAGTATCACTACTGGAATACCAGCAGTGTGAACAGTTAGCTGTTTTGAATATCAATCAAGGAACTTCGACCGAAGCAGATATATTCCTTACTATAGAACATAATGAGAACAACTTCTGATGTAATGAGAATTCCCTGAAATGTTATTAACAAGCAATAAACCACTATCAAACTAGCTTAATCTTCAAAGTTTGCCCAATCAAATTTTTAGAAAGAGTGAATTAAGAGTGGAACAAATCAACTTACACATCACGATACAGTTCTGGTGGAAGTAAGCTGCTGAGGTAGACGATTTGTGAATTAATATAATCCCGTCGCTTTCGTTCAACTAATTGTGGAGAAATAAAATGTGAAAAAATATCTTCAGTCTTCATACAACAGTTTATCAGGAAATATTTCGAAGAAGACGGCTAGTTAAAATGATTGCAACACTACAGCATAGTAAGTCTTCTTAGTCTACAGCTGAGAATTTCCATAGAGTTAAATGTCACAATAATAGGAAACAAAAATAATCGATTGAGTTGTTGGGTTATGGCATGAAGAGGTTAGTAGTACGGCCACTAACTTCAACAATGAGTGATGCCGGTTTCAACCACTAAGGGGATACTAGTATTTTAATAACTGCAGATATGCTTTGCTGAAGAGTGTCAGCAAGCATGAAATCTATGTCCAGGAGTTCCTGTTGATTTACGCTTAGATTTTAACTCATCTACTTCGAGATTCGAAATAACCCTACCACATAGAAATTTCAAATGAGCTGTCACAAATATGTACGCATAATATCTACGTATTTCTTTCATATCAGTCAACCTACTGACTTAAAAGTTCTTTGGAAAAGTAAAGTTCAATTACTTTCTTCTTTTCACCAAGTTGAATTAGAAAATGATCTGTGTGTGGGTAATTTATTATTATGACGAAGATGATGATGAATACTTATGCAATGGTGACATGTAAAAAGGCTTTATTCTTAAAGTGACAACTTCATGCACATACGCGACAACAAACAAAACAAGCACATAATATAGAAGAAAACAAAGAAAGCAACAAGCGTACGCCAAAGTGTCCTATATATACACATATATTATGATGAACAAAATAACAATCTAGTCAAACGATAACGAACGAAGTTTTCGTGTTGGCAGAGATACATTTAGTGTTGTTTCTTTTGACAGATGGTGAATACCAACACAACTAGGTTATACAAAAATGTTGTTTTCTAGTAAAATTTGACTGAAAAAGAAGCTGATTAGGCTACTTTATATGTGTTGATACTCCTTTTTCTTTTTTAAATGAATGTTACTACAAGGAGGATAGTAAGTTTTGAGTTGAGTTGTATCGTGAACAAGAAAAAAAAAACTCCAGCATCAAAACAAAATCAACCTATCACTTGCAGTAGATAGCAACTGACCGAGAATTGTTTTTACAGACATTTGCAATGCTTAATAATAAAATAAGCTAAGCATAGGCAGCTAAAGTAATACAAGAATGCAGAAGACAGTACGTCAAGGTGAAGAAGCGTTCATTTAGAAAAATATATAGTGTAATGCTATGAGTACTAATTTAACAGTCATCAACAAAAATGACATAGATGTGTGAACACAAGCCTGACAGTAGTGATTTGGTGATAACCAGTGTGTTCATATTACACGGTTTTATTGGATATGCGGCTAGTTATACTAGTTAATCGAACAACCCCCTGTAAAATATTAATTCCGAATATTTTACGTGGTAGAATAATGAACAGTAAGGTATTCAACTTTAAGACTATAAATGACCGTATAGCCCAACAAAATCCGAGTTCAAAACGAAGTATTTCGTTAGGTAAAAGTTCTGTGCTACAACCATATTCCCTTCAACTCTTTATCAGACGAATACGAAAATTAGGGGGGTTGGATAAGAAGTCATTTATTTAGTATAATTTATATCTAAAACTGTTAAAAAAAAAAGAAGTGAATTTACACCAACCACCAGAGCAATTTTCATCACGTGTAAAAGATTCTGAACTGCATCAACTAAAAACAGTGTCATCATCCGAAACAGCGCTAATATTCATAGTCATAACTGATTCTGACCTATAATACATTTCATATTATGCAATACTCTAAAGTGAAATGACGATATGACAAACTAATTCATAATACCTCCTACTTTTCAAACACTCACTCAGAAAACAACTAACATGACCAAACAGTAACCGACTCCAGTAGATCCACTGTTTCTGAAACATACCTTTATATGAGATGAACTTACGAAAATACACATTCATTTACATGTAATTATCTTGCTACCACCACCGACATAATGATGAGGAGTAACAATTTTAAGATGTTTAAAGCGACTACAAAACTACACTATAAAGGATAGCATTATGAAGAAAATACTTGGGATAAAAAAAAATTTTTTAAGACCGGGAAATTCGACATTATGTAATGTTCTTATAACTAAATATTTGGGTATACTACTGCCACAGATGCATAAATTCATGAATGAAAGTTCTACCATGGCAGCTTAAATTCATCTCATTATTGCCAATTATCACAATCCATTCTTTTGAATACAGCTTATTGATAATGGAGAGTAGACAGAACACCAGGGATCACTTTACGTTTCACTCGATTAATGATAGACAAAGCCGACTTTTAAAAAATTCGTTATGAAGTAAATGCTGATGAAGTCGCCCAGTCTGGTGATGAGCGAACTTCAAAGCTCAGATAACACCAAACAATTGTCATCCTCATCCTGAGCTACAAATCTTCTCTACTATTTCAAAACTAAATGAACCTTCAGAGTAAGTGGATAAAAATAATGTTTTAGTGGCTCTATCGTCCACCTATTTACAGTGATATCGACAAACTGTTACACTACATTTTAACGCATTTTTATCTTTACTTGCTTCAAGTGTTTGACCATTGCTGCCTTCGTAGTATACACCATATTCCGTTGTGTCACCACCTGAGTAACGCAGAAGTCAGGCGGAGACTTTTAGGAACAAGACGTAAGTCAGTTGACACGGCTGTGAACCCTCATCGACTGACATGGTTGGCTCCGACACGTGTGACCTATGCCTAGTCGCCAATCGCCTCGTCACACAATGTTGACCAAAGTAGGTTCAGATTGGAAAAAGGCTCGAGGCGGCCAGACCAAAACATGGCACCAATCTATGAAGTCTTTGACCGTTGCTTTAGGCCATGTAGGGCAATGCAGACTAGTCGGTTGGTGTCCACGGGACAACAAAATCCAGTGGTTGGAGACTCTACGTGATATGGCTGAGAACCAATGTCAGTGGTCCAGATGTACACATACATTATCCTCATCTTAAAGCTTTACAGAATCTTACCATTTTCTCATTCTCCCTCGTTCTCTCTTCACGTACTTAAATATTAAGTATTTATTTATTTTTTTGACAGGATTTGCTTTTTTTCATCTTCCATTTCACTGCCTTTCTACTTAATGTACTGATATGAGGTGTGGCAACTTGGATCGTTACTCAGTAATGCCTGGTACTATGTTGATTTGGATGGATGATAAACAACAATGTAGTATTTAACTGGATGGAGAAGGTTATATACATATTTTTCCATTGCTTTATTCACATTTGGTGCGAACAATGCACATCAACTTCCAGGTTCAACAAAGAGTAACTCTGCCGTTATCAAGCTTTCAGCTGCACTGATCCCCTTCAATCTTAAGCTGATTATACGATTTTGCTCACCAACATACAGTCTGGTGCATGATCGCTTAACTGACATCAATCAGCACAATGATGAAAGTTCACCTTTTCCTCCTTCAGGCTGTGCAGATTTCCAAGCTAGTTTTTTATGAACAATAGTTTAAAAAGGCTGTGAACTTCAAAGACAAAAACACACTTTATAACTGAAACCCGTTGGGAAATTATAATGTTTAGCCTTTCAGTGCAAATATTGCCTATCATAACTCAAAAGGCAAAAGTGAAACATTCCAACAAAAGTTGTTGGGCATATTTTAAGTTCGGGTTTCCAAAGTACAGATAGGCAAGCATATAGATGGTTTTTTGTAAATCACAGACTTACAAGTTGATGGTGCTGACTGCTTGCTGCATAGAATTTTCTAACACCAACTTCAGAATACATGAAGTCGTTGAGTGGAAGTCAAGTATATGGATGAAATAATTACACTAGACGAAAATCAAAACTTGATGTTTGGAAAACATTTCCCCTGCATCAGACATATAACTGAGTACATTATAGTATTAATCTAGTGCATTCATCATCGAATGTAGTTCGTTTTTATTGTTTCGATCTTACCTTCGATTACAGAAGAATATCAACTCAAACTGATAAGTAACGACAAGTTCGACAACAAACATACCTGGAATATAGAAAACAGTCTACTACGTTACAAAGAGAAACGTGAAAGACTGGTAAACTAACTTCTGTTATGGCTTTCCTTTTTTGAACGCTGTTTTTGACTGACGATTTTAGTGGGGTCTTGAATTGGATGACTAGCCAGTGCTGGAGAAGTAATGAATAGATTAGAATTTGAAGAGCTATTTGGCGAACAAAAGGCCTGATGAGGTGCTGAACTAGAAGTACTAGTAGATGTAAGTGAAGGTGCATAAACTGGTACTGGAGCAGTGGTTGGAGAGTGGGAATTAGGCAAAAGCATTCCTAGACGTAGATTTTGCACATCAGATGAACAGCACCCTGATTGGGTAGCTGGGCTTAGTACAATAGGACGAGATTTATTTGATAAAGGTGAACTAGAATAAGTAGCAGAGTAGGCATAGTGGGAATTATTTTTCTGATGACATTCAATTAGGTCGGTTGATGTTGGCATTGAATTAGCGGGAGAAGAATTAACCATCCCACTGTAAGCGGAAGTCGAACCTGGGATTAGTGGAATCAAATGTCCAGGTTGCCCGTGAAAAGACGAAGCTTGCGGCTGGTTGTGAACTGATGTGCTGCCAAACGGTTGCCATGCGAAAAGTGAATGCGAGGCCAAATTAGGTGTTCCTTTGCTAATTGGAGCACTTGAGCTGCCTTCTAACGAGGGTAGACGCTGTCCATAGTCAAACTATAGGAATGGAAAGCACAAAAGAACAACACTTACGTGAATATGGAGGAATTTCAGAAACAACGACATCAAAGCGAACTTTCAAACCAAAACATTCTGCAGCTAACACATTAATGTAGATGTCGTTGGCTGTACTAGTGCACAAGTAAACAGAATAGAATATGATCCAAATTGCAAAGTATATGTTGTACACAGAATGATATGGCTCAGAAGCAGTCACAGTGTTGCACAGTAATTTATATATTATTTTCATCTTACTCAGCATGTGGGGTTTCTTTATTGTTTCACGCTCTTTTTCTCTTTGTTTCTTGATTCCCGACTACATTTTCCCTATTTGTCTATCCTTCATAATCCTACCTTGTTGATTCATGCGCCGTTACACAATACTGCTAGGTACAACGTTGACATAGGAGAAAAAACAAAAAGTGAGTCATAGATTCAACTATAGTGGTTTAATGTGAACACTATAAGCAATTCATAATAATTATAATGTATTTCAATCACTGGATTGGATAATTAATGAAGAATTTATTGACTTCAAGCTGTTTTCCATGAGCAACAGCATCATTAAGTAGCAAAGTTCTCAAATATTTCAAGAGTGAAGACATACTCTATCATCAAGCAATTTATCACTACTTTTCTGTAGCTGGAAAAAGGGAGTCATTAGATTTCGATCTAGCAGCTGACTGGAAACGATTTCGTGAGGGGAATCTAAGGTCGTAGTATAAATATTGTATGTGATTCTGCTTGTCTCGCTAAGCCATCTCAGGGAAACAGATGTTTATAGCTTCTTTCTTCCATATGGGATTAACAGGTTTTGATTCAAACATATGCAGTAATGAATAAATTTATATAGAAGTTACGGAGTCTGAAACAAGGGGGAATGACTATAAAAATTGTCCGTTGGAAAAACATATTTCTGTAACCTATAATCTGAACTGCAGAAATACGTTGCTATACACAAAACAAACACACAAATCTTCCAAATGTGATTGCATTGATTGGTGGTAGTGTGACTAGAAATTAATAAACTGTGAGAGCAATTTAGATTTTTTTTTCATCATCATAGACACCTGGTATGCAAAAAAAAATACAGTTTAGTAACAATATACTAGACCGTCTACAGCGAATCAGATGAAGTAGATTCGCACCTATTATTTGCTTACTGGGTTAAATGTTCAAACAAAACAAGTCAGTCAGCATAAATATGAGATGTGACCTTATTATGTAAGAGTTCAATTCGCCATTCAAGGATGAGTCAGTTCGGCACACAAATTATTTTCAAAATATCAAATAACCCTTGTAACGCCCTTCTCAAAAACTGTAATCTAAGACTCAGGGTGCTTGTTTTGCAAGGCGGCAGTAAACAATCTGTTATGCTTGAAATGACAATGTTACTGAAATAAAAAGTTAATAGCAGAATGAATAATGTCTTTTTGCTTTTCATTGTGACTTTCTCAATTTTTAGCTAGATGTGACGTGTTGATATATGTTCGCTAGCAAGCAGAATAGAAAATAGACTATCATAGAAGCCAAATCATCTTTCAATGAAGAGATGAAATTAGCAACTTAGTTTCTACAGTTTAGCATAAAAAAGGTAGTGAATTAAGGGAAACAGAAGTATTCAACATGAATTAGGGAAGTATGGATCAGATCAAAATGTAACTGATGTGTTTTTAGATTTCCCATTAAATCTCCTATTAAACAAACAAACCCGTTAACCGAGGTTATTATTTTTGCGAAAACCGTATAATTAAACATCCAGTGAGTCAGAGATAATTCCGCTATTCAAGAGAAAGCAGATGGTGTGTGTTTTAAACTACCGTCAAATAGTTGGAAGTCATAAACCTGGATTATTGGATCACACACCATTTTCACTCAACATAATCTTCCTTTCAATAAATATTATTATCCAAATTAATGAGACGAATTTTATCCACATTTTAAAGCTCAAAATGATAGTTAACATATTCGCTAGAAATTGCTGATTGCCTATCATTCCTACTATATCCACTCAACTTTGCTACGATCACTTTAGTAGTATGCTTCCACTGTATAACAATTATTTAGGAGAGAATACACTCAGTTACCTTGTACATATTCGTGCAGCAAGTAATGAGCCACACTCATTGTGTGACAGCTAGTGATACTACCTGGCTACCCACACCTCGGGTAGGTGGAGCGGAACTCCAATCCGCTACCCAGTGATTGGTAGTTATCTTCTGAAACCACTGAGCCACATCTTCACATATGTAAATAAACAATAAACAGGACCACATATTGCAATACAAAAAGAGTATGTATGTAGGCAGTAGTAGTAGTTGTTGTAATAATAATATATGATGTAAGAAGACAATATGTAAGCATATCAACAAGCAAAAAATCAAGTGAAAACACACATAAAAAGCAAGCAACTAAACACATGCTGCTAGTTAAAGACAAAATTAATTCGATGGGTCTTTCTTTAGTTAAAGTACACCACTGAAGTGCATGTGTAAAGTGTGTGTATTTGTATGCGCTAATAGTGTATATTGTGTATATGAAAAAGCCTATCGATTGATTTGAACAGTAGTACAAATATTAATAATGGCAATACAGAAAAGTTTCCATATAAAAAGGTTTTCTAAATAGAAGGATTATATATATATATATATATATATATATATATGTAGTTAGAAACAACAATCTTTTTCTAAAATGCTAGAAATATAATTATTATAACCATCAAACTAGTACTTTTAAATTAAAAGAAATACTACTTTAAAAAATTGGCAGCTATCATCATCATTTGTTAATCATATGAGTTCGAATTGAATCATCCTAATATATTCATGACAAAACTTTGGGTTAGGGAAAGAGAGATGGTAAGAGGAAATGATTCAGTTGTTCACGATAAAATACAATACAACTAGAAATAAGTAAATACAATAGGAATTAACATTCAAAACCTGCTTATTTCTGAGCTGGTAAGTAAAAGCTTTTTTGCTACAAAACGATGACTATATTATAATGAATTTCAAAATTTGACGAATATCAAAAAAGTCAAATACAGTTTTTTCAGTAATCTAACCTACGTCCAGTACAAATGCAGTAGTATATTCCTTTATTAGGCATAATCATCATGAATCTAAACACATGATTACCGCCAAAATCAATTCAAGAATTCAATCTGAAGGTTTGCGGAGATTCATTTATTCATTTCAGGTTGGTATTCATCATCAGTTGGAGACATGCGAGTACTAGAGAGTGGTATAGTCGTAGTGCGGTACTCCTCAGTAGTACGCACGCACGACCCTGACAGAGTGGAACACAGGATCATCGGGATCCGTGGCCACCACTTTACCGATGACTCTCCAACTCATGTCAGTCCATGATAATAATCAACCTGAAATCAATAAACAAATTCCCACAAACCTCTATACTGAATTACTCTCTAGCGTTCATTAGTGACTGGCTTTGAAAAGTGATTCCCGAAGTTCCAGTGAAAAATCGTAGGCGGTGAGGCAAACCAAGTCAGACATAAGTGCACTTGTTCAGCGGTGCCATTGGATAGAGGTTGCGCTATATCATGTACTGACAGAAAGAGAACATGTTGACCAATGGATTCCAAGCCAGTAGCTCAATGGTAACGTGCTGGCCGTGGAACCTGAAGTTCCTGGGTTCAGTCTCTGATGGGGTCACGCGTGCACACAGGTGAGAAGTCTCATAGTTGGAAGAAGCAACCATTTAGTGCTCCCAGCCTTCAAATGGTAATCCAAAGCGTGCCAGTCCTTGATGAATACCAGCCCATAATCAAAGAATGATCCAATTTCAAACTCTGTGTTATTACCGAAAATTCAGCACTCAATTTAAACAATTACACATCCTAGTGTTATTGCTTGTATTACACCGAATTGACCAGTCTCTGTTGGCAAATGGGCTCCAGTGCGGATGCCTCGATGTTCCTTGTTTTAATTATGTATAGTAATGATGGGTGATGGCTAGCCATTACACATCCTGTTAAAACACACCACTAAATAACACAATTCATCAGTACTCAGGTAGCACAACACTTACGATTTTAGACGAGATATTAATATTCAGACCACTCAATAACATAGAATTCGATCCATTTGTTTGAGCAAGTTGTGAGAACACTAGTTAACAATTCCATAATAGATTGTTTATTTGATGTAGCACACAGTGATACAGTATTGCTTACCGGATGACGTTTCGAGCAGAATTTATTGTTCATATCATATCAAAGTTATCATATGACTTCCAAGCTTCCTTTATACAGTCCAACAGTTTCTCTTTCGTTTATTTTAGTAGTAGGAAGATTTTCCAGATATCTGAAATATCTGATCAGTCATTTCTGTTAGGTGTTGATTCAACGAACGATTCAATCTCCCCTTCCACCTACCTACATTGGATTATGGGTGAGTGCATGCAGAGCGATAGCCAAGTTTCCCTTCAAAATTTCACTTCCACAGTTTTCGAATTTCAAGGCAAATATATAAACAAACAGAAGTAGCGACGGGATTTCCAATATCCCCGATCGTAGCAGAGATATTTATGGATAGTTGGGAACAACTAGCATTAGGAACATTCCAACCCACCCCAAAAGTATGGTGGCGATATATAACATAATTACTGTGTTAAAATCATAATATATCTAGAGTTTCTTCGCACATATTAACTCGATGGTAAGTGTAATCCAATCCACTTATCAATTAGAAAATGAAAAAGTAGAACTTCCTATATTAGATTGCAAAATCAAGAGGAGAGAAGATAGAAGCTTAAATAGCAGTATTTATAGGAAACCAACATATTCGAATCGATACTTGGATTTCACATAACTTCACTATATGTCTGTCAAGGTAGGTTTGATAAACTGTCTGAGTAATCTGGCTAAAAGTTTGACTAGTAAGTCAGAAAATCTAAATAAGGAAATTAAACACACCAAAGATACGCTACATATTAATGACTACCCTGCAGGATTGATCAAAAAGTGTATAAAGACAGATGAAAGGAGTGGTAATGGTGACTGCAACAGGCCTAAGATGAAATTCAAATCCTCCATAATGTTGCCATATAGAGAAGGCACATCGGAAATTTTACGCATAATTCTCAACAATCCTGGCATTAGGGTCGCGTTAAACTCACAAACTCCCACATGGAGAAACTTTGTAGGCTAAAAGATCAATTACAGCCAATTAGGAAAAACAATGATTATGAGGTCAAGTATATAGGTCAAAGCAGCTGATTTGAGTCAGTCAGAATGTAGCTAGGTGGAAGGGGAGATTGAATCGTTCGTTGAATCAACACCTAACAGAAATGACTGATCAGATATTTCAGATATCTGGAAAATCTTCCTACTACTAAAATAAACGAAAGAGAAACTGTTGGACTGTATAAAGGAAGCTTGGAAGTCATATGATAACTTTGATATGATATGAACAATAAATTCTGCTCGAAACGTCATCCGGTAAGCAATACTGTATCACTGTGTGCTACATCAAATAAACAATCTATTATGGAATTGTACTCTACTGTAGTGCCCAAAGTTTACTCCCACATTAATTAAAAGCTTCATTTGAAGACAAATCTTTTGATTGCCGGTCACAAGGGGCAACTATACTGATTTGAATAATATAAAGGCTCAGGCTTAATTGCTCAGTCATACCAAGAAATAAAACATTGCATATTCTGCTTTGTGGGACATTTGCATCGAGAAATTGCCCCAGTTAGTCAATTTCAATGCATGGATAGAAGACACGTGATTGTACAACCATCTTACTAGTCGGATACAAGTTAACCACCTGTGTGCAACAGTACATCTAGCCTTGATAGTTATATTACACACAGGGAACCCCACAACTATGTACTGGGGTTATCGGTAGCTCGGTAGATGCCTCAATCACTTTAGTCAGTGACAGTCCGCAACTTTCTTACCTACGAAGGACGACAGAGATAACAAAAAATAACGAGGGGAAAGTGGTCAGATGAGAAGTTCTTTCGGTGACCACAATGCTTTCAAAAAAGAAGACACCTATCAACTACAGCATGCTCGCCACTGGTTTTGACTCAGAGATATTTCTGAGTCACTGAGTCAAATCTTTCAAACGTGACTTAGAGAGTCGTTGTGCACTAACAGATGTTAGCCAAACACCACTCTTTCATCCCATAACGTTCCATTATTTCTACGCTTCGTTTAAAAAGTTACAGAGCTAACTAACAGTGAACAACATAAAAGCACCTGAGGGGAAATGTCATTTAAGTTTCTGTTTCAGTCATCGAAAAACGCTCTTGATTCTGCTGTCGTTTTTGTACTTATAATTTCCCGTTGCTATATGGGGTCAAATTGCTCGGCCTTTGTTGGTAGATAGACTCCTACGCAGGTCCCTCAATAATGCAGGGTCCTTATTCTGTTACAACTAGTTGGAAAAGCAAGTACATCGTTTGCTATCAGATACGATCAATTCCACGTGAACAGTTATGACCGAGTGTGGAGAATCGTTACATATTTTCAGCTTAGAAACCATACAGTAGAACTAAATCTACTTAAGTATTGCAAACCTGAGCTTTCGCATTTAGAATGGCCACACGATGGAGCCAAAGCCAAATTTGACCATACGAAATAACGGGAATACTGTAACTTTGTTTTCAACACAGTTATCTGACTGCCGGAGAGGATAATCAATATTTTAAAAAATTAAAAAACTAGAACCTCTCTAAAACAAATAAAGTTCGATTCCTTCCGCTCTCAGAAAACTAGTCACATATATCGGAACCACAACAAGAAACTGAAACAAAATAAAAGGTTTTTAAAACTGGACCAAAAGTCAACATTCAACAACTGTTTTGTACAAATTACAAATTGCTGTAAATCACTTGATTAAATAGAACACGAATATTATAAAAGTGGGGGAATGTTGAGTAAAGTCTGATGACATTGTAACAATGGACTAGGAAATCTATAAATATCTACTCAAGTTTTGCAGATTATGTCAATCGCTTACTCGTCATAACAGCACTGACTATTCAATTGATTTCTCCAAAGTAGACACTAAAATCAAGTAAAGTCGGCAGGCTGAAACCTGGCGATGTAATATATTTGGGGGGGGGGGATATTCAGTTTTCATAATTTGTTGTATAAATAGTTACCGTCCGCAATAAAAGATAATTTGGTAACTGTGTTATAAAGTCGTCATTCATGCTGAATCCTGGAGAAATATCAAGATATCCCAAAACGTATCCCATTAAATGGTGAACTAAAGTGGCAGTTGTTTTTTACTCATCAAAAACAGTCACATCTGAAATAAATAGGTTGGTATAAATGAGTCAAGAAGGAATATACCGTTTTCGACATTAATCCATTTAATTTAATTGTCACATTCATTTAAGTAAAACATTGAACAGAAATAGATTAGGTTAGAAAAGTTAATTTAGTTAGGCTAAGATAAGATAATATGCATTAAGGATCATTGGGTATCCAATGATTCATGTGACTTCATTAAAAAAAAGTGGTAGGTGAAGACATGAAACAAAAATAACAGGCAGATAAGTCGACGTATAACCCGACACAGAAGCGTATCAGTCCAACTTACCACACTTCATAGCAGCATAAAAGGAAGAAATGGATAGAAATTTGATATAAAGATCACAAAATGTTCAGAATTTTGAACACGATAAGGTATGTTCATCTACGTCACCAAGATCAATTTCACGATGTATAACCAAAAGTTTCCAGCCCTCAACCCCAATCCTCTTTATAATCATTGTCAGATAGCTTACACCTACCTAAAAAGCTCTGTCACAACTTCATTGCCTGACACTAGAGTCTTGGTCTGACTACTCTTAACCTTATTTGAAGTCAGTCTTAACTCGATTAACATTACATGCCCTGATTGGTAGTGTCTCGGCATACGCAACGTATATTTAAGTTATCTCAGTCACTGAAGGTTCACAACTTCGTAGACTAACTTGCTTTCCTTGCACAGTACTGTCCACCGAACTACTCTAATGCTCACACAGTGATTCCACTACAAGCGAGAAATGATATGAAAATATCTATAGCCAGAAACCTGTAATCTCTTTACGTCTTCTACCTCAGAAGGCCATTTCTCCCAGCTGCACAATAGGATACAGCAGACTGCAGTGCAGCATAAGTGTCCTTTAATAATTAGTCGGATACTTCATCAACGACAGAAATGAAGTATTTTCGCAAATACCGAATAGATTTTATGTATTCAAGCTAAAAATTTCGTCATAAATGAACCCATTTGGGCTGATATAAATTCCCACGTAAGTGATGTGGTCAGTCCACTCTAACACTTCATTACTTACCCCTAAATAAGGAGTAGGTGCATCATCTTACATTTACCAGGCGCGAATTGCATGCCAAACATACTTAGATTCCTGTCCAAGGAGTTCAGAGAACAGAATTTTATCAATATATTAGCCTAACAGGGTTAAATCACTGAGAACGGCTAGTGTTCTTTTACGCGATGTGCTAAATTTGCTCTGTGAAGTGGGTAGAGCGGGATGTGAACCCAAAACTTATCGCTTAAAAATAAAGCTGAGCTTCAATGTAATTACCACGTAGCTTCTACCAGTATGCTGTAATCAGACTACATATCTTAGTCCCAGATACCTTGAACCTGTGTAAAACTAGCGGGAAGCGCATATGAAAAAGAGCATTGAAACCTTTCACACGTATTCTAACATGCATTTTTATAAAACATTTGATAGAAATAAATCGAAGCTGTAGTGCATACCGTTGCTTTTGCATACAATCTAAAAATGCAACTTCTAAAAACCAAAATAAATTAATAAGAAATATTGACTAAATTATCTATAAAACTTTTGAGCCTACCAACAGTAATGTTTTTTTAATCCAGAGGTTTATAGTATATTGTATGCACATGTGTGGCTTAGTCATATCATGTAATAAGATAAATTTTTAAGATGCCAAGTAGGTTAAGGATATGGTTACAACAGTCATAACAGTCAATACCTCTTACAATAGAACCATAAATGCAAGGATGGTGACATGAATCATAAAAAGATTTGCAAGAAATACACTGAACACCATAAGATGATAATGTAAAATCTCCACATAATTGTCATGAGAATATTAAGTTTATCAATTCGAAATTGCATAACCTTAAGATTAGTAGTAGATCACAACAACAGAATGAAAGAAATGCTGAACATACAGAGTTTCTTGTAATCCAATTTAAAAGGTGATAACTATTTGGTAACTTATATCTGAACTATATGAACTGCATTTGCAATTTCCAGTGTTAAGAAACTTATAATATTAAGCGAATTATCATAGGAAACCAGCTGGTTCAGATGATAAATCCTATTCATCAGTAAATGCTCGTTGTTAACAGTTAGTTTATTGAATTGAGGTTGGCTGGATAGTTTGATTCGTGGTAAAGTGCAGTTCGAGTGACAGTTTCTTTGACAAATAAATCGGTTGACCCAACTGTTCTTCAGATCACATTTGTAAGGATGGTGAAACTTGAGGATAAGCATCATTAGAGGTTAGCTATTCAGTTCGGTTGACAAAATACGTCACAAGCGAGTAGATAAAAGGCAAGTCAGAAGAGAAATGATTCCCTAATAGTAGTAAAAGTATTAGCGCATTCAATTTCGGAATAATTACCTGCACTGTTTACTATAATAATCAAATCCTAGCAAAGCAATAAGTACACTTTAATGGATGTTTAGAGTGGATTTGAGGAACTGACGAAGGTCCAAAATGGAATAAAAGAGAACGTAGGTTCAGTAAACTTACTTTAACTATCAACAGTTACATATCTTATACATGCGCATCTTAACCAGCACTTATCTTCTAAATATACAAGCTGGAATCCTTTTAGGCAATGAAACCAAATAACTAACATTAGTCACTTATGATTAGCAAAAAGTATCTATTCAATAAATCATTTTCATGAAAAATTACAAAAAGTATTAAAGAAATTAGCATCTACCTCCAAGTTTGAAATGTTCAGTCGGAAAAAGAAAGAAAGTACTCATCGCATAAAAGAAATATGTATCTTCCTTCAACCGGAAAGACAAGTACCACCACTAAAAGCAAGAGGTGTATCTATACTCCAACTGATGATGACGTTGTGAGCGTAACCATTTTTTGAATGAGATAATTACGTCACTTTTATCTCGTACTCCAACAGTTGATTACCGCAAATACTGAAATTTTGTTCATTTGTATTTATAAGCCAAAGTACAACTATAGACCTGCTATACCGTGAATACTGAAAAAATGTGAGTTAAAATTATATTGCTGCAAACGCAAAACAAATCATCCGAAAGTTATGTCAGAACATCAACTATATTGTTAGTCAGTCCACTCATTCATGTTTAAACGCTACCATTAGTTTTTTGTGGTATTTACATATGGTTGGTAACTGACTGAAGTCAAACGAACAAAAATTAAGTGTTAACAGCATGGTATATAAAGGATGTTACACAACGCCCTGATATAGAAGAGGTAAAGGTATTCAGCCTCACTTTATATTTTATTAGAAACAGTCCTTATTTTTCAAAGTTCCTCACTTTACATGCATACAAATGTGAGAGAAACTGAAATTTTAATCTTGGAATGTTGCAAGATTTAAGCATCAGTTGGTAGACGAATGTTTTCCAATATCAAGTGTTAGTTAGTCTAAAAGAAGAAAAAATCCTCCTTATCAGATATTTTTTCGTGAGATTTGATTCTAGTTACAGAGGTTAATGAGCGTATTTCAACATACGAGTTTACAGTGTCTACAAATTTCTTAAATAGCAGTTTCTGGACCTAGTTTTCATTGTTCGCTTGGTGACTGAAATTTAATTAACTATCTGTATTACATAACGACCAACAGAACAGAATGATATTTCTTAGTGAGGGAAGTTATTTGGTATCACTTTTTAAGTACACTGATAAGTAATGGTTGAAAACCTTCACATTGACTGAAGTTCATACCTATTCCATTTACAAACACGTTCAAAAAAGGCCGATTTCCGATTAGGTAGGAATGTATTGTATAGTGCGGTGGTTCAAAATAACAGTATAATCAGAAAGAAAAAAGTCAGGAGAATAGGGGCAGTTACCAAGTAGATGATACGGATAAAGCATATATTCAGTAGACTAACTGGAAAATCCTGACTCACGTAGGTCGGATGAGATGGAAGTCACCATAATCAAAGCGTTAATATTTATTTTATTCGATAGTAGCTGACATTAAGATAGTTAGACGCACAGATGGAATAAACAACTCCAGTAAGTTACAAAAGATTCTGAAAAAGCATCCATATGCTTTCTCTCAGCCCCTTATAACAACACTTGCATGTGGCTTCATAGTACTTAGTTACCACTATTGTTTCCACTGAACATAGCAACCAGAAGTGAAATAAACCCTAAAAACAATTAAAATCGGTGGTTTGATGTCCTTTGACCATTGGTAGGTTGTCATGGAGGTTTCACTACCAGGCTTGGTAACATCTTCAGCACTAACCTAATAAATTAGTAAAGCATAACCGAATGCTAGGCGAACACGAACATTGAGTGTTGTCCAAATGCAAAAGCTGTGGAGCTATGGTCGTTGGTTTAGGCAGTCGACTTCGGACGGACGAGTCACGGATTCGAACACCACTCTACCTACCAAGGTTTGGGAAGGTAGGAAGTATCACTAGCTCCTATATAATGTGTCACTCATTGCCTACTGCGCAAGGTTGCTGAGTGCATTTCTTTTTTCTTTGTCTTCAGTAGAACAGAGGGCAGGATAATGAATAGGCTCATTAATCTACCCTACGTCAAAAATGTCAACAAAAAACAGTCAACCGATTGCTTCGTTAAACAGGGATATAAGTAGCACACAAATCAGCAAAATCACTACAACGCAAATTGTGTAACTCAAAGAATTTGTTACCAAAGGAAGATAAGACAAATATAATCTACAAAATCAATTGCAAAGATTGTCTACAACACTACATTGGCTAGTCTAGTCGTCGGATTGCTCAAAGAACTCATGAATACCAACTAACAGGAAAGAGATATGATATAGCTTCTTAAATTTCAATTGACGCAGACAATTATGGTTACGAATTCAACTGAAAAAAAATAAGAAAATCCTCCAAACAGCAGATTCGAAAAGTGCGAGAGAATTTCTATAAGCATGGCAATCCAACGAAAAGTCAATCAACAGACATGTGGATATAGATCTCATCCACCACCTACTTAGGAAGAAAACAGCCATCCAGGAACCAAATGCAAGTTGCCCAAACAAAGCAGTAATGAAGCAAAGTAACAGTAGCAAACAGCACAATTTTACTCTCACAAAGATTGTCTACCGGTATTACCGAATGATATGTGAGGTCAAAGAGGTCAAGGTGTTAAAGTCAACAAAAACACTACCTAAACTTTCGTATAACACTAGAATAAGCTTCACTCTTTTGTAACGTTAGTACTAAGGATATCACTAAACGTGGTCATGAAACTTCCACAACAAAATAGCAAAGCTCAGAGCACACCAAACCACCATCATCCAACATCTTGAGGTATAAATCTTATTCAAAATCACAATTTTCGCTTGCACTGAAAACTTGACATAATACAGGAATGAACCATTTTGTCTCAAAACAGCACTAACTTTTTGAAAGAAAAACGGTGAAATATATTTAACCGAGTGATATAAGTACACAAACAAACATTCATTATATGAAACAATACGAAAAAACTTCATCAGATAACAGTGATACAAGGTACACAGAGATGGATAAACAGTTATCAGAGGGAATTAGTGAACTATATGTTGGGGAAAAACATTCTGACACGGTAAGTATCAGTAAACACCTAAAACCAACTGGTGGCTTGCTTTACAAGTGTTCGTACACACGACAGCATTAAATCAATCCTGCTCAATTCCTTGCAATTTATCGAAGAAAATAAGCACACCACAAAGACCTTTGTGAAAATCTTCAAATTATTTCCCACACAAAAACGTACTTAGAAAAGAACTTATTACTCTATAGTACACAACAGTGTAATGGAATCAAAGGGTGAGCAATGTCAAGGTTAGGCGGGAAGTACTAGGTAAGGAAGGCAAATCAGTCGACGATGTTTTGAGCCTTTCCTGACTGAGTTGGTTTGGATATGAACTGCGTATACCAAACCACTACCTAGCTAGATATGCTGTGTTAGTCGAAACAGGGTTGGGTTTGATGAAGGTTTAGGATAGTATTATTATCATAACGCTATTCGAACAAAATCGTGGTACAAAATGGACATCAAGAGATGCGTCAGACAAAAATAAAGCAACATTATGAAAGCACAGAAAATGGAAGTTGGTTACTAAAGAAGCAGTCTCAAAGATACATCCAAGAAGGCATTCACCACTTTCGCTTTACGTTTCAGTAATCGATGAAACAAGAAGGATGATCACCCCTAGTTTCGCCTTTGTTATTTCTGTTATCGCCTAAAGCCACTGAGCTCAGTGGTCTCCTGGATCCCATTCAACGTGTGCTTACAAGCGCAAACCTAACACAACTATCCTTCATCCTATGGCATCATACAATGGGCATCTATCCGCTTCTTCCAAGGGTAGGCGAAAAGTGAATGGTGCGACAATCTCCACCACAACCGAACATATGCAAACTTACCTCAGAACTGTTTACATATTATTTCTACTGAATAAGAGCAGTCGCATGGACAAAACTATCGTCAAAAATGCAGTTGTCCGACATCCTTAGCTTGTTTTCGCAGGCGTACAGTAGAACTACCCGATCTTTTATAGCAAGATTAGCGTCATGGCGGTATCAAACGTTGCCCAGACTAGTGTATGTAACTCTGGTTTTGGATATACGTTTGCAAATCTGATAAGTCACACCTCCACTAACACACAGAACTATACATGCACACAAATTTACAACTTCAAGAGACTTAACACTAAGGGTGAGTGCAGAAACAGGCTCCTGCACTTCGACGAAGCGAAGCATTTAACACGTTTACAACAGTGGTCGACAACTAACTGAATGCGGTTTGAGTAGCTTATATGTTATCGTACAGTAAACAATATCGTCCGCATACCTGAGGTCAAAAATCCTTTCACCTGGTAACGGGTCACTACCATCGATACTCACTTTCTTCAGGATTGACTCAAGTATATCATCCATAGTTATGTTAAAGATGAGTGGTGCAATATAGCAGCCCTCCCTAACCCTACTTTTGGTTCAAACAATGAAGATAGGTGGTTTTATGTCTTAACTCCACCTAAGGTGTTTAAGTATAGGACATTCAATATGTCAACAAACTTCGCAGGAATACACCTCTATAACAGACGATTCCAGAGCACAATCCTCTCCAAGGACCCGAACGCAACCGTAACATCGAAGAATACTATGACTGTTAGTCTGCAGTATGCATTTTGATGTTCGAGCATCTGATGGAGGGCGAACACATGATCAGTGCATCCATGGTCTGAACGAAACCCGATCTGCTCCCAGCAGATCAGTTTCTCACGCATTTTGCACAGCCTGCAGTATGACAGTAGGCAACAATTAGACGGTAATTAAATATCCCTCTTTGTCTATCTGTAAAGTATGCCAACTTGAATCGATGTCTTTTTACGCAAGATTCGACGTTCATTCGTTAATCTGTTTAGGTGTCTGCCGTGCACATTCAACCTCTGATGTAAAAGTATAAACCAAATTCAATTTCCTTATGAAATGTAGTGTTTATTGAGATTCCGGAGTGCGTTGACAAGACTTGAATTTTATGCAGGACGGGCACAAAATCCTCTCTATAAGTAGTCGAGGAGTTAGCATGAAAAATCAGCTTGCATGTGACACTAAATACAGTGAAGGAATCTGTAGTTGGATCAAAAAGTATTTGTATGGTTGAACTTTTCATGCTTCAATTTCTCTACAAAGATTGGTAATAAATTTTGAATGGATATTATTGTGCATATTGTTAAATGAATGGAATTGGTAGATACGAAGCCATAGACATTGATTTCATACATCGGAAAAGCGTACCTCTACTCTTGAGGACACAGATAATTCATAAAGATTACACTAACAACCTGAAAGGGCTATATGTAACCAGTTAACGATATACGATTACTAACGAGATCGAAAAATGCTTGCTTTAGATCTAAATACTATTCTGAGATTTAATCGTTTTCCTAACTTCATTTGATAACAATGAAAAAACATAGAACATTATACTATATACAAACTGAATTCTTAAAAATACATGTTCCTTACATAGAACTTGTAATCTGGATAAATCACTGGTAAAAGCAGAAAGTGAATAGAGCTGGTGTTTTTTATCTACAACAAACGCTAGTATATGAAACCGAAATAAGGTTGAAATAAACTTTACATCGATACAAAGTTCCATTCCCTTCATCAGAAGACATTAGAAAACTACGAAGAAACTGCAAATTTGGTTGTATTGTGTTCTCTGAGCTGGGTTGTTTAATCGTGAAGCTTTCATCGTCTTGCTAGACGACATCACCAGCACTAACTTCAGTATGAAGTTAGTTAAACTGTTTAAAGTGAATGTCACGAGCAAAGAGGAATTTCATTCAGTAAAACCCATAGGGTGTGAACACCTAAGCTTGTATTGGTTTACTCAAAATACACAAAGCAAATATCCCATTACATCCAATACTATCGATACATCGCTCCGCAACGCATAAACTGGCTAAATGGCCAGCACAATTGCTAAATGCGGTTAGAAATCAATTATGTGAGTCTGCATCAAAAGACACTATTGAACTTACTGACTACTTAAATGATATTAACAAAAATAACATGATGTATTCTTTCGATGCAAACTTTTTATTTACCAATATGCCTTTAGCCAAGACTGTTGACATTCTTTTTGATCATCCTTGAATACTCCTTTATTGCCCATCCCTCCAAAATATTTAAAAGAGCTATTGCTACTATCCACCGTTAACGTTCTCTTCACTTTCGAAAGTGAGCATTTTTGACAAGCTGATGGTGTCGCTACTAAAAGTCCTTTAGGACCATTCATGCCTATATGGAACATTCACAACTTTCAGTTGAGGATTCAATCAAAAAAGTACTTCTGTACAGAAGATAGGTTGGTGAAACCTTAGTTATATGTAACAAATATGAGGATGCGAAGTCTCTTAAATAGACCAAACACCATACAAAACCGCATCAATTTATCGTGTGAAGTAAGAGATAATAATCAGCTTCCTTTTCTTGACGAATTATTAACTAGGAGGAAAGATGGGTCGATAAAAAGATCAATCTACAGAAAGCCTATGTCGATCGGACAATACCTAAACTTTCATGATTTCTGTCAAATACAGTACAAACGAGGTTTAGTAAGATGCTTATTCAAAAGGACCTAACGTATCTGCACAACAGATATATAAGAAGAAATCAAATTATTAGCAGAGACACTCGTTAATGACGTTTATCCAGTGAAGTTTATCAATCGTTATAAAAACGTCTCAACGGTGCAAACTAATCAGTAATCTGTCCCGAAGAACATTTACATCACCCTACCGCATTAGAGCAAATCAAACAGTGTGCTCTTAAAACGGAGGCTTTTTCCAGTTTTTAAAGACATACTGTGTAGCCAAGCTCAACGGAGAAAACGAAACTATGCTTCGAAATAAACTTCATCACTAAACAGATGATTGCGTCACATCCCGCTGTGTATACCAATTTACGTGTGCGTATGGTAACACATATGCTGGGAGGAGTAATCGAACTATGAAGTTGAGGACGGAGCATATCTCTAAATAAACAGTTTGTCCTTGCGCTAAATCTACCCTGGTAATGCTTATTTTATCATATTACCAAGGTTGTCTTCAAATCTTATCACTCTCCCTTCATTGCCTTTCTCATTATTAAAATTCTATGTTATATTCGTCCCTCCCCCACTTCCAGTTTTCCCATTTGCCTTAAAAGGCAAACGTGTGATCAGATTGTTCAAAAAGTGTAACGAAAATACATCACATTTCTCAGATAACCTTCGTCTTATTAATTTATCTATATCCCTAAGTGGCTAGAAAAACAATTACACTAAAATAATCCGGCAAATACAGGGGTAGATAGACGTCATCGTGTTTAGGTGAACACACCATAGAAACAGGTCACATGGTTGACCCCAAAACAGTCTTTAGACCATTAGATAATATATTAGATGATGGTTGAAGGTGAAATGATAATTTGAGCCACGACAAGATTCGGTCAAGCTACCAAAATCGAAATGCGCTCAGTAGTCTTGTGCACATCCGTGCAGTAGGCAATGAGCCACAGATATCGTGTGAAGGCTAGTAGTGCTACTTGGTTGCCCAAACCTAGATAGAGAGAGTAGGGTTCGAACCGGTGATTCACTGGTTGGAAGTCGTCTCCGTAAACTAATGACCCACAGTTCCATCTACAGGTTTTCAGCCCGGTGCTCTACCAACCGAGCCAACAGGCCCAACTGCTAACCAGATTTTTATTTTACTTCAATCACCAGCGGTTTTGTCTGACTGGTATGTGAATTTGTGACGCGTTACTGTCGTTTGATCTTACTTACATTGGCTGCCTAGTCAAGACTTCTCATCCCGATCCGAATCTACTTGAATCAGAGAGGGGGGAATCATATTGGTTATTAGTGTGATTACCTGAAATAGTAATTTTTTGACAGAGTTGTACTGATACTGGGCAACGATTTAAGGTTAAATGAAAATTTGGGCTGAGGCATATATCAGCATTATACAGGAGCCGTCAAGATTGTATACCTAGGTTTACTGAAGCATTTGTTATGCGGAAGTTCAAAGCCTTATTCGTGTATTCGAAAGCAATCTGTCCCTACCTTAAACCTTCCCTTGGTAATCTTTATCTCATTTTAATGCCAAGGGAAGTGTGAAAATGTATTATTCCTCCTTATAATCTTTATACTTTCAAAATCTTTTTTTAATTAACTTACCTCATGCTATTTTCACCCTTTACATAAATTGATTGTTCGAAATGTATTGCTCAAATACATTTCATTTCTCGGATAACCTCTGTCTTCGTATTACATTGTGCACATTCAACAAAGTGACTAATTGTTTCAAAGTTCCGTTCGTGGATTTATCACCTAAACACCTTGAGCTACCTCGTCGATATCAACCATTCACTTCAATAACTTATTTTCACCAAAATGATGATACAAACTTAATACAAACAAGCAACACAGAAGAAAGTCAAACCAATTTTACCTCCCGAAATCCGTCGTCTAGAATACAGAAAAACTTATATTCATGACAACCTTTTCTTCTTCGCTTAGTGATTTAGCCCAGCTTTTATTGATTGCTTCTTTTAGATAATAACTCCATTCATTGTTAAACGAAAATGTTCATCTTCATTCATTCACCTATACTATAGAGTTTGATCAAAACTTTAGTGGATTTTTATTCTGTATGACCAGTCCGATTCCTTAACGTTAGAATATTTCACAAACTGCAGATTGATCATTACGTTAATAGCCTGACAAGGAGTAGTTAGGTTAAATATTCAAGTAAAAAACGCAAAGAAAGGTTTGTCGTCCTAAGCACTTTTACTAGTTTCATGACATTCTATTGATTTTCTGTCGTTAAACCTAAACTTGAAATGATCTAAATATCGACAAAACCTGCACTGTGCACACTTAAAAGAGATTGCTTCAATGAAGGAGAAGAAAGTGAAGAAAAATAGGTAAATGTGTACACCAACATGTATGAAGAAGGATTACAATGAAAAGAATAATAAAAATACAAGTGAACAAATTAACTCAACGAAAAATACATAGACATGCCCGTTTAGAAATACCTACATCCAAAACAATCAGTGGAATTTACCTAAAGAAGATACTGGGAGGCACTAAAATAATTGTTCGATGCTTCACTCCAATGAAATAGGCAGTGGTAATGATATACAAGGGTCAAACAGTGGTAAAGTGACTATACAATACTTATAAAGCTAATAATAATATTATCAATAATAGTAGCGATGAACAATGCACCTGAACGCACTTTAATAAAACAATGAGAGATTTCACAACCTTGTACTTTTAGGGAACTGAGGTACAAAAAACAGTTTTAAAAGAGTTTGGACTGTTTAAAATAAAGTTATTTATCGATTCTGGCCTAACAAGAGGTGAGACGTACATCTAGAACACTGTTCCACCTAATAATGTGGAACTATAGGAATACAATGAGGAGAACTAAAGGTATGTGCTTTACGAGTATAAAAATAGTGGTCGCCATATAAAAAGGCAGAAAATAAACTTAGTGCACAGACGATACTAGGTAACTGGGATAAAGTAGAATTATTCCCGATATCACAACACTTCGAATAGACAGTTTTCAAAACAACGAAGAGGGAAATCAACGAGATGAGTAGGTGGTAATCATAATTACTCAGTAAAAATAGCACAACAAAACAAGATTCAAACGGATACATCACCAGTCCGAAATTCAAGGCAAATAAGAAACGTATGTAGCAGCAACAATGTCGACTATTTGGGGTTGGCATAGGACGCATTATCCATTCAATCACGAGTTTCTACAATCTTGTGGAATATGGATAATGAGGGACAGTTTCACATATGTATGAAACCCCGAAACTTTTTGCTATCATGGAATGAAAATGCCTGTAAGCGAAAGTGCAAACGTCAAAAGGAATGAACATTGAAAAAAGACTGAACAAATTTATAATTAAAAACAAGTGGTCTTACTCTCGATTTGTTAGTAGGCGAAAATTTTACACAACTAAGTGCTTTATCATAAAACACTACACATAACCTACAAGGTACCACTAAATAGTGAATTTAGGAAAAAGGGAGGTTTAAAGTCAAAGAAAATAACATACGTGGAATTCTGATATTAACTATAACAACAGATGTTAAATACAGTCATCGATCAACCCAAGGTCAAATATATGCACTTTACACAAATACACATAGTTTGGATGTCCTACATAGTGGCCAAATGTTTAGAATAAATCAACTAATACGTACACAGAAATACTCGTGTACACACATACAAAAATAAATGCGAAGCCGGTTGTTCTATTTCTGACAAAAATCATACCAATTGTGGGACAATAACCTGGATTCAGTACATATCACTAACATTTGCAAGGTCATACGTGCATTTACACTAAAGTTGCACAAATAATGTTGTTTCAATAGCAAACTTAAACTCCCAAGAATGGACAGAGATGAGTACAAATTGTTTTTAGTGAACAGCATTGATGATCACGGAGACTACGTATGTCTAATTCCTTTATAATAAAGTAATATGTTCTGAAAATGCTTAACTTATGAAATGTATTTGAATAACAAATGGGTAGTATAAGTGTTGAAACTTGTTACTGTTGTCAGATGTCATATTAGGTCGAAACTAACTGAGTGAATAGTTAACAACCCATTGTATAACACACATCCTTCAAAACATTTACTGCACAGGAATCTTGACATTTCTAATGAAATTAGAACCCATTGAGTTGGCCTAATTAAAATTTCATAACCATATCGTAGTATTCAATCCATGGATTAGTCCTTCAAAAGATAAGTGATGTATGTAATGTATGTAGCGATTTAGCAAAAGACTAACATTTGATATAGAGGTGTAGGAATAGCACACCATGAAGAATCTAATTCATAATCAAGATAAAAGTTGCTTATTGGATTTTTTGTACTGTCAGAGAACAAGAAAAGTGAAACTTCAGCTAGATCATCAATCACTTGAAGTTGTATGTAAAAACTACGTGATAAGTGTAGCAAAACTAACATTTCAGACTACCGTATAAACCCACTGAGTTATATATGAGGTCCCGCTGAGTCGACATGTATCCCAGATTTCCCACTAAGTCCGAAATGTACGTTGCGGGATATAATGCAGAAAATATTTCTGAAGTAATAAATTTATTCTAGTGATACAGTTAGCCTAATCATGTTACACAATCCCAATTATTAGTCCAGTATTTTTCTCAACCAGTCCTGCAAGCTGAATGTTGCCAAGATTATTTAAAAGATCTCTTGAAGCCGTTGACTCTATCACACCGAAAAAAGTTTTTATTTACAAAGACACCCTTTTACCTGTCTTCACTGTGATTCAAGGAGAGGCATAATAAAACCTGCTCACAAAATTTATGGATGTTGACCAGTTCTCAGAGTAGTTTCTCAAATTCACCTTAATCAAAGCCTGTGAAAAAACAATAGTGCCAGTTTCCGTTTTAGGATGGTGATCATACAAGACACTATTGCATTCAGTCTTTAAGACGATAACTATTCTATAACTTTACTAAGCATTAGCCTACTAACAACCAGATTGATTACAACCTTCAACAGCTAACTAAAGATAAATATCTGGTACCTTCAACACAGTAGTGAACGCTCTAGTTAGTGTTCCAGAGGCTTTTAATCATCAAGCCGCTGGAAGTTTTTGGAAAACCGCATTTACGCAAACGTTATTTGGAATGCAAATGCCAAATTTTACAGCTTTGGATAGTTTTCTATGACTGGTACTCATAAATCGTGCATGATACTACTGCTGTAACAGAATGAAATAACTGCTACCAGAAAATAAAGTTTCACATGACAATCGGAGGCAAATATACCATGTCCACATAGTTAGCTTTCGCTTCATCCTTACCTAATGAGTAATTTATAATCACGTTAAGTTGTTTGTACATTTCTAAATAGTTGTATTTTAGTGAAAATACAATTCAGTTAGTTAGCCAAGATTGTCTGTTGACATTTATTCTGCTGGAATTCGGAAAAATGGTCCTACAAACAATTGTTTAATACGCAGTCTGAATAGGTGTATTTTCGTATTTTTATCACCAGATGAAAATCAGGCAGCATATTCATTTCCGCTTCATGATTACAAGACTACCCTTTGAAAGAGCATAAATACAAAAAGTCAGAATAAACTACAATAGGTAAGCAACCAGTTTTTATTTATCTTCAATAT
This sequence comes from Heterobilharzia americana, assembly GCA_944470555.2. NCBI lineage: Eukaryota > Metazoa > Platyhelminthes > Trematoda > Strigeidida > Schistosomatidae > Heterobilharzia > Heterobilharzia americana. The sequence goes on from OX104127.1 coordinate 98,773,766, forward strand.
AAATGTGATAAAAATAGGTGTGAATATTAATATGGCAAGACAGATAGAATAAGTCAACATAGAACCTCTCACACAAGTGGATTAAAGTTACCACACCTTACAGTGGTATACAAAAAACAAGTGGATAGAAAAAGAGTGATACCAAAGTAGACAAAGTCGTGCGAGAGCATAGTAATTTGAAGATACAGCTTGACCTAACCTGGAAGACAGACTCGAAAGAAGAAGTTTCAAGAGATTTGAATAAAGTTTAAAAAAGCAGTGATTCGATTAACCTCTAGTCAAAAGTGCAGGAAATAGGCAAGATTCATCAGCTTAGAGTGGTTGATGAAAAATCAAAGCACACACAAAAATCATATTCTCATTCTTTGTTTTTCTTCCTTATTGTTCTTCTGTTGAAGCTTATTCACTGTACTTTTATTCTTTTTTTGACAAGAATCAGAAATATGACTAACTGAACTGTTGCACTTTTGAACAGAACTTTTATATGTTTAAGTTAATCTACATTTGATTGACTGATTAATTGATGAGCTACAGATGAATTTCTGCTCCATTTCAAACATCATATTTTGGTTTCCAGTTGAAGCTATCACTTACCTCAATGGATTCTTAAGTGAATCACAAAGACGAGTAGTGTTGATAAGATACAGGAAATTAATTTCCCTACAAACACACCTATAATGGGTTTCAAATAATTTACCACATATTGAATCTAAAGAAACTGTGTGCATCTAGTCCGTCCTTGTTATCCCTCTTACACACAAACTCACCACTATACTGTAAAACTGGTGCAAAAAAAACCTAGCATAGTACAGAAACGATTTGAATCGTTCTGCCTGTCACCATAACACAACAAAACAAAAAAAATACGATAGCTGATTAGCATTACGGGATTTTTTTATGGTGTTTAAACACCGGCATAAATTCTTTAGCTTCTCCAGGTGTATGGTTTTGCGAAGGTAATGTAGGATGTTAGCATACATGATGACGTTGATCGACAGAATGATCGAACTTATGTTAACTAATTGTTACCTGAATAAACACCGCCACTCAGATGTTGCGTCACAGTCTACCCATGCAATGACTCAAAGGACATAAATGATTCAGATTTTCTAGGATGTCTGCGTAAACTACTAATGAACTAAGCTTTAACAGAATGAAGCAGTCATTCGGTTTTTATATTCCGTAGATCTAGCTAGTGGAGCTCATATACTAGTGTCACTTGTGTTTTACCATTACAATCCTTTGGTAGCATCCTTGATTATGAATACAGTAAACTATTATCGAATACGTGTTGTTTAGTAAAGATCAATAGGCAAAAATAATGCACAACCTGTAGAACTGTGCATTGGTTTACCTTTTTCACACTGGATATCATAACAAAGAGAAATAAGAGAGAAAGGCAAGAGAAGTAAATTAACAATAATTGCATTTAAAGAATGACAGAAAGGAAACTAGGAAATGTAACCAAATAGATACGGAATTAAATTTTCAAGATGTGAATACATCTATGTTATTGAAATCGACTTTAAGGTGTATCAATTAAGCTGTTTGATCATTAACTTCATTAGCTTCGCATACCTCGCACACAAAACCATTAGTCATCTACACGGTCCTCATCTACAGTTAGCAACCCAGTTGAATGGGACCATGCCTTGGTACGAACATTTCAAGATTTCTTCTAATTTACTCCTCCTCTTGCAAATATAACACACCAAAGTAAATATTGTCTAGGCGTGTTCTACTCACACCAAATAATGAAGATTAACATTATAGTCAGCGGATAAATAAACTTGTTATTTTATTTTAAAAAGCGTTGAATGAAAGGCAGATAACATGATGTCTTACTTAATTTTGGGCATAATTCCTGATGAAACGAATGTTAAAACTCTGTGGGAAATATCTTCAGTAACTACCTTTAGTTTATTTATTTCCTATGTACGGTTATACATGTTCACCACTAATATCAATGATCAAAAAGTAACAGAAACATATGTTTGGGTTAAATAATACTTAGCATTCACATTAATTTGTCTGTTGAAAATTTCACACAGTGAAATGGTATTACTTACTGGATGACGTTTCGAACATAATGTTTGTTCAGATTCTTATCAAAAGTGATATGACTATGAACAATATTTTCTGTCTGAACAGTCATCTAGTAAAAATATACTATTTTACTGTGTGAGATATCTAACAAACAAATCAACAAGGAATTAAACAACACGATGCCCAAGTTCTACTCTTACATTATTGATACATCGCATTCCAAATGAACGTTACCTGTAACATTAACATACCTAAAGCATTGTTATACTGTTAAATTCGTTTAAGCAGCCAAATTACATTCCAAAAACATCTTGGCACTAACAGAAAATAATCAACAAATAATCTTACTTGTGATCCCAAATAAATTATTACTAACGTCAAGAGGTGAGTTTACAAAACAGTATTTCTCGATCTTGATATAATACTGTTGAAAGCAGACGATATCAAAACACAAGATAATTACAACTAATGGCTTGAAAACATTGTCCACCACTATAGAAACCGTTGGGTGATCGGTATCGAGGTCAAAGCCATGACCTGCTTAATCCTGCTACTACATTAAGCGATAGCTACTTTATTGTGTTTTGTGTTACTTTTCTTGACTCATTTCCTTTCACTATACAGCCTAGATATGGAAGAAATTGAGCTAGTTTATTTCTATGACAGTTTGTACACCAACCACACCAGCTAGCTGGAAAAATTGGTCAAGGAACTCAAAAAAGTAAACTAGACACCAACTGTAAACATAACCGACCTTTCATAAATCCATTTTAAATTGATCAAACCGTATATCTCTGACAAGAGACCTATGATGAAAAGATAGTGAGCAAGAACTATAAAAGAGGAATCCAGTGTACAAACCTGATTGCAGGCACTGGACAAGAAGTATCTTTGGTTACAGAAACAATAATTCCACCTATTTAATTTGGGGGTTTGCGCGGATTCGGTGATTTTTCAAGTTGGAATTCATCATAGACTGACATCAGTTGGAGAAACATTGGAAACCTGGAAGCACTAGACAGCTATTTCGTCCTAGTATGAGACTCGTTGGCAGTGCGCACCTATGACCCCACCCGCCAGGGATCAAACCTCGGACCTTTGTCGGAATCTAGTGATCCATATTTCCGACTTCTGTCAGTTCGCGACATAGTGCGACCCATCGCCCAATGTCAACGTCCCGTATTTGTCCTCACATCCACCAGGTTTGCCCCACCGGTCACGACTTCTCATTGGAACTTCAGGAACCATCTCTGGAAGCTATTCACCAACTATCAGTTCATGATGAATACCAACTTGAAAATTTTCATCTATAATAGGATTCTGAATGTTACGGTTGTATTCCACACACTGCAGAACCTACATGAAAGCGAAGTAATTCAGAAAAGCTTAGTTCTTTGAATCGAGTCAGTCATTTTAAAATGATAGATAACTGAAATATTTATCATACTCTGATGGGTAGCAATGCAAAATGCATACTCCAAACTCGATAATAATGTTGAATAAGATTGAATGCTTTATGAAGATGTATACATTAATTGCTGAGACTACAACTAAGCGTCTACTATGTACAAACCAGTTTATACACAAGTGATGTCGCATCATCAGGGAGACTACTGATATTCAAGACGTCCACACAGAAAGTGTAGCGAAATTCAAACCAGCTAAAAAAACATTGTTATCGCAATAATAATTTTATTTTGCCTACATGATTTAACTTGGTACTGACTGACCAGCAGTAGTACAACTTGCTGTATGCCTAAACGCAGCATCTAGTAAAAACTAAGCAATGACGTACGAACAAACTGTGTATATCAAGGATGAAAAAAGATTTTTCCTTCAGATAATGGGTTAGACTAGTTTAAGATTGTAGAGACTGCACTAGCTAAATAAGGGAATTGAGATTTGCAATAGAGATTTAGCTTCCCCCTTTCAACATTGAAGCAATGATGATCAATCTGACGGAAATAAACCTAGTTCTCAAACACTACATAGTACCTTCTTCAAATTGTATATTAAACATGCTCTATTACACAAAACAGTACATGGACAATAATGTCCAGAAAATGTCCTCAATCTTATTCAAGATTAAAAGCTCTAACTGCTCAGTTCAGTTGGAATATTTTACAGCAAATAGCCAAGGTTGGCAAGGTTTCTACTTATTCCATATCATATTCTGCACTACAAAGAACAAGCAGCAGATAGAGGGAAGTGAAATTCACTAGTTAAATGAGTTTTCGCTATCTAAAACCCAATGAAACAACTACAAACAATCGTTTTCACACAGGCGTTTCATAAAATGATGTCAACGACAGTAACATTCTACAACTAAAAATATATTTCTATACGTTGCATGTTAATTACAATCAATTAGAGAGGAGATACAATGTGCGAAATAATAATCGGGTGCTATCATCATTATCTGGCTCACCAGTTAATCAGATGAAAAGTTACACTGACATGCTCATCAGATATCCTTTCAAACCAACTGTACCCAATGAATGAATTGTGTTATCCATCATTTAAGACTGCATATACCAGCTGTCTTCATTACCTAAACAAGTACTGAATAAGGGATCATTGGGAACATCATTCATCTGACTTCAGATCGATAGTTGTAATGCGGTTGTCTCTACGCAGTGTTCCATAAACTTTTACTTCTTTATCCCCTCTCCTACTTAACGTTCTTCTTGTTCACCTCAATAATTTGTTAATTTTATTGATTTCTCATTTATGGTCTACTTACAACTGTTGTAACTTGAACTAATCCACCTTTGAGTGAGCTTTTTTCCTTTGGAGTCTTATGCCCAATGGATCGATTGCACAGACTTTGATAAAATAATTACACCGCGGTAAAACGACATGCATATCAACATGTGCAACTGTGGTTTATTGATCTAGGTTGTCAACTTTTAGCCAGTGAATCACGGGTTTGAACCTCCCCCCACCTACCAAGGTTTATATAGTCAACTAGCATCATTAGATCTTAAATAACAGATTTGACTCATCGCCTCCTGCAAGAACGTATAAGCTGTTGCTGGGTTGCATTTCTATTTTGTGTATCAATATTAAACACGAGAGTACTCACTAAATTGGAATACAATATGACAATTAGGTGTGAATCGATTAACTGGTTTAGTGGTACAGAACTTTGGAGAGTAAAAATTATGTCTCTTTGACTCACATTACGTGTAAAAACATGAGATCAAATACATTTTCGTGTACGACAGATATTTCATACCAAAACAATACATAAAATATCGTGCTAATATGCTTTCACCCTGACAATCAAGAACTTACTGGGCAACTGCAATAGACATGAGCAGCGGCAGTTGGTAAAACAAGAAGGGGTAGGGAAAGTGTGCACATGCAGATCTTGGCTTACTGAACAGAAATACCAGAAGTAGCAGTCAAACAGACTGCCAATGAGCAAGCTGAGATATCGATAACAACATACAATATCAGGTGTAAAAAGCCTTAGTCTCGGTAGTTATGGTTCAAGTCTGAAACATGGCCTTTTAAACCTGAGGAAGTTCGATGGTGGTACTATCTTTGCAGGACAACTCAAATCAAGCAACAATGCCATTTAAGCAAATGAGGTCCGGCGGTACTTTTAGGCCTCACAACGATGGTCATTTAACAGATGATTTTATTTGAAACACTTGGTCTCTGGTGAATTTCCACATCAAGGGAGTTTTTAAAATACATTATCCCCCTTATTATCCTTTTTTTCAAATCTTGTATCATCTCAATTTATTCTTCTAACCCCATTCCACTTTCACCTTTCATCTAAAACCCTTTGACAAGTAAACGTGTGACCATATTAATCTAAACGTATTACGCAAATGCATCATATTTCTCAAATGACTTCTGTCTTCTTATTAGATTATGCAGATGGTTTTATCCTGAAACATTAGTTTCCATAGCTAAGACATGTGTTACACATGCATTTTAGGTGACAATCATATTGCTAAGCGTAAACCAGCCAAGGGACACGTTGGAAAAAGCGAATTTTATCAGCAGCTACGTATACTTTCATGCACTAGGCCAAATCCAAGTATGACGGCTGATTAGACTACCTGGTTGATAAAACTTATATTGGTGGAGTAAAGTTCGAACCCTTGGTCCGTAAGGAGGAAGTCAATTGCCTAACCTCATGAGCAGCACAGATTAGTTTGTGATATGAGAAGGACAAATATTTAAGGTTAGCATTTGTATGTTCAGTACCATTCCCTAGTTGAGATAAAAGAAATCATTTGATCCCGGTTAGAAAATATGTGAGATACGGATCAGAATCGAAACCAGTAATTATAGCAAAGTTTTTCACGTGTTTTCTATCACTGAAAATTAGTTCATAACTAATTTCGAACGAATTTTATGAGACTGAGCATCAGATATGTTTTTCGTCTTCTTATCATCCTTTCTTTCATGTCTTTATAACGTTTCATGCAGCCCATTACTCGGTGCCCATATTGTACCAAGTTTCGATTAAATAAATCATACAAATATACACTAAACAGTATTAGAGAACAATATGCTCCCAAGAAAACTATACAAAACATAATTGTGCTTATATATAACACATATATTCGATTCAGAAATCTAGAGCACCAAATATTGATTACAATTCAGAACTAGTAAAAAAGCATGATAGAAAAATGATTAGCAGTCACATGCCCATCTAGCCCATAAATTTTAAGTATTAGTTCAGTGTTTAAAATATAATACATGTGATACATGTAATACATGTGATTACTCCCAGGATACAGCTAGTTGAAAATAACGTAAAAAACACAAAACTAACTAAAGGAATATGAGATACGATTAAATGACATTTTGTGAGGGGAAGATAGCGAGAAAACAATTAAAATATACAACAGTACTTCACTGAATCACCACGACCTCATGACTGCATGACATATATGAAGCAATTTACCAATCAGCTATACACTACATACTATAGACATTTTAAATGAACTAAGCACTCGAGAATAGCTCAATTGAAAGCTCCCTGATATATATATATATATATATATATATATATATATATATATATATATATATATATATATATATATATATATATATATAAACTGATCACATAGGTATTAAAATAATCGCGATGAGAATCTGTAGTGAATGGTGAAATCTGTTACAATATGTGGTTGCCCAACTTACGAAGAAGTAACCTTGAAAGTGTGAGTGACCACTGAACTGTCTTGATTAAGAATCGCGAACTGTTTAACAACTGCTTTTAAAGAAACTTTCAGTTAAAAGTTGGCCATCTGGATCTTATACAAGGTTTATGAAACATACAAAAGCAACATCCCAACAGATAGCTGTTGCCTGAACGTGGTGGTCGGGCTTGTATATCCAAATGACCCAAAGAGATATGCTGGTGGAACACCTACCTCGACAAGTCATGCTAGGGGAAGTTCGATTAGGTTGGAAAGGATTTAGGGTGACCAAGACATGGCACCAGTCAGTGAAGTCTCTGATTGCTGGCCTGAGCCATGCGGGGAGATGTAAACTACTTGGTTCGGGTCCCCGAAACAAAAGAAATTACTGGTTGAGGACTTTTTGTGACAACTAAAAAACGGTCACAATGGCGCAGATATATTCACTCGTTGACATCTACAGCTTGTTTGTTCTCACACAACAATACCTACTTCGACACCCCGTTTCCTATCCACCTGTTTTTGTATACTACTGTAAAGTGTAGTAACTTGACCCACTGCACCTGTGTGGAGGGTTTTACGTTGATTTCGTCTGTATGTCTGTCTTCTCAAGGTCCTACCATACCAGGAAAGCCAGTTGGATAGTGGTAAAACAAAACGTGGTTACCTTTATAGTGCAAACTCCCACGCAATGGTGCGGGTAGGAGGGCGAAGTCATACAGCTGGCTGCACAGAAATGTCAGCAGCGAGGCGCTTTCTGCAGATGAACAACAGCGCCACATTGATGCTACCTTCCCTATGAAAAGGGGTAATCAGTAAAGGTCTACCCTAAAAACAGGACACCCCCACTACTTCGCCGCATACCGAGATCGGTGATTTGGGTTCACAGTTGGATTTGCAAAAAGCCAAAATGAAATACCAAACTTCTGAAAAGACCATTAACGACCAGATTCGAAAGTATATAAAAAATCTCTTACAAGAAGATATCCCTTAGGCTCTGCCATCACACATTAACTTTTCGTTTCCAGGTACCTCAAGAAGAACTAGCCTTCCACGGTGTTGACAGCCGGGGAGTGCAGACCACCCTCACGACTCTATCAGCAATCAAGCTCCCTGGGATCACTGCTCACCTCCCACATTTTTACTTTCCAATCTTCCTTTACGTCTCTGTCAACAATCCTACATAATGTTTAATTTCTTCCAGCTCTGCAGCTCTCAACAATGATCTGAGTTCACAGAACAGTATCACTGATCTCCTGAAACGCGCTCCAAATTACACATCGGAGCTTTCAATGTCCACACTTTTTATCAAATCGGTCAACAAGCTGCACTAGCCAAAAATTCAAGCAACTCGACCCATGGATGTGTTCTGTGTTTGTGAGACAGCCATACAGGACCGAAGTGCGGTTATTCGCTGAACTTCACCCGGCCAATATGATGAATCCAAAAGATCCACCCTTCGAGTTTCTGGAGATTCGATGACCAGTTCTCGCAGCCTCATAGATCTAGGTATAGCGTTGAGCAATGAGGCAGAAAGTCCACTACTGGACCGGACCCCAGTTGACAGTCACCTATGCTCTGTTTGACTGCACGACATAGTGAAGACCAAAAAGAAAAGTGAAACTCCCCGTTGTCTTTTTGTAATCTCTACTTACGCACCAACTGACTGCAGCTCGGATGACGTGAAGAATGAGTTCAACCAAAAACTAAAACCCGAGAGCTCAGTTATGGTAGTTGTTGCAGATGATTTCAGTGCACAAGTAGACAGCCAAAGTCAGGAAAAGGCATTTGGGTTACACTTTCGGAATCCCAGTAGAACAAACAGATAACAGCGATCACCTACTACAAATGTGCTTAGACAACCATTTATCTCTAGCCAGCACAAACTTCAGACATAAATAAAGACATTGTCTGAAGGGCGGTCACTGAGCTTAACTCAGAGGTGGACAGGCTTAGATCACATTACTATCAGTCATCGCTGGAGATGGTCGGTGGAAGACTGTCGATCCGTCTGGAGTACAGAGCACGGCGACCATGCGTTGGTTTGAGCGCATGTATGTTTGCGTCTAAATGGAAGTCGGAAAACTTTAGCAACAAGACCGTTGTGAGCGCAGCATCACAATAAGAGTACTAAAGTCGCTTTCAGTGAGAAACTGGCTAGACAGTTGTGGGAAAAGAGCAATATCACTCATCTAGTAGGAGCCTGGTCCCATCCCAGCCAGCTGTAAAAAATGTTGGATACAGTAAGTGACCCTCAAAAAATGAGGCCAGGCGATCTCACCAACTTCTGAATTAATTGGTACATGCAAACCCAAACTCCTAAGCTACGAGCACAATGAGAAGCGGAAGCAACTTAAGTACAAACTGACAAAAAGTCTACGCAGTGACCACGAGTAGTGGTGGGCAGCAAGAGCTAAAGAGGTGGAAAGGGCAGAGATGATAAGTAACAACAGACAGTTATCTACATTTATCAAGGAAACCGGGGTGAAAACGTTAGTCGTTACTGAAACTATCCAGGAGAAGAATAAGTTTATGTTTCATTAGCAGGAGAGACGACTGGAATAACAAGCTGACAATTTCGTGGAACAGTTCAACTGGATTCTAGCTATTATTCTGCTGTCCACTATCCAGTCGGATCGTGACAGAAGTAGAGAAAGCTGTAAGCAATCTGAAACGATGAGGGGTAGTAGAATTAGGACTAGTTTCAGACGTAGTTAAGGACGGTGATACAGGATTCATAGTCAAATTAACTGAGGTGTTCCCTAGTGTGTGGAAATCAGATATGATCCCCTCTGACAGGTCCCAATCTTCAAGGAAGGTGAGAAATCCCCCAATGATAACCACAAGAGGAACATCTGACAAGTCGTGTCTAAGATTTTCGGTTCTAAAATCATCAGACTTCTGAGAGAAGTTCGGGAAGAGTAAATCGAAGAAAACTAGGTAGGTTTCGTACCTGGCTGTGGATGATCGACCAGATATACACCATGACCTGGAACACCGGTACATCTACCAACGCTCGACACTAGCTGTATTTCTTGACCTGAAGGTGGCATTCAATTCCACCAACTAACCGATCTTATGGAACTTTCTTTCACTGAAACAGGTGTCGAGTAAGTGCATCAATCTGTTGAAGGGTCCGTACTCGAACACCCGTAGGCGTATCAGAGCCTATGATGTTATTAGGTGAATTGTATACGTCAAGTGGTGTCCATCAAGGATCCCCACTCTCTTCATTCTTATTCAATTTTACCATAGACGTTCGTATGGAGGTCTCCCTCACGTTGTCTGACCACAGGAACTGGCATTATCAGAGGAGAATCCTTGGTAGATCTCGAATACGGAGATGATATAGTCCTGTGGGATGATGACGCCGACAAGATGCAGTATTTTGGACACTCTGAGTAGTAATTTCAGAATGAAATGTGTTTATTCCTACCCGAATGCAAGTAGTTACTCTATGACTGGTCTTCGTTGGTGCCTTGTCTAACAAAAGGGAGTGAAGTGATTGAGTATGTTGACCACTTCACTTACCTGGGAAGTCAGATTAGCCCTGGTGGGTAGGTGGTTGACTACATTTCGCCAACTTACGCTACTCCTGCCACAGCTACAGTATCCGATTATCGATTAAAGGGTGAATGTACTGAGCTGCAATTCGTGGCTTCGGACCCGGCTCCACCAACCGAGGTTCGAGCAACCTGGTAGTAATACTAGCCCCCACACAGCATGTGTGGCTCATTGCCTCATTACTGCGATTCGCTTTACTCCTCCACACGGCTATGAAACATGGCTATTAGAGGTAGAGAGCATAAGGTGGCCTCTGGTGTTCGACTACAGTTGCCACAGTAGCAATCACCATGGGTCGTGGTGTTATCAAATCGGTTAAGCAGACATCAGGCATAAAGTTTTAGGGAGAAGAGAGAAGTCAGTCTGCCAGGTTGTGAACTTTCATCGACTCAGTTGGCTGCAGCATGTGTTACATATGTATAGTTACCGTCCTTTTCGTCACACAATGTCAGCTGAAGTAGTTTTTGACTGTAAAAGTGTTAGACACAGTCAGACCAAAACATGTCAGCACATGAAATCTTCAACTGTTGACCTGAGCCATGTAAGATAACGTAAACTTCCCAGTCAATATCTGCGTGACAACAGAAGCCAGGAGTTGGAGACTCTAGGTAACATGATTGAGAATCGATCTCATTAGTGCAGATATATCCACACAATATCCTCATCTTAATCGCCATACTGAATTTAGTATTTCCCTTCTAATTATCTCATCACGACTTTCTACCACCTTCGAATGCTTACTTCGTTATTTCTTTCTTTCATTTTAGTTCTTTCTCGCTTGATGTACTGATATGAGGTCTCGCAACGTGAACCGTTATGCAGTAATGCCTATTCTTATGTTGATCTTGTGTCTGTCTGTTATTTATAACTAAACAACATTCTTTACCATTTATCGTGACCAAAGTGCGAGGGATCCTATCAATTAGCTTGAAGTATTAGTGATATGTTTCATCAAGGTGGAGAGTGTCTGTAGTCTGACCAATCCAACTGGTGAGTCACATGTCCACATCCAGCACTATCTAACAAGACTTAGGCAACCAGGTAGTGTCATTAGCCCTCATACAATATATATAGCTCATTGTCTACTGAATGGATGTGTACGGAGTAGCTAGACGCATTTGGATTTTTGATTTCGAATGTTCCCCAAAACATTTATATATGGCTATCCAGCTTTCACAATAACATTCCAGTCATCCTAACTGAAGACGAAAGGTTAAGCAACAACTCTACAAGTTCGACTATCAGAGTATAAAATAATGGACAGGTCAGTGAATACCACTCTATGAACAAATATGTGCATATCTAATGCGTAAACTTTCACCATTACCATAGTGTAAAACACATACCCAGAAAGGAGAGGTGTACAGTCTATTTCCTTACGACTGAAGTAGTCATCGGGTGGATGATGATAATAACAAGGTATTGTACTCGATCACTGACTCCTTGATAACAGACTTCTTATGCATTTATCGACACATACTAGACGTAAGCACCAATGTACGCGCTGGATACTAACTATACTTTGGACCTGCACTGAATGCGACATAGATGTCGGTCCTCCAACGCTCCTTGAAGTCGAGAAAGCCATATCCAACCTGAAACGACGTAAAGCAGCAGTACCTGATTGTTTGCTACCCGAAGTTTTCAAGCAAGGAGGTAGGAAATTGCTGATAAGAGTGACGGTAGCTAGTGTATGAGAATCAGAAGTAGTCCCGTCAGACTGGTCTAGTTCATTGATTATTCCAGCTTATAAGAATGTAGAGAAATCTTCTTGTGACAACCGTAGAGGAATTAGCTTGACTAATACTTTGTCCAAGATCCTAGGGTCCATACATATGCGACATCTAGCTGGAGTTCGAGAACAGAAAACTCCAGAAAAGCAGGCAGATTTCAGACTTGGTCGAGGGTGAATCGATCAGACTTTTATCCTCTGACAGATTCTGGAACATAGGTATACTTACCAGCGACTGACACTTGTCATATTTCTTGACCTAAAAGCTCGACCGTGAGGTGTTATGGCAGTTTCTAACTGTGAAGGGAGTAGAGAGCAAGTATATAACGCTAATCAAAGCTTTTTACTTGAACTCACGCAGGTGTGTTAGGGCTTATGGAGGGTTGTCAAGTGAGTTGACTACAACTAGTGGTATCCGGCAGGGATTTCTACTACCACCGTTCCTACCTAACTTCGTCATAGATTTACTAATGGACGTAACCTTATATACGTCTGACCACATGGATTGACCTACTTCCTAGAGGTCACCCATTTGACTTGGAATTTTCAAACGATACTGTCCAATTAGGTGAAGACGCTTACAAAATGCAAGGTCTTCTGAACGCCTTGAGCAGAAATCTGAGTATGTTTTGCATGCGTTTCCCTGGCACCTGTCAAATGTAAGATAATACTCCAGAACTGGTCTGTTGCAAGTAATCCCAGTTTAATGATCGGGAGTGAAGTGGTGGAATGTGTCGACCACTTCACTTACTTGGGAAGTTGCATCAGCTCGAACGGGCTGGTTGTTGATGAAGTTTTAGCTCGTGTACAGAAGGCCCGTTTGACATTTGCCAACATGTTTTATATGTGGTGCCGATTGGTGAGATATCCGACTATCTATCAAAGGACAAGTATTCTGCGCTACAGTTTGTTCTGTCCTGTTGTACGGCTGTGAAAAATGGCCGTTTAAAGTAGAAGACATGAAGCGGTTGCAGAGCTTTAATCAGAGGTGCCTTCACAGCATTCCTCGCGTTTGGTGGAATCACAGTGTGAGCAATGTTGAGGTCAGATGAAAGGTACTAGGCAAGCCAGGGAAGCCGACTGAGGAGGCTGTGAACCTTAGTCGACTGAGATGGCTTGGACATATACAGCACACGCCGAGCCACCGCTTACCTCGACATGTCATGCTAGGGGAAGTTCGATTAGGTTGGAAAAGGATTTAGGGTGACCAAGACATGGCACCAGTTGATGAAGCTTTTGAGCTTTTGTCTGAGCAGTATATGGAGATGTAGACTTCTTGGTTCGGGTCCCCGAAACAAAAGGAATTATTAGTTGAGGACTGTTTGTGATATAACTGAAAATCGGTCACAATGGCGCAGATGCATTCACTCCTTGACATCTACAGCTTGAATATTCACAATAACCTTTATCTTCGGATTGTTTATTCTTACACAACTTTGTCTGCTTGGATATCACCCCTTTCTACCCACCTGTTTTTGTGTACTTCTGTGAAGTGTGGTAACTTGAGACGGTGCACTCCTGTGCGAGGTTCTACATTGGGTTTGTAAGTCAGTCAGTTACTTAATGAAACGGTTTGCGTCGATCGTGTTCAGCACCCGTCTAACTCAGTGTACAAGGTAGAATACAGTGGATAACAAAAATTAGGGGCATCCAACCACATAATTAATTATATCATTGAATATATTTATTAGCTTGTTGAGAAACACACTAACCGCATGAGGTTTATAAAAGAAAAGATACTTAAGAGTAGGAGCCATAGTAGAAACAACTATGAATCAAGCCGCGGTACGATTATATTTCACTCCTATTTTTCTCAAAATTAAGGTGTATTATTCATTTTATCAGATTAATAACCCATATTTGTTTCTAGCATGAACTTATTTGAATATTGTTAACAAGCGTTGCAAACTTAAATCAATCAGTTTATAAGGTCGCGTGTGAATGGAGATTTCCCAAAATAGACTCTTTGAGTGAAGTTTTTGAATGAGATTTACAGCTAAGTGAACAACAAATTATCACACCCGAATATTTCGGATGCACCTGATCCGTTTTGCTGTGAAATGGAGCTTTGACTCGTCGGTTAGGGCAGTTGACTCTCAGTCGATGGGTCACGAGTTCAAACTGTTCCACTAACTCAAGTTTGGGTAGCATCAACCTTAATACTACATATGTGGCTTATTACCAAGTGTAACTGCACTTGGTCACTGAATTACATCCTTATACCTTATTCTCATGAAATCTTCGATACCTCCAGTCCTTCAGTAACTAAATTAGTGATTGACTCAGATGAAAGGACGGTAATAATGACTGAAGGTGAGAGAAAACCTGAAGCAAAGTCGTATATGCAAGTGTTAACTGGTTGTGTGAACATAGAACTAATAAGTATCATGACAGCTGTGCATAGGACATACTGCAAGTTCGGAATGAATATTACCCATTCAATCTTTTTGAGAAAGATTGAGGTTGCATATATAGTGAAGAGAAGTTTTGAAAGAGCCCTTTATCTGTGTGCACCAAAATATATTAATAGAGTTTAGATTGAAGTAATTGTAGAGTTGAAACTTATTGGTTCGAAATCGAGTTTTAAATAATTTATAGATACCTAAACTAAGTTAGGATCTTTTCAGTTTTAGCAGATAATTTAAAGGTTCGTATCACATTTTGTTAAATAGGTGTTATCTTGGTGGAATTGTAGCTCACCGGTTTAGAGTTGATTTAAACAGAGGGTGGCAAGTTCCAGTACGGCCCCCACTTATCAAGGTTTGGAGAACCAGGTAGTAACATTAGCACTCACACAATAAGCATGGCACATTGCCTACAGCACAAATGTGCAAAAGACTGATGAGTGAGTTTCAATTCTTCGAATTTCGATAATATCTTCAGTCTTCACATGACAAGGGTAACTAAGCTTAGTTACATTGCAGGCCTTTAGGAAATTTTCCGTGTATATTTTTGTCGCATATCTAATTGGAAAAATACTAGTTGCTGCCAGGAGTTTATGAGGAATGAGTAAATATGCTACTTTTAGATCTGATTTGATCTAACTCGTCGTGATAACGGAAGACTATAAAACTGGAATGCTGGTCATCTTTGAGAGAAACCTTACTGTCTACACAACACGTATAACCAGCAGTAAGACTTTGTCTTCGGACCACTAACACAGTGTATCTCACGTAAATTCCACGGTTAGTTGCTTCTTACGTCACCATTAGCCAATGAAGATTCTCGAAAATGGCAGGACTTCACGAAACAATCATTCCACTACACACATCTTGTCGGATCATCACGATAAGCAAGTCTGACGACTACATCAAATTAGAAGCTTTCGGTGATATATGGTTCTACATTATAATCTATTACCGAACTGATGTAGCATGCAGTGCAGTTTCAGGGTTGAAAATGTTTGTTGGTTCAAAATACATCTTTGAGCTACTTTGATAAACTATATCGTAATGAGAAGACAGACTGAATGAGGAAATATTAGATTTAAAAAGCCAACTACACTGCCTATAAAGTAGTTTTACATAGATAATTTTACAAACGAGATTATTCATGTATAAACTTATAACAGTCGGAACTTGGGTCGTGACTAAATAACAATGATGGCTAAAATGTAGAAACAAAGACAGCATTTTAATATCGTTAAGTTACTTGCAGAGATGGAACTTATTGAAAAACTGCCTACTTGACAAGTGGAATCAACCCTAATGGGTGCATTGGTGACTCGGGTGCGAAAAGCTCTCATGACATTTGCCAACCTACACCAGTTCTAATGCCGGGATATTTGACATATCAAAGAATCAGTGGTTTACTCCTTTAAACTGTACGGTTGTCAGGTGCTGCCATTTAAAATACAAATAAATAGGTTACATGGCAACATCATAAGTATTTTCGAAGAACTATTGAGAGGCTGGAAAACGGAACGGGTGAATCTACCAATCAATTTCAAAGTGACGCCTACTTTTGTCTACTTCACTACTAATTATTATCACCATTATCATAAATATTTATCCATATACTTCCTCTGGGCTACCATGAAATGTAGAAGCTTGAAATAAAACTTCTGCCCAAGGTTTTACACTGATACCGAACTGCCTGCCATCACATGATACGATAATCGTACACTTCGATATGGCATTCGCCCCCGGCAGACTTACCTAGGTAGGTTCAGCAACTAACAATTTAACCCTTACCACAAAACGAAATCAAAATAAACGTAACATAAGATGTATTATCACGAAAAAAAGCATAAATATTTATGTAAAAACTTATAATTAAGTGACGGTCAGAAAGTTACCAGACCTAGTTTTCACGTTTGTCAGAATTTACTAACATGTGCTCTGAATGATCATACACAAAAAATACTTTCCGATATCACAAATTCCGGGGTACGCGAAACAATTAGATTTCTGTCAGACCATTTACGTTACATATAACCCCACATAAAGATGAGTCATTCGTTGACCTCCAAAATCTTGAAGAATAACAAATAGTAAATGCTCTATGATCAAAAGCCATAATATATGAGAGCAGCGTCAGCCTCAACCAACAGGAAATCCTACACCAATTCATACGGATGGCTGACATCGGTAGCCTTATTTGTCAGCAAAGACAGCTCAAACGAAATTACGTATATTCATAAAAGGTAAAATATGATACTCAAAGCATGGAAACAATACTCGACAAAGAATATATTAGCGCCTGTAAATATTCATCAACAACATTTTGAGTTACTAGTTTCGATCACTTACGGAATTTAAGTCCGATATGCTGTGTACATCTGGACTAAGATGCGTAGTTTGTGGGCTAGTTTCATCAACCGATGCGCCTTGCTGTCGGAGCATATTAACCCAGTTTGGTCCAGATTTATCGAAGCTCTGATAGTGAAGACAACTTGGGTCACCAAAACCCCCGTCATGTGTGCGATGATGGTCAGCAACAACACCTTCATCAAACTCATCCATATCACCCAGTGGTGTTATCATCGATGAAATGAGCTCCACAGTTTATACAAACTAATTGAAATTAATTCAAAATTTTACTGCATAATATAACGATAAATTACTATGAATACATATGGAATATGCTAGGATATCACATATACAGGTTCCGTAGACGATCAAAACTGAACATACAAGTTGAATAATGGTACGAATTGCACATCTATTACCTGGTATAGAAATATTCGACGTGTGGCCACAAAAATATGCAAAGAACTTAGTATGTCACTCAACAGTGAACAAACCGAATATATTTCCTCCAACTCCGCAGTTATCCAACCAAGTGGAGCGCACACAACTCAGAAAACCGCAAGCGACGGATCACACATAAACAACATATGAAGTAGTATATATCGTTTCTTTTTATTCATGGATAACCTGCTGACTTAGTTAATCCATGCAATAACTTTTCAACCTCAATACCGCATTTACTTCAGTGATCAATACCCGCACCCACCCCTGTAATGTACATCTCACTTGTTTGATCTCTATGGCTAAGAAGTTCTTGAGAATGAGTTAAGTCCATTGAAACTTGTAAGCGCCTTGTTTACTTTCAGAGATCATAAGATGATAATATACGTTTTCTACACTGCCTTTGGAATCGGTTAGTGGCAATATGACTCCAAACTCTGTACACTGTGGGTGGAAGATACCGAGTTAGACTACATGGGGTTCGAGACAGAAACCCAAGGACTCCATATTCCCTGCCAGCCATAAAGCAACAGTGGACTAGAGCTCCAAGTTCAACCCCAAGATCTTCCGTTTTTGAATGATAGGCATTTGCTTTGCCGGAGAGAAATAAGTCGAACTATGCCTATATTTGTCTGGAATCACAGTCTTTTACCTCACGTTGGGACGGAGGAAGTCTTCAGTTGTCCAACCAACAGTTTCAGAAAGGTTCTTCTGTAGGACCACGATAACTGTTGGCCTATATACCTCCCTCCAAATCTTGAGATCATCATGAAACAACAGTTAGTGAAAAGTTAGGCATGCAGGTAGGTCATGTGTAAATACAAAATGTAGTTCTATACCACTAATGGAATGCTTAGGATTCATTGTTACGGGTCAACTCGAAAAGAGTAACAGCCATGATAGCATGCTGAAGCACAGAAGCCCAGCTAAATGGTACGATGCAACCCGCCAAGGTTTATAGGTTAGAAACTGAACCTGTGATAAATAATCACACCATGGGGTCACACCATTAGCTGGAGGTAGACACTGATTGCAAATACTTTGTTCATAAAATCAACACCTAACACCCAATAGGGACGACCTATGGCGTTTCGCCGGTATTTTGAAAAGTTCTCTACAGTTAAAATGAAAGACTAAAGAACTGTTGGACTGCATAAATAAAGCTAGAACGCCGTACGATCGCGTGTGAATGTGAGCAATAAATTCTGTTCACAACGTCATCCAGAAATCAGTATTGTATCGTTGTGAGCCATATCAAATAAACAATCTGAAGCGGACCAATATCCCACCACAATCTCCAAGTCGAATGCGTGTATTTTGTTACTTTTTATGCTCGAGTGTGTTACAGTCAACGAGTGCCCGGTTTTGCTTTATTTCTAACGCATAAAGACAATTCTTTCTGACTGAAACTCCACCGTTGTGGTTCACTTTTAAATTTTGTGCCCGATCCGGGTTTCTCTGTAATGTTCATCAAGCCCTAACATCAATTGGGGAACGCTCGATATTCTCGGGACTCTTGGTGGCTGTTTCATCCTAGTTTGGCACTATTGTGCTGTAGGCATCCGTGAACATACTGGGAATGGGGCCTGGGACCTCAAGTTGTCATGACGAACACGTTGACACTGAACCACTGGTTGGGACTCTGGCGCCCCGCGATTTCCTGCTTTTGTCAACTTGCGATACTGCACAACCTTCACGAAATGCCGTTGTTGAGTTTTCGTCATCACATTCGACTGCATTCGCTTCATATGCCCTAACTTCCAAATAGAACTTTAGGGGACATCCCCTTGGCGCGCGTCACTATTTATCACTGGACATTGATTCAGTCCAGATGTTTGTGGGGTTTTAATGATTTCACGGTAACACTAAACGAACCGATTTACGTTGGGGAACCATTGTAAGACTGAACGCGCTAGACGGTTGTTTTACCGCAACGTATAGCTCCTCAGAAACACATACCGACAACCCATTCGGGATACAACGGCTGTCCAGGATTCACACGTTTTCAGGGGTTCTGCAGACGGTGTCAGCCCATGGTGGATACTACGGTATCATTGCGATTGTTTGTGGTCTTTGTCCCAGCTTAAGTACTGCAAACTTGTGTGGTCACCACTTACAAGTACCAGGTTACGTGCAGAAGTAAAATGAGAATAGTTCACGCCCTCCGCGCCTAGGAAAAACATTCGTATCATGGAGACTACTCACAGCCTCTCAGAGAAACCCCTAATGTGACAGTTCGGGGAAAACCTCAGTATGAACCAAACAGGGAATCACTACCATCCCAAACTGTCCAAAAGCAATTCACTCACTGTAGCAAAAAGCAAGTTTTATTCTTTTAACCGTTTGTTCTTTTAATTTGCAGTTTTTTACATAATTCGTGATGAATAATTTTTGAACATTTCCGTGTCCTGGCAAGCAAGGCGTCCACAATTTATACCATTCCGTAGTTCACCCTATTGCTTCGTCTTCAGATGAAAATGATGGATTTTTGAGGGCTGACCATAGCCGTATTTGTAAATAAGCGGGGAACGTCGAACACACTTCTATGACGAAAACAAGAGGGCTAACTAGTCAACAAAACCCCCGGGACGTTTACGGACTGTTAAACCAACCACTAGTTCATAAAAGTTATCTGAAAACGTCTGGGTGTAAAAGTAAGCTGGAACGTTCGCTTGTTTGTCAGTGAGCCGCCGCGGTTTTCAGAATCGTCAAAATTAAACTGGACGCTTTTATCGACCGGTCATAGGAACGACAACCAGTGACCCAACATGTGGTGACAACTGACGAACAGGTGCGGGCTGTTGTTCACGAAACGTCAGCTGAGAGGGACTGAGTACCATGAAATTAGCTGCCAGTGACGAATATTCCTCAGCTATAGAATATTGACCTCGTGCGCTGATTCACGGCTCTCGACATATCTCAGATGACAGAAATCTTAGATAAGGAATATGTTGTTACGTTCGAACATGCGAATGAAATAAAAGGAGCCTTAAATATTAAATTTTGGATGATTTTTGTCCTCATTATTGCTCAAAATCCCACAAATCCCAACCAGAATGTTCGTGCCGTTTTCTGTGAAGTTGTCGGCAAACGCCAGAGATATATTATCATCATAACCTTGAACTTCAGGTTTAGAGATGGTAAGTAGTGTTTCTTTGGGTTTTGAACTTGTGTTCTTGGAAGTTTTCGTTTCAAATGGTCGTGACTTTTGCCACAGTCCAAATAAACAACACACCGAAAAACATTTCTCGGCTTCTGTTGTTCCTACTGTTGGTCTCTTAGACACTGACAAAAGTTACTTATTACGTTCATATACGGAAACAAACCCTAAACTAGAGTCCGCCATCCCGTTGAGAGCATCAAATGAGGCATGAACAATCACTTATGACGAAAACTTGCAAGCGAGTTGACAACTATCCCCATCTCCACATTCTGAAGCCCACTTTTTCAATAATGACCTGTGATCCCCCAGTTATTTACTGGTCACAGTTTAGAATGCTTAGGCAATATACCTGTGGTTCGCACCGTCAACCAACCACTTGCTCCAAGGCTCATACTGGTGTAATGAACTTAACATGGAAGACTACGGTTTATAGACACCACCATATTACCATGTTTGGAGGAATGCAAATTTGCATTGTCCTGTGTGGTATGACCAGCATGTCAGTGAGGTCCACACCCACATTACGGCTATCTGCAAACTGTGAAACAGACTGAAATATGTGAACTCCTGATACATGTACGGCGTTTATGGACCTTGGTTACTGTCAATGCCTTTGCCATTTGCGGTCGGCGTCGAAGTAACGAAGCACTCAGTAGTTGCGTTACGAATAGTCACCATAGTTGGTCCGTATGCATCAATTTTTATTCCGTCAGACAATGGTCTATTTTCGCTGGTTCTTATACTCATAGCTTTGTTGACCACGAAGGACTTGCTCTTCGACCTTTAGCTCCGTTTAGTAGCCGCATATCCATATGATAGTGACCAATATCGAATTTTTTCTTTCTCTTTGCAGCAAAACCTTGATGAGAATATCAGATGCTGAATTTCAGACTGAATACAACTACTCGGCGAAAATAATAGGTGCTCTGCGACGCCAAGAACTATGGGACCGCCCCTAGTCTTTCGCGGTTTCTGGAACGCCTTCACGATAATGTTAATAATTTACTACTGAATTTCAGGCGCATATCACTTTTACAGGTGTGGATACAACATTTAGCGTTGAAAAATCTTTGCTGATGTTGTTTGCCATCTCTTCTTCATCCCGGGTAGTGGAGCTCCTCAGGCTGAAAGAGAGGAGATTTTACATCATGTACAAATGTCAAGTTTTTGTAACTTTTAGGTTGTGTAGTGGAAGTAAAAGTCATGTCTAATGAATATTTAGAAGCATTATGCAAAAAGAAGAAGAAGTAATTCAGCAAGTTCATTCCCCAAACAAGCGATGCCGGCCAAGTTACTCAGGAGTTTTCGTTTTAAGGACCACGTGGGTTGAGGAAAGTACCACAGTAGATTCAATTTATTATCCAAAGGACGTGCATCTCCAGGTTCGTTGAAACGTCAAGACACACTGCACAGACAGTAATAAACAGCATTGAAAACGATATATCCCCTCCCTAATGAAACGTTCTTTTTTTCTTGTTCATGCCAGATTGGACATATTTCCGCCATGGCCGCCATAGCGCTCTTCATCGCAATCGACTTCTCGGTGAATAGCCGTCACATTATGCTGAATTTTGGAGTTGAGTCAAAGATTCTGTACCTGCAGATAAAGCCGAAGGCACCTCTGCATTTTCGTGTACTGTTTACAGCTGCGGTGCATGAAATGACGCCAGTCAACCATTTACAGGTAAAAGCTTGCAGTAAATGCATGATTCATCGTAACACTAGACGAATAAGTGCCAAGAGGCTTCATGGAAGGATCGCCATGTGATGTCAAAGGGACATTTATCACAAGTTGCACGGCTGCGGAAGAGTTGCCAGAAGACGGGTACAGTGATACTTACGAATAGCACCAAGAAACATTATAAATACAACCTGATGTCAGATTTTAAAGATTCTACCTACAACAAAAATGGAGAAAAAAGACGGCTTGGAACCAGGATTCAGATTAAGACTTTTTGTTTGAGGATAGGAGGTTGAGAGCCTATATTAATCCTTTTCCAGTAAATTGTCCTTTTGAATGAGTCGTTTGATGACGCGAACACCACTACTTTTTCGAGTGGGTTCTAGGAGTTGATTAGCCGGCGCATTATCGGGTTTCACTGCACTTTCATGATGCTTTTCTGAAGGAGTATATCCGAAGATGTCCTATTGGTGGTGGTAACAAGTGGGAGGTATAGTTGAACTACCTAATTACCGAAGTAGTCCTGAGCATTGTAATCTCGTCCGTGGGATGTAGGGGGGAAACTATGCAGATTTACCGGTCAGAGCACGACATCTTATACGTTTGGGGGACTGGGCGTCGTGGGACAGGGTTGTGGTTCTGTCAGCATGTCCGGTACTTCGCAGGAGAATAAGAATCGTTCCAGCGCAGAACTGAGTTGGATAGTTGTGCTTAGAGCTCTGAGGTCTATAGGAACATGGTTCCATATTTGTGGGTACTTAGAAAAGAAAAAGTTAGTCTGGAAGGGTGTTCTGAAAGCATTCGTTTCAACACTGTAGGAAGAAATATAGATCCCAGTAACACTCCAGACTTACGAGTTTGTGTCGCAGCATGTTCAGAGGATGTTAAGTCTTAGAGTAGCTCAGCTCCAAGCTAAGGACCTCATAGAGACTGGGTAGCGTTGCAGCTTGCAGAGACAGACAACTGTAGACGAACAGGTGTGCCAAGGCATGTCCAACCACACTTATCTAAGCTAAATGGAAGATTCCATGCGATGGACCAAGTGGTTACTAGTTCAAGCTCTCCCTGTACTAGCCCTTGAAAGTAAGACAAATCATCACGTGAGAATAAGCATGCAACCTTAAAATCATCGTCAAACAAGAACGGTTTTCCAGCCGAAAAGCCTTTGCGGAGGCCATTAACATAGAGGGTGCAGAGCACGCTACCCTGAACTACACCAGGAGTAATGAGCCTAGGTTCAGAAAGCAGATACTTGGCTTTGACAACTTGTGAATGGTTGCAAAGAAAACATTCAATCCAGCCTAAGAAGTTTAAGGGCTCGTGATTTTGGGATAGGTAGTGAGTGACCCAAGCGGTCGAATGCTTCCAGGATATCAAAATGAAGGGCAGGGACCAACCTACGTCGATCAAGGCTAGTGGTCAAGAAGCTGAAGAAGTAGAACCTACAGGTTATACATGATAGTGTCCCCAAGAGTCCATAATGACTGGGTGCGATGAGACTATTTTTGGGCATGTGTTAAAGAATATCTTTTAAAACTAATTTCTCCATAATTCTAGGTACCACTGGTGTGATTCTTACGTCATTATCATTATAATCTGTCATTTAGAAGTTCCATGAGAGCGTATGCTTTGGAGGAGCTAGCTAGTGAAGTGGTTTCATCACTTTCTGCTATCGCTTCCTTATGATCAGGAGTGGAACTAGAGGTACCATAAAGAGATCTGAGGCCTCCAAAGTCAAGGTGTTTGAGGCAGTTTGTCGGAAATGTTTGCAATTTTCAACCAACATTCTGAGATATAAAAGGCTTTCGTTGAACGAAATTCTTCGATTCTTTCAGAGGGAATATGGTATCAATGCAAGCATAAAAATTGGAATACAGTGTACTTAATCCCAGTTTTGGGTCAACCGTGTTGAAGTATGTTCCCCATTCACTACTTGTAATCAACGAACAAGTCACATCCCAGTCTATATTATTACAACTTCTGTACTCGGATAGTGAGACTGGAGACAGTACGTGTAGTGCCGGTTGAAGAGGGGAATGGTACCGCAACAATAGCAACCGAGCATTCCAGAACAGTCACGGGGGAGAACTTCTTTGTGATAAAGCATGCTCAGATGTAAAACAGTTAACCTAGGGGAGCATGTGAAGCAAACACTCTGAGCAGGTTTGTAAGACAGCATAACCCTACGCTACAAGACAGTGCCACAAAAAGCACCACCAATACTGCAGCTAAAACTACAGAGGACCAGGCCCTCTCAACATACAAACAATTCTCAACCTCAAAAGTACAGAGGCTATATCTGCTTTCATAGTTTTTCCCTACAAAAGTTTCAGGCAGTTGCAACATGAGGAAATTATTAGATTATGAAGAAATTGGACTATGATGAAAACTCACCGAATTATCTGGAAATCTGAGTGCTAAAAGGACAAAGGATTTAACTCGAGGTCTCGAAGACCCACATCATGAAAAGATAACCTTCAATGATGACAACAAGACGCAAGTGAGGTATATACCTTACTAGTTCTTAACATTCCGTTATTTTGTGAGGCAATGAAACCATGTTTTCACGAAGACTACCGCCCAGTAAGTAAGAACCACCGATCCCATTCCCTCATTTGACGCTCTCACAGCATGAAAATTTATCAATCCCCGAGTTACTCAAATTTCTGGGGCCACAAGGCAACGAAAATCTCGACAGACAGAGAAATCCAGGGGATGGACTCGCCTATTATCTTTAAAGTGGACATACAACAATGTTATGCAACAGACCCCTCTAGTAATAATAATAATTTACTCCTGAATTTACAGGTGCATATCATTTTTACGGATACGGTTATAGGAGTTAGTGGTGCGAAATCCCCGGTAATATTTTCTTTTGCAAAAAATTTTGCATCATCTTTTCATTCCAGGTAGTGGAAATCCCCTGTCTGAAGAAAAAAGAAACCTTCACACCACACATAAATGGTTCACCTTAATCTACATTTAGAATTTTTGTTGCTTTTAAGCTGTCTAGTAGAAATGATGGTCACGTCCAATGAATATGTAAAATCAGCGTAAGATCAAAAAGAAGAAGAAGAAGTAACCCAGCAACTTCTTGCTCGAAAAAAGTGGTGCTGGCTAAACCACTCAAGTACTTCATCAAACAGTGAATATACCTCCTTGAAAACGCTGCATACCTTAACGTGAACAGTATTGAAAACGCACCGCTATCGGCCTGCAGATGTTTAAATGTTTATTCCTTTGCACCATAGTATCTAATTCTGACAGCACAAATCTATATCGCTGTGAATAGTGACACTTGAACAATTATTCACTTGGATTACGTGACTACGTGGAAACTTACGGATTCCCCGAATCATCAGCGTGGGTTCTTATGGTCTCCGAAGCTATAATCGTAAGAATTTACGGTGGAACAGACGTTTGTCTGGCGTAACAGTTCATTGCGAAGACGAGTCAAACATGTCGACTGCTTGTAATGGAAATTTGGAATTTTGTACGACCTCAGTGCCACCAACGGTGAAAACAGAAAGTACGACTGAAAACGACCTGAACGACCTAGCTGAAAAGTGATATTTCCTCGTCCATCCCACAACCCATGGAATCTTCTGATGTTTTTAATCGAACTTAATGACCTCCCTTCCATGCCATTAAACACCGAAAAATCCTGTAAATTTTTCAACATATATCAATATGATGATGCTGTAAACTGGCTTCTCTCATGTTAAATTACTCATATGAGAATAAAACATCTACTACTATTACTATTCAAGTCGTGATTTGTCGATTTTGTTCATGCTAGAAAAAGAATGGGTCATATTCGAGTATCAGTCTACCACTAAACTTGAGAACACCAAGCTTAGTCTCTTTTGTATAAAAGCCCTTCAGAAGGAAACCCGATAACCTAGCCTCAGGGAAGATAGCTATGACACGATCACTGGAGTTAAGGTTACCAGAATATTGGTCGCCCAGATCGTATACCTCATCGAGTGTCTGAATTTTATGATCTCCTAGGCATAGCATGCTGCTACGATAACACTTTCCGGGGTATAAAGTTCCACATTTTCCATGGTTGGATCGTAGTCGCCATCTCTAGATCCACTCAAGTGGATTATTTACATCTGCCTGAGCTGCTGACAGTAACGAATAACAGTAACAATAATATTTATTCCCGAATATAAAGGCACACACCACCCTCACAGGTGTGAATAAATTTCTATAAGGTTTACATGTCTTCATGGAAGGTGATCTCAATGCCCACCTATTGTCACCAGAAGACATGAGTGCCGCATGTTCATATGACGAAATATCTCAGTAGAATAAGTATGCAGAAAATTTACAAGTTGAACAAATGGAAGCATTGTCTTCGCATTAACAAAAAACCAGGTTTGTATCTTGACACTACATGTATTACCTGGAGAAAAATAAAGCTTGAAGCTAATAATTCCACTGTAACAGTCTGTACTTCTTGCTTGAGATCATGACGAAAAGTTTGTGAGGGGCGGTATGCATAAAATGTTTACCTATTGTACTTCATCGATGATTCCAAAACTGTATAACTCATACATGTCAATGCCGTTCCACATCAGAGATTCATAATCTTGGTGAATATTACGACTAAGGGTCAAATATCATCTCTTTTCTGACTCCGGCATCCAGAAGCAACAAACTTGTTTAGATGCGTCAGGTGGACTTCCAGGAAATCTTGTCCGCCGTTAACACTGGTCGTGACATCTTTGTAATCGGTAAGTGCTGGACTTTCCTTGTCACTTTATGATGAGTAAATCCTAGATTTAGGTAATTATGAAGTTTTAGTCCAGTGAACATTTTTTATGTTTGTTTGTTGTAGTTAGGTGCTGTGAAGGCAGTAAAGCTGGTTAACCCCCTCCATGAAGGGTAGTTCCAGCCGGGATCTGTTCATTAAATAACTAATTCTCGATGACAACCAGGCCAACACTTAGATCTGAACTGCTTTTCTACGGCGAGGAAGAAAACAGACAAAGCAGCAGGCCCAGAAAGAAGCAGGAATTCCAACTAGGATAGTGTTATCTATGTCCGTATTTCTCCCTACTCATCATATGCGCTTTTTCTGTTGAGCACTTAAGGACATGAACTTTATGCACTTGTGCAGTGTAGAGCTTCTGTTTTTGATTACTCTGTCTGGCAGGGCAGAATGTGCCGTTTGTTTGAGGTCGTAGCTGTTGGAAATTTCCCCGACGCTTAGCATGAAAGGCCAGTGTAGATGTGACGAATGTCTCACTATACGTTAGGCTGGACAAGTATACGAAACGTCGTGATGGATACCACTGATGTATTCGGTAGGCCAGAAAAGTTGCCAGGTGATAAAAAGTCAACTAGTAACCGACCAAATTTAGAGGTTGATCTGGAGACCTTAGCATTAGCAGGGAGTCTATTCCACAGCTGAGTGAATATGACGCTGAAAAAGTTTGCACGCAAGCAAGATTTGAACGGTTTCATTGTGACTCTGTGGGCATGGTTGCGCAGATCGTACCGGCTGTTGAGTTCAAACTGAAACTCACCACTGGCTGCAAAAGTGAATTCATCCAACACATTAAAGAAGAGTGTCAGGTTAATTTTTGGTCGTCTCATCTAAAGTACTGGAAGCTACAAACAATCTTATGGCTGTCAACGTGAAGGTATGGCCTCCGATATCTAACTACTTTACATATGCCACCAGTATACATGAGGAAAAGAAGTGGACCAAGAGCACTTCCTTGTACCACACCACTTGTAACTGGTCTGAGGTCTGAAAAGCGGTCGTTTAGTGTAACTGTCTGAGAACCTTCATGAAGAAATGATTCGAGCCAGTTATGCGAGAGGTTCTCCATGCCAAATTACCTGAGCTCCATCAGCAATCTCTGGTGGGTTACTTTGTTCTGAGGTCGAAAAACAACACAGCAACAAAAAGGACCTGTTCACGCCGTTGTGTGTACATTCAAGATGATCTAGCGTTTAGATGTCCCGGGATCCGGCTTTAGGAACCCATGCTGCGAGGTCAATGGTGAATTGTTATTGGGTAGGTGATCCGTAACACCACTATTTATAGTTTTCTCCATCGCTCTAGCAACCACACTCGTGAGAATAATTGGACGGTAAGTATCCAGGCGTGGAGGTGGTCAGGAAATATGAGTAGAAATGACATGGGCCGTTTTCCAAAAAGTACTATTAGTTAATGTCACGGCGGTTTTCGTAGTATACCAGCCGTCTTCTGCGGTTGATAGTGGACTCAAAATCTGAGCGAAAATACACAATATTGTAGTCATTTCCTGGGAAATGATGGCCAATATGTACCATGGAAGGAATGAGATTGTTGGCGAAAACTAGGTCTTAAACACTATGCAGCCCAGTAGGACTCCGAACGTATTGAAACCATCCGTCAGACTCAGGACTGTGGACAGAAGATTTGCATCGTCCGGAAGCCTTTTTCGGGTACCAGGAGATTTCTGGTACGTCAGAGTCCCAACACATAATCTTTCCTGAAAATGACATATAGGACGTAAACCTAAGGGCTTCTGACAACAAGTTGCCATACTCGGAATTGGAAATGAGAGGATGATATACAGACCTGAACAGGAGGGATGGGGGGCTTACAGACTTCAGAATAACCCACACAGAATATTTCATAATTCTTGGCTCCGGGATGTCGCGCTGAGTTGCATTTATAGATGAACTGACATACATAAGACAACCAGCCCCATGGTCACTTACCCTAAACCCACAAAAAAGTATGCATTTGTCAGGGTGAGTTCTGAAGTCAGAAATATTTGAGTTGCTCCACGCCTCAGTTACCTCGATGACTGAAGGGGAGCATAACAATGCAAGCAAGGTCAGACTGGATATCTTATTGCAGATTGACCAAGCATTTGTTAGGCACTTAGAAAATGGACGCCCTAACAGTCGAAGGCAACTGAAGATATCTTAAAAGAACGACTTGCCAACGCCGTTCATAAGCGTAGAATGTTGGCTACGGGTTAGTTGTGTGGTACCGGGTAAGCGATTTTCACTAACATTAAAAGGAATTGCTATGGGACGGTCAGATAAAGAGACGGTGGAGTTTGGCATATTAATCGATTCAACGTCAAGCTTAAGTTTATCAGATGAGTGACAAAGCAAAAATTGGTTACTCAGATAATTGGTGGTCATGTGGCACTTTTCTGAAACATATCCACTAGAATCAAAGATCAGGATGTCTTTATTTTTGTTATCAGTGTGACGTAGGTGCTAGCCTGTCACGTAAAGAGGGGCAGATGCCTTTCGGTTCCAGGTTGCTTTTTGTAAGCACATTCAACGCGTGGCTGGAGACCGACTGAATCACCTGGCTTGCTAAAAGTGCTATCAATTCCTGAAGTCGCCAAAAGTCCTGTTGCGGCGTTTGTAAGCTTTTGATGGGTTCCAGAATACTTGTCGCATAGTCATTGTGGTTGAATTCATTGGCGAACCGAGTACAGTGGCCACTTTCACCTGCTGTAAGAGGATTTGGAGCAGACATTTGACGATAGCTTGGCCCACTAGTCAAATAATGAGTTTTCCATGCAAGTGAATTTCGATTCCGCGTTTGTATTAACAAAAACTAGGGTTCGTATCCGAAAATTACATGTGCTGCCTGGAGAAAAATAAAGCATGAAGCTAATAATTCCATTGTTGCACCTTGTGCGTTTCGCTGAAGAATACTGATGAAAAGTTCATGAAGGAAGTGACACAAGTTGCTCATTTTTCGTACCTCATTGGTGATTTCAGAACAGTACAATTCACGCACGCTAGCATCAGTACACACCAAAGATTCCTGATCGCGCTGAATATTACGACTGAGAACCAAATACCTTCATTCTTCAGCTCCAGCATTCAGAACTAATAGTTTTGTCCAAAAGTGTCAAGTGGACTTCCAGAACATCTCCTCCGCCATTTCCGTGAGTAGTGACAACCCTGTGGTCGGTAAGAGTCGGACTTTTCTGCCTACTTTCATGGTCAATAAACCCAAATCTTGATAAGTATGAAGTTATAATCCAGTAGACATTCTTTGTTTCGGTTTATTGTTAGGTGTTGTGAAAGCAGTAACACCCTAGTTTAGGCGACGGTTCGCTTCTTTGATTATTCATTTTCACTTACAACCAAGCTAACATTTAGAACTGGATTTCTTTTCTACTATGAGAAAGAAAAACGAAGCGGCGGGCAGAGAAAGGTACAAGAATCCCAACGACAATTTTGTAGCCTAAGTGCATGTTCCCCTTTTTTGATTTTCTTCAGGCATGTTGGTTCTACATGTTTTTTCTGTGAAACGCTTAAGAACATGAATTTCATTTTATTATATGATTTAGGACTTTGGTTGAAGTTTACAGTGTTGGGTAGAGCAGAATGTGTGGTTAAGTTGGAGCGAAAATCTACGGTAGCCTACCCAATGTTACGTATCAGCGGTCAGAGTAGGTGTCGTGGATGTCTCATTGAACAGTAGGAGGGCCTAGTGTATCCGGTGTCATAAACAACAGCGATGTCACACCCGCCGATCTGGTGAAGCTGCCGTAAGATAAGAATTTATCCGGCAACCGAATAAACCAGGTATCGATTCGAGGGATTAAACTGAGGTGAAGAATTTGTTCTAAACCCGAGAGTACCTATCGGTGAAGAATTTTGCACGAAGGAAGGTCATAAAAGGCTTCAGCGTGACCTCGTATATATGGTTCCATAGATAATAATTACAGTTGTTTTCTGACTGAAACTCACCATGAACTGTAGAGGTCAGGTTGCGCAGCGCATCGAAGGAAATCACGGGTCTCCCCTGATTGGTTATAGCAGGAGCGGCAGTCCTAAAAAATGAGATTGACGAACTCATTAGGAGACTCTAGAGGCAGCTCAACTGCGTCAGTTCACGGTTGTTGAGTATCTACCACCCGGTGAAATGTATGACAATGCATAGCGTCTGTGTTACTTGAATAGTGCTGCACACAACTACGTATTCAACGTACTGGGAGTCTGTGAATGATCGACCATCAACTGAAGACCAGCTCTCTCATTGTTCGCTTCCATACCCAGCAACAACTACCTTCCGTAGAACGAGTCCGTGTCGCCGTGGGATGCAGCGGATGAAGAACTGGAAACCCCTGAACAAATGAATATATGAACAAATATTCCGTTCTCGGATTATTAAGTTGAGTAAAAAATATTTAATTCTCAGATTAAGGAGTTTACATGAGAGGAGCCAGTTTACAAACATCATCAAATTGATAATGGCTATCGTGAATGATGCAGAGGGTTTGGCGCCAGCATCTGTGTTGGTGTCAAGGGTGTCCACAGGTCGTGAAAAGGACAGAAAAATATCACTTCGCAGTGGATACAGATTGTTTGTGGGCGTCCGTTGCGGGGTGACACCAACCATTCTATTAGCGAGCCTTGGGGTGCATGTGTCGCCACTTCAGACATTAGAATTGTGTGGCCCATGGTGGGAAGTCTTTGCTGAGATAGAAGAGCACTACCACTACTACCACCACTGTCATACATGCATCTTTCGGTTGCAAACCATTGTCAAGGAGTTACAGGAGACAGGCTATACAGGAATTCAGCTTTAAGAGGCCATACTGGGAAGGTTTACGAGTTCCACCTGGAAGGAAAAGTGAGAAACAGCCTATTAACCATACGTTCAAAGACCCTTGAGATAATAGACGTAATACTGGTGGTTCTGTAGCTCGTAAAGCATGAAGGAGGTCCTGATTTGAGCCAAAGTATTATGCCTGTCATTTTTCACTCTTCAAAGTAGACTCCAGTTGGCAAAGATATGCGAAGACTTAAAGTGAAAGGAGTGGGGTGTTTTTACTGCAGTATTTCAAGAAGGTGGAAAGTATCTCATGCGGCCCTGGACTGTTTGAATCATAAGGAGCAACGGCGTTTTTGATATCCTCCAGAGGGAGGGAAATATCGTCTGTGAAGCCAAGTGTTGGAGGAGTGAATTGATTCATAGATTCATTGTCATCACAGAAATATGAAGATGCAGTGCACATCACAGCCATATATAAAATCCTCGTCCAGCAAGACGGAAGACATATTCACTTTACGGGAGTTAAGCCTTACACGGCAGAGCTTACAGACTGAGTTAATCCGGGAGTGGTTGTCAACCGCTTCTTTCCTTATTATTGGAGTAGTGATCTTTCCTTAGTTTCCTGAACGGCTATGCGGATATTCTGAATGTTGAGAAATGCTGAGAAGGCTTCGTAAGCAATGCACTGTCGGTGCAGTTTCTTCTGTGGTTTCGATCTAACATCGCCTGGAGCGGAGTCCTTTGCGATGCAATCAGGTCTTCTTGCGCATTCCAGAACCAAGTGAGCAAGACGTAGAGGTGTATTTCTGTGAGGTTAAATGAGAGTAGCGTCTAGATCTGTGCACGAAAAGAATGGGTCTTAGTCTAGACGGCGAGATATGGGGGGATTTATTCCGCTTGGCTTTTCAAAAGCAAATAACCGGGCCATTAGATTCGCTAGATAACTTAGAACGGTGGGATGATTTCATGTTGAATTAACAAACAACTACTTAAAGGTCACTTCCTATAAATTGCATCTAAAAAATTACAGTGGTGAGGTCGGAGAGGGAACCGGCTCCCAGCATGGTTTAAGAAAGTTAAGGTCACCTTCAAAAATCTTATAATGGAAATTCGGCTTAGCCGCGCAGTGAAAAGTATCCGTTATTTTGTGGAGGTCATTTTTAGTCTGATGGGCAATAGACGCCCCCTAGCAGAACATGTGTCAAGCAAGCGAGACCCACTGATGCCTACGCTGCGCCATTTACATCGAGGACTGAGTCTTTGTAATACATATTGCCGAAATGTTTTTGATAAATATAAGTTATCCACCACTTCCACCGGTGATTCGGTTCTCTCTGAACAAAGTATGCCGCTTATAGCAGAAGTCATCATTCAAATATGATGTGCACCCAGCCTTGGTGATTGGCTATGCAGTGGGATGGCATATCAGCAGGGGAGAGTTTATAAAAATTATCTTGTTGACAATAGAGTGGGGATTTATGGGGAAAATGTCGAAACCAGTCAGGGCATATCCCATGACCTCCGTTATTTCGCCGGCCACTTGACCATATGGCGTAATTTGCTTATAATCAGGCCATGAAGGCACACCGCGAGCAGAGAAATCAAAGGGAGAAAAGTTTCGTCGAGGTTGGGAAAAAGGAGGGGGTCATAGGCAGCTTAATTTGATAAATCTGTGGTGATATGGTCAATACTCGAGTATACAGATAAGGTGAGTGAAGCATAAAAGCTACTAGAACAGATATACATCGTGAGATTCATGGATTTACAGTTTTGTAGATCATCAGTCTGACCACTGTCACGACAGTTTTTAGTCAACCCACGAAAGCCTGTTTCATTGGCAATTGTCGAATGTGTTTCAGTCAGTAGCATAAAACCACAGATGAGTCTCATTTGGAAGGGTGGGTCAGGCTTGAAGGGCTTAGATTAGGGACAGGAAAATCTCAGTTTGAAAAAGTGCTAAAAGTTTTAACTGAATAAAAAGTGTTTGTACATTTAGAAGTAGACACTGGGAATAGAGAATGGTTTTTCTACTGTGTCACGAGTTTCAAGTGTCATACAAGCCAGCAAACAAATATTTTACCCCCATTTTGGTAATTTAAAGTGAGAGAAGCCAGTTCACAGGCATCATTACATTGATATATGTTGAAAAATCTACAAGATCCTACTGGTTTTTAGTGGTACAGAGGGGAGGTCATTAAATTCTATTTAAAACATCATAGGATTTCACAAGTTATGACACGAACAAGGAAGAACCACTTTTCAGCATATGCAGAGCGTTTAAGTTTAGTTCGTTTTCGGTCATACTTTTTTCACCGTCGGTGGCACGAAGGCCGTTCAAACTTCCACATTTATGGTACAAGTAATCGATGTGCTTGGCTTGTCTCCGTAATGCCACATTAAGCTAGATAAACGTCTATTGTACCATTAATCCTCATGCTTATAGCTTTGGCGACCAGAAAACCCACAAATCAGCCCGCAGAAGGCATCTGTAGGCCGTCAAACTACTTCCAACAGTTTTGCAGCTCCTTGTGGAACCATCGGATAAGAGATAATGCACAGACAAAGAGATGTGTGGACATTTATGTCTCCGAGTGATCGTCATGCTTGGTCTAGTCGTTGATGAACCTTCAAGGAGCACAGTAAGTGGATTGTGGCTGAATGAATAGTAAGATTCCCCGACAGATAAGAATACTGGTTGTTCCTATTTAGAGAGCTGCCATCGGAGCACCAGTGTCTCCTTTACGGGTCACAGTGGTCACGATGGCTGTTAGGATTAATGACCCTTGGCTGAGAGCTAGGTCGGCCCATGTAATCAATTACCGTTTTGCTTTTATATGCACAGCGGAGTTTATGAGGTGTATGTTGGGAGGGCCTGAAAGGATAAACCGCCCCACCACTGACAACTAACTGACCAGGAGCAAGTTCTGATGCGCATGGTGGTAGAGCCGGTTGGAATGATCTGAAATGGAGGCATTCCCTAAGATCCCTGAATTAGATTTTTTGAATTTGAAAATTATTAGCATTCAACTTGATCGTTTAACCGAACCTACGCCAACAAGATTTTGTTCATTTCCGCTCCGGGGCTGCTCAGTTCTTAGTCACATGATTTCAGTTACAGACATTGTGTACAACTGTTTTCCTACTCGCTTATTGAGGTATCATTATTGTTTGCTGTTTTTCCCTCGGTTTCCTAGTGAAATATAGGGCTCCAATAGCACGCCTCCATCGCACTCTGCTTTCTGCAGTGGTTTGGATCTGGCAACACGGCTTCCCACAAGCTTCCATTTCTTCCTCTCATGATCTCCATGTCACCATCGCCTCAGACGCCCAAGTCGCGGTTTTCCCTCTGGATTCCACTCGATGGCCTGCCCAGGTCTGTGATGTCTGCGAATGCTTTTCTCAGCGTATGCCCAATCCATCTCCACCTTCTTTCGCATATATGTCAGGCAGAAGGTTCTTAGTTAGTTAGTTCCCAGAGTTCCTTGTGACCTATTCTTTCTGGCCATCCGGTCTTCAGTATCGAGCGAGCGTAGGCAGATGCTGATGAATGCCTGTAATTTGTTGGAAATGCTTTTCGTGACACGACAAGGTTCTGAACAACAAAGCAGCACTGACTTAAAATCTGTTTCGTAAATCCGGGTCCTGTTCACGCTTTATGCTGAGCGCAGTGCAGTAATGTAAATCTCTACACTGATTCCAGATTCCTGAAAGCCTGTCTTGCTTTTCCGATCCCAGTTTTTAAAACCTCATCTGCACCGCCACCTGCAGTTGGAACGATGCTGCTCTGTCTGAGTAGGTGAAGGGGACTACTTCCTTCAGGTTTCTGCCGTTGATGGCGATTGGTGCCTGTAGTTTTTGATTGGGATATCTTCATCACCTCAGTCTTCCCTACTTTTACTTGAAATCCCATCTTCGCTGTCGCACCTCTTCTGTCACTCTGTTAGTTTTCGCCTGTAGATCTTTGAGTTTGTGTAGCATTAAACATAAATCATCAACAAAATCCAAATCTTCTAGGGTGTTTTCATCCGTCTAGTCAAAGTAGGCCAATCTCCTCACTCTTCACAATTGCCTGCTGCATAGTCCAGTCCAACCCGGACCAGTCCAGCCCGGTGGAATCCAGTCAGGAAGATAATTGGTGACAGTAGGCAGCTTCGTCTTACTCCTGTCTGTCTTCACTTCAAACGTGTCACTGAGCTTTCCATTGTGAATCACTTGGCACGTAGCATCATACAGCACAGCATATAGCTGTGGAATGAGGTTGATAAAGGTTTGTGATAGTGAAACCGTAGTGTTGAAGCAGCTGCCTGTCAAATTACTTCTCGGTCGACACTATAGAAGGCCTTGTCAAAGTGGACGAAGTTGGGGTAGAGAGTTGACTGTTCCGTGATGATACGTAGCATACCGTTGCAATTTGATCCACACATGATTTGTTCTTACTCAATCCAGCCAGCCAGTCAACCAGCCTGTTCCAGTCGCAATTTTGAATCCAGAGCATTTTTAGTCTCTCTCTCCAGGATGATGCGGCTCAATATGTGGCTTGAGGTGGGCAGAGACAAGAGGATGATTCCGCGCCAGTTCTTGCAAACACTTAGGTCACCCTTCTTTGCGATTTTCATAAGGTAGCTCTTCTTCCAATCAATGGGCAGATACCTTCCCTTCCTCCATTGCAAACCTTCTGCAATAGTGGTGTGAGCACGTCCTCTGTTGTCTCTGCATCCACCTCAAGTGCTTCCGGAGGGATTCAATCCAGTCCTACTGCCTTCCCGGATTTCAACAGCTTTGTCACGTTCAAGACTTCACTTCAGCTTACGTCGGAGGGCTTGTGTTCACTGGTGGATCTGTGGTTGTTGGTGGTATTTGTGAACGAGTTGCAGGTGGTGGTGGTGGAGGTGGTCGATTGAAGAGTTTTTTGAAGTGGTCAGCTCATCGTTTCCCTTATTTCTCATCTTTGCTATCTGAGTTCCCCTCACTATCTTTCATTGCTTTCATCTGAGTTGATGTCTTCCCTCCCAGATAGTAACCTGGTTATCAGGTCTCTCCCACCTGCAGCCTGGTCTGCTTCACTGGCCAATGTGTTGTAGAAGTGTGTTTTGTCTTTGCGTTCACTCCTCTTCACTTCTTTATCCAGTGTAGTGTTTCGTGGGTTGTGTTCAGTTCCCCTCTTCGTTGTTCATCTTCTGCTTCACCTTCTTCCTCTCCCTCCTCTATCACCTTCAATGTGTCCATCGAGATCCACTCCATGTCTTGCTTCTCCTTCTTTCTTCCTAACACGATTATGCAGGTCTCCTTCCACGTCTCTTTAAGAGAGTTCCAGTGTTCTCCCACCTAGGTTTCTTCACCGATGTTGCTTAATGTCTCCCACTTTGTCCTGATGACTGACTGACTGGCTGACTGATGCAAAGATCTCCTTCGTAGTTTCATCCTTCAGATTCTGTCCTCAGTATTGTACTTGAAAAGTGGTCTATCACCTGCAAACAGTTCGCCATTCTCATTCATTTCACTGAGTGATTCTCGACTCACGATCAGTTCTCTTCCTGTGTTGTCCGCCCCTACTTTCGCACTCATATCACCCCACCCATTAGAGTTTCGATGTGGCCAACTAGGGACTTGTCCAGTACTGCATTATTTGTAACTGCATAGCATTGGCATACTGTGATTGTGACTTTCCTTCCACTTGAGTTGAATCTTGCTGTCATGATCCTGATGCTGGAGGATCAGATCGGTTCTCACTGCATGAGAGAGAGAGCCTTCGATGGTGTTGGGAACATCATGATAGCCACTCGAAAACTCAGTGTGCCATGCTCATGGTTGTCGTCTGGATGACAACATCGGTGTAGATTATTGACTCTGCAGTTGATAGTTTGGAGAGTCCACTTCCATTCTATCTACAGATTCTTCGCAGATTCCTGGCCTGGCACTTCAATGCTCTACCTCCACCTTCTCATCTCTTTGGCAATCCGGGTAGTCTTGCTAGGTTCATACACGGTGCGGACATTCCATGTCCTTAATCTTAATTTTGCTTTCATCAAGAGAGGAGGAGGTACATCGGTCGACTGGCTTGCCGAAGGCCTTCACCAACCGGCTTACTTTTGCCCCTTCGAGTCCCGCAAGGAATAAGTTTAATTCTATTTCTTATATTTTGTTTGTGCTTTGAAGTTCCATTAGCGGTTGGATTAGTTTTCCGGGGTTGGGTTGCTAGTCCTATGCCTAACCTCCTTTCTTTTCCGGAGTTTATGACCGGCCAGTAGCAACTGAACTGGTTACCTAGGTGAGCTTACCTACTGGGATGTTATTTCTTTATGTATCCAATAGCTGTTTCTCACCTTGAGTAGTATGGCTCCCATCTGAGTATTAATTTGCACTGAGACCATGTAATGTGATGAAACTATTTGTTTGTGCGGGAACTTCAAAATAATTTTTGTTTCTGTGGGATAGCAGCATGTCAGAAGCTTCCAAACAATCGTTACGGATTGAGGGAGACCTGATCTTTGTTCCACTAAATGATGCCAGTTCATTTCCTTTGATTTTACGCTGACACACTGCCTTGCATACATTTATTTTAACCTACTTAGGCACTTTGGTTGCCAGTAACGTTTGCAGCTTAGTTGGTGTGGCTAAACTGGAAGATTACATGGTAGCTCAAA
This sequence comes from Heterobilharzia americana, assembly GCA_944470555.2. NCBI lineage: Eukaryota > Metazoa > Platyhelminthes > Trematoda > Strigeidida > Schistosomatidae > Heterobilharzia > Heterobilharzia americana. The sequence goes on from OX104127.1 coordinate 98,812,506, forward strand.
TCATGCGTGGTTCGGCATAGTCTTGGGCACACACACCAGGAATTCGGCACACCACAGGAGTCTGGTAGTTCCTGATTGACATTTCTGAGGGGCGCTTTGTCTGGTATGATGAAAGTTGTGGCGTTGTGTATGCACTCTGCTCTCCTTACCAGTTTACGCCAGATGTAGTCGGCAAGGACTTCCGTGCGTGCAAAAGCGCTCGACTGCGTTTCTAAATGTCGTCGGACACCAGGCTTATGGGAAAGAAATCTTGTACTAAGTTTGCTAGACCATTTTTATTACCATATAATGAAGCATATGCTGAATAATGTAATCCTGGCGAGGAATTCTTATCTGCTCACCGGTTTACTGAGCCTGATGCTTGTTTCGCCACTACTATATCCTACAGCTCGTTTTCAAGCTGTCTGCTGATCAACTGTATCAAGGCGAATGGGGCTTTGTGCGAAATTGCCATTCGGCTTAGTGTTTGTTGGATGATATCTCGTTGCATTTAGGTACGAGTACAGAGTGGTGACACTTGGTAACGATGCATCGATTTTTGTTTTCGGAGGTTTGCAACTGTCATCTAAGTCTGTATTTCTGGGGTAAGACTTCTCTTCTAATACGCCGTGGGACTGTGCACTGCCGGTAATACTTCATTTCGGAGACTGTGTCAGCACTGACAGCATACTTGTGTGTATCCGCTACATGAGCAAAGGAATCGTTGCATTTCGGTGTGTCAAATACACAGAGATGACTTCTAATGTCTGTGTAAAGGATACTAGGAGAAGGTGTAGGTTCCTAAAGTTCTGAATCACTGTTTCGCGCAGTTCGTCCACTCATAGGCATCCAGGTTGTATTGGAATCGAAGAGATGGGCTTGCGATGTTTCTGCGTATTCAGAGGAGGTATCGTGGCTTCGACAGCAGATTTTTATCTCTTACTTTTCCCTGTAGTGCTTGGCGGAATAGGCCGTTTAGTAGATTTTCTAGCCATTTGTTATGATCACACTAGGCCGGGAAAATTAGAAACTGAGTGTCAGACGTCATCTAGTTAACTTAGGTTTTCGAGAGCAGAACACAAAGACTCAGACGAAGCAACAAGGATACTAATGCCTGGTTCCTTACAATTTGTATTGCTTGAGGGAACTCTGTTGTCAAAGGCCTAACAGAATGTCTTCAGTCTTTACTCTAAACACGGCACGTTGACTCTTAGGACTCAATAGTAGAGGCAATGTATGATGTCATCTGAGTATGCTGCTGTCACCGATATTCAGGGATGGCTTAAGTACGTGAAGAGGGATACTGTCGCGGTGTTCAGCTTAATACCAGTTGCATCTAGCAACAGAAAACAGACCAGCCTGTACAAGTTAAATAGCGTGTATTGGCGCTAGGTTCAGGGGATCCAGTAGCTAGTTAGAATAGTAGTTAAACTTCTTTTAACTTGGACCTAGGTTATCAGTAATTTAAAATACGATCAATAAAGACAATTTATTTTTTAAATGCAAATATTGTTCCTTTAGGAGCTTTTTCTTCCAGAGACACCAACATATACCAAGGGGCCTTATGGTTGATGCAGTAACCACACAATACGAATAAGAGAACGTGAGTGCGTAAAACTGATGACCGACCACGCTGAAAAGCAACGCAGGGGTTCAGAATCACCTTGATCAACAACATTAATACAAACTTTGTTGAAAAAGGGGCCTATTAGGTTTTTCTTCGCAAATAGCTCCAAACCTTGTCATGGTGGCTTTGGATCGTCTGTTTCCGTCCAAATTTTTCTAATGTCTCCATACCCATCTACACATGTCGCCCTGTAGGCGCTGATTTTGACCTTCTAGGTTTTTCTTGTCGGCTGATAGATTGGGTTAACGTCTATATATCTATTGGTCACAGACCAACATGAGTGCATGCTCCGAAAAATTTTCTGGCATCCTCTGCAGTTACCCGGATTTTCAGGAATTTCACATTTTCTTGGTCAAGCTTATGTCTATATGTATGGGCATGAGCGGAGTCATATCATGATGTTTCATCGCTAGCTGTGGGTGAATAGCTAGAGGGCGAACAATCTCCAACACGGTGTCATCGCGGTTTCTACAGTTTATTGTGGGGACAAAAGTCGAATCGATCATCACTTTTGACTGTCCAAGATAACACTGATTTAGTGGGCTGGTATATACACTGGTGAGTGAGCACCGGGCTGGCAGCCCAGTGGTCTCTGGTTCGAGCTGTGCCATGGTCCAACTTTTCATTTCACCTCCAGTCATCACCCAGCCTAAGTACTAGTCTGTCAAACCACGGCTATTTTAGGTAGTCACAAGTGATGATAAGCGTGATGAAAACTCCCGGCTAGGCAGCCAGTGTGAATACGATCAAGTGACAGTAACCGGGCGAGAATCCACGTGGTATTCGAATAAAACCCGAGTGGTCGAAGTGGAATAAAAATCTGGCCGGCTGTTGGGCCTGGTGGCTCCGTTAGTAGAGCACCAGGACGGCGGCCTATTGGTCCATGGTTCAAGTCCAGCTACCGTCCAAGCTTCCATTTCACCCTCAACCATCAACTAGTATTGATTTGTTTCGATTTAACTTAGTGTCTTTCGGCCAGCTTAACACAATATGAAAAGATTTTGTAGGATTAGCGGCTGAAGCGAATCCGACGGTCTTCTGCAGTCAAACTGACGGTTAAAAAGGAATGGTGATGAGGGCCCTTCGAATGAACAGAAAATAGTGGAGGATAAATTAATTGTCCTCCTCACCGATACGCCGATACACGATACACATCCCTTGGAATGCACGCAACTATTATGTTCAGGTTCAGCAGCATTGGTTAATTTATGCCTCAAAACCTCTTTTTCAGCAGAAAACTACACAAACTGACAGAAGGAACATCAATCGGCCGACTGCTGGGATAGTAATTCAACATTGGAGGTTGTGGCATTACCACTGACCAAACAACAACTATGTATCAAGTATGTAGATGACACGCTTGTCACCATGAAAAGCGACACGTCGGAAAACGCGTGCCAAGTAATCGACAACATTTTCAACTACGTCAGACAACAACCGTAGAGGAATGGAACAACAAGCCTTCATTTTTAGATCTTTTGATCACTAGAACGGATCAGGAAAATTTAGAACAGAGGTACATAGAAAATCAGTTCACACAGATCAAATCTTTAACCACAATAAAAGCGACCCAACAGCACTCAAAATTTACTGCCTAAAAACACTGTCCGAAAGGAAAAAGATACACCGCATTAAGTCAACCTTGCAGGGGAAAGAAGAAAGCTACCTAATGACCTTTTTCTAAGGTTAAGGTTTCCCACACAACTTCTTGAAAAGGTGTCTGCTTATCTCACTGTCAACTGAGAAGTCACCGTCGGAAACCAACAAGCGGATTGACTTACTTCACATGGAGAACGTATCCTAGATCGAGAATGGATTACCGAAGCCCCTGGGAAGCGTTGTGTGGCAAAGTCCAAGGACAAACCATGCATCTCACAGATTCAACCAACACCCAACCACCACTAGAGTTGGCGAAGGCTGCAGCAGGCGACTATATAAATCTACCGCACTGGAATCTAACAAAGACCTATAACTATTCTGCAGGATATGGAAGCGAACGCGAAAATTTGCCTGATCTATACTAGTCCTAAATGTGGATATTAAATATCGCGTATCAGGGACCTAAATGGACATACCATTTGCTCCACATCCCAGCTGGTTACAGATGTTTGTTGACGGAATAAAACAGCTTTGACTTAACTGTCTTCGGCATCTAGAATCAGTGGACCGTCAATTCTTGTGTGTGAAGACAAAAAGGAGGGAAACAAAACATTAATTAAAATGACCAGGTTATGGACGATTTAGTCTGTAAACTAACCCAGCGGATTTGCGGAGACATCAAGGTTTTGTTTGCAGGACTGTGGTCGTGAACAGGTTCCAAGGGGAGTGGATTCCAAACATTGACAACTGTAGGGCACCAAAAGTTCGGTCAGATGGCTGTCCCAATTTATTCAAGTTCAAACTTCCGAGCGTTCCGCTTAACATTACTATTGAAGCGTAGTTTTAGCAAGCGGTGGAGCGACTGGCTTGGAGTGTGTAGGATGTGGAATGTCATCATTAAGCCACCTCTAATTTACTGACATTGTAAGGGACATAGATTCAGTGCTGTAACGAATTCTTCTTACGGTTTAAACTTTGTTCACGAAAGGACTTAGTGCGAGCCCTTGGAAGTGTTATAAGTAGTTCTCATCCTTTTGAAGTGAAGGAAAAATGTAGTTCTAAATCACTGGTGAGGCTCCGTGAAATTGTTGAAGAGTTGGTGTAAACATCTGTGATCAGGCTGCATCAAGACTCTTTGCAGTGTTAGTTGACACATTTGCAAATAAAGGGGTTTTCACTACAGTTTGCTTGAAATGGTGGGATAACTAAAATCTCAATGGAGTTTTAACTAGACGACAGATCTTGTGAATACCTGTGGGTACATGTTCATCCGAAAGACAAAACACATTCACATAATAAACTTATGTTGTCTGTCTACCATCACATACAGAACTACATATATTTCTGTACTTTCTAAAAGCGAACGTAATGTATGAAAGCTAGATTTTCTGGTTTTCTTCAATTTGAAATATATGCGTATGACATTTGATACGTATCAGTCGTTGTTTAAGTGCTTAATAAACACACATAAGTATAGTTGTCTTTTTTCGAAAACATAACATGTTTGCGTGGAGAAATTTAGTTTCAAGTTGGTATGTATGTAATGGTATCTTGCTCTTCTCCTCTACATTTTTATTTTCAATAAAGATGTCCAAGGTAAAATGTGTTGTTTTGGTGTTGAGTTTTTATTTGGTAACATACGTGTTTTGGCACTAAATAAAACTGTCTCTTATATCTTAGCATTTTAGAGCTTTTGGGAATTTCTTTACCACTTTCCTTTGAGATCTCAAGTGACTTCCGTTTTTGATGGACGCCACGTATTAGTCCGTTTACTGAATAAAGTTTGTCAGAAAAAGCTCTGGAAGACGCCTAATCTGAATACGATAGGTTATCGAGGAGTAGTGGGTTTGAATGCATTCGAATGAAGTCAGACTTGGCTTCATTAGGAAACCATAGCATTTGCTTTTCTGAAAGCTTCCGTAACCACAGCGAATTACTTTTTAAAAAAAATCAATCCTGATGTCATATAATGTTGCAATGCATTCAATCTACTGACTGGCTCTGGAAATGGTGTTTTTATACTCATTTTAGCTGCAAAAGTTACAGCTGAAACTGTTATGGTTGCAATTTACATAGATGTCAGAAGGTTTTATGCTATCACACAAAATCGACATCATTTTGCGGCTTTATTATGTCACCTCGAAAAATAATTCCCTGCTTTTCATAAAAGCACTGTGCATGGCTTTTATCACACGCTACCCAGTCTGAAATTTTCTCCGAGAGTCTACTTTGTAATTGGCTTGTCTTAATAATCTGAAATAATGCCTTCAAATGTCTCAGAAGTAACTACGTAAATGGTAGGTGAGTGAATGGCCCACTAAAAAACGTTACTCAGGCCATCAACATTGTTCCTAAACATGCACAAGTATTCACTGGCTTACATGAACCATGATAAATACAGAATGAAAATACTTTGGACACCTCACACCTAATAATATCACATGGTATATGTCGTATGCGCCCATATGAGTTGAAAAAACAACTGAATTCAGTCTGTATCGATATGTAATAGCAAGTGTGAAAATGAATTTTAAATTGCTTTTGCCAAAATATACCGCTGAGTTCGAAGTTTCCACCTGATATTCACCTGAGGAACTTCTCTGGCAGTCTTGTTGGGCCTGGTAGGCATTCCTGTGACTGATGTTGGATACAGAGCTGATTTTAGTGTAGGATTTTAAGTTTATTCCAAGAGAACTGGTGAATGCTCTTCGGTTATGTCCATGCGTAGTATAATGTGACTAATGGCTTCAACTAATCTTCTGTCTTGCTAAACTAAAAACTCAGTAACTTCCTCTAATGAGCTGTAATCATATCCATTATTGCCTTGTACTTCGCCAGTACTTTAAATAAGACTCGTAAACATTTCAAAAGTTCTGTATTCAAGACTTGAGTATCATATTTTATAGGTGGGAATGAAGGAAATACACTTATTTTATCCAATGGGACGACGACAGTTTTTGAATTTTTGAATAAACTTTGTCAACTTACTTTGTTTGTTTACAAAGTTTTTATCGTTATTTTTTTTATAAGGTTTGATAGTACTTGAGTCATATGAAAGATTTTCAGTGTCATGGAATGAACTAACAAGAAACAATGCAAAGATAATTGCACGGTAACTTCAATAGCTGCATAAATCTCTCTGAACATTGCAAATTTTAAAGCACCATGCTAAACACTGCATGCTGTTTCCACAAAGAAAGTCCATAAAATATGACAAATATGTCAAATTTCATAGTGTTTGAAGTTGTCAAAACGACCTTAAAGATAAAAATTATAATCAAACACTAAATCCTTGGCCAATAGTATATTCAAACCTTATCTACCACTAATTCTTGAATATATTTATTCCTCATCTCTATTATCCCTTTATTTAAGTGACTGACCGACGTAGAACCTCGTACACAGGTGCTTTGGCTCGTTGCCACACTTCGCAGTAGTACACAAAAACAGGTGGGTAGAAAGGGGTGATATCCAAGCAGACAAAGTTGTGTAAGAATAAACAATCCGAAGATAAAGGTTATTGTGAATATTCAAGCTGTAGATGTCAAGGAGTGAATGCATCTGCGCCATTGTGACCGATTTTCAGTTATATCACAAACAGTCCTCAACTAATAATTCCTTTTGTTTCGGGGACCCGAACCAAGAAGTCTACATCTCCATATACTGCTCAGACAAAAGCTCAAAAGCTTCATCAACTGGTGCCATGTCTTGGTCACCCTAAATCCTTTTCCAACCTAATCGAACTTCCCCTAGCATGACATGTCGAGGTAAGCGGTGGCTCGGCGTGTGCTGTATATGTCCAAACCATCTCAGTCGACTAAGGTTCACAGCCTCCTCAGTCGGCTTCCCTGGCTTGCCTAGTACCTTTCATCTGACCTCAACATTGCTCACACTGTGATTCCACCAAACGCGAGGAATGCTGTGAAGGCACCTCTGATTAAAGCTCTGCAACCGCTTCATGTCTTCTACTTTAAACGGCCATTTTTCACAGCCGTACAACAGGACAGAACAAACTGTAGCGCAGAATACTTGTCCTTTGATAGATAGTCGGATATCTCACCAATCGGCACCACATATAAAACATGTTGGCAAATGTCAAACGGGCCTTCTGTACACGAGCTAAAACTTCATCAACAACCAGCCCGTTCGAGCTGATGCAACTTCCCAAGTAAGTGAAGTGGTCGACACATTCCACCACTTCACTCCCGATCATTAAACTGGGATTACTTGCAACAGACCAGTTCTGGAGTATTATCTTACATTTGACAGGTGCCAGGGAAACGCATGCAAAACATACTCAGATTTCTGCTCAAGGCGTTCAGAAGACCTTGCATTTTGTAAGCGTCTTCACCTAATTGGACAGTATCGTTTGAAAATTCCAAGTCAAATGGGTGACCTCTAGGAAGTAGGTCAATCCATGTGGTCAGACGTATATAAGGTTACGTCCATTAGTAAATCTATGACGAAGTTAGGTAGGAACGGTGGTAGTAGAAATCCCTTCCGGATACCACTAGTCATCATCAATCTAGATAACAGAACTTTTAGGAGCTAATCACATCGGCTTGTCTCTTTTGGCTAATTTCAGAAAGTCGAGAATATCAGTATGAATATGTCTCTAAGATATTTATGAAAATACTATAAATTTACTAGAATGAGTAAAAATTCGGTTTCGTCAAGCGTTTGGTATACACCTGCTTGAGATTAAATTACCTCACAATATGTTTATAAAGCTTTTTCTGTAATAGCAAGTGGTGTATATGGTGGGAAGACTGATGAAAACTAACACAACTTGTATTTTGGAAATGTAGATATATCCTACACCTGAATGATGATCGAAAAAATTCTTTTTAGGGTACAAAATTTCCAAGTTTTGTTGTCGAGACAAGCCTTTACTTTACATGCGTGTTTTCAAAAACTGTTTGCATTCTTTTTTAAGTGATAAAATCCAGAAATTTTAGATTAATTTGTCAAATGTTATGGAATTGAGAGCCGAGTTAAGAGTGAAACCTACCAATCATAATGTAATTAGTAAACCTATCTCCTGTTTTAATTAAAGCTCTTAGTGTCAAGAAGAGGTAATCTCTTGTGCGTAGAGTGTTTCGTTTCACCTCACAGCATTTTAATAAGTGACTACTGTTTGCTGATTACAAAGTGATTTTCAAGCAAACACTGTTTCTTACTTATACATTCCATGGAAATTCGTCGAGAAGTGAGTTGATTACAAACCAAATACTTAAGCAAGTTCAGCACATAAACATTTTAATGTTACCTACCAGAGGTAACTTCTTTTCTTGGAATTTATCATTTATATGCAGTTATTAAACAGATACGCCCATGGTTGAAGGTCTTGTAAGAAAAACTGGTGTCAAGTACATTAAGATAGTTCAACCTACTCAATGAATTGTGTTTTTATGCGTAAATTTTCCCTATTTTGCTTGTCCCTGCTTTGCTTATTCTCCTTTAATGCACAAAAATGTTTTTTTGTAGATCAGTTGTTTAAGCACGCATGCAAACTGATGATCTAATTTCAACAAGCGGTGATAAGTTATCGAACAGGTTAAATGCAGCTCCCACGCCGAATATTCTAGATGGCTCAGATAGTATTCTTTCAAGTCCTTACTGCAAAACTCCTGGGGTTAAACATATAACTGAGATTCCTCATGAAAACCTAGGTAATTAATTACACTTTATTGGTCCATTTTAACAATAAAAGTAATGTTCTTTTGTGTCATAAACTAATAAAATAGAATGTAAATATCTCCTAACCAGTGATAACGTCCATATCATAATGATATCATGTCTGATGGAAACCGAATTGGTTTCGGATTTTCTTCTGACTTACACATTCGTATGCTTTTGTCCAAAAGTTCTGCCCACTAAAAGACAAATCATTATTCGTAGCGTGCGTACATGCAGTGAAAGCTCTAAGAAAATTATTTAGATATCATTTCGGGATTAGAAATACATAATTAGTAGTTGGAAGTAGAAAAAACTTCAGGTGCAGGTAAAACTACCTCGTTTAGAATTATGGTAATCAAAAAACCCCCCCGACTAACAACTGACCTCATGATAATGCAACCAATGTTATCATGAAACACCAGAGAGACCTTAGACATCAATTCTTTTATAGTATTTCTAGTATGTGCTTAACTTGGTGTCAGAAAAAGTGTTGGCTGGAATAAGCAAGCAGTGGAACTAAGTAGGGTAATGCACCTCCTTTTACCTACCTTGAAACATTATAATTATTATTATTATTTTTATTATTAGTCCCTTGGGTTCCTAGTGGAACATAGGGCTTCAGTAGCACGCCTCCAGTGACCTCTGTTCTCTGAGATCTTTTGAACCTGGTTCCACGACAGCCCACAGCCTCTCATTTCCTCCTCGCATGACCTCCTCCATGTCACCCTCGGACGTCCAACTCGTCGCTTCCCATGGGGATTCCACTCGAGGGCCTGACGCGTGATGTCCTCAGTCGGCCTTCTCAGTGCATGGCCAATCCATCTCCACTTCTTCCTGCATATTTGTTGCGTGATAGGTTCTTGGTTGGTTCGTTCCCAGAGTTCCTTGTTGCTTATTTTTTCTGGCCATCTGATCTTCAGCAGCGAGCGTAAGCAGTTGTTGATGAATGTCTGTAGTTTATTGGAAATGCCTTTCGTGACGCGCCAAGTCTCTGAGCCATACAAGAGCACTGACTTGACGTTGGTGTTGAAAATCCGTATCTTGTTCCACATGCTGAGTGCAGAAGATCTCCACACTGGTTTCAGGCTAATGAACGCCTGTCTTGCTTTTCCGATTCTGACTTTGACGTCCTCGTCCGTCCCGCCTGTAGTTGAAACAGTGCTTCCTAGATAAGTGAAGGAGGTTACTTCCTTCAAGTTTCTCCCGTTGACGGTGATTGGAGTTTGTTGTTGTTGTTGATGGTGGTGGTGCGGTATCTTCATCACTTCTGTCTTCTCTATATTCACCTGAAGTCCCGTCTTAGCTGCCTCTTCTGTCAACTTGTTAGTTTTTGCCTGCAGATCTTCAAGTTTATGTGACATTAGGCATAAGTCATCGGCGAAATCCAAGTCTTCTAGGTTCTTTTCCGTCGTCCAGTGTATCCCCCTCTTCTCGCTGCCTACTGTTTGCTGCATGATCCAGTCCACCACAATAAGGAATATCATGGGGGATAGTAGGCAACCTTGTTTCACTCCTGTCTTCACTTCAAAGGCATCACTGAGCTTCCCATTGTGGATTACTTGGCATGTGGCATCTTCATATAGTTGTTGAATGAGGCGGATAAAGGTTTGCGGTACTCCGTAGTATTGAAGCAGTTTCCAAATTACTTCTCGGTCGACGCTGTCAAAGGCCTTCTCAAAGTCGATGAAGTTGAGGTATAGAGCTGATTGCCATTCTACGCTCTGTTCTATGATGATACGAAGCGTTGCAATTTGGTCAGCACATGATTTGTACTTCCTGAAGCCTGCCTGTTCCGGTCGCAGTTTTGAATCCAGTGCGTCTTTAAGCCTCTCCAGGATGATGCGGCTTAATATTTTACTTGGGGTGGACAGGAGAGTGATTCCGCGCCAGTTCTTGCAAGCACTGAGGTCTCCCTTCTTCGGCAGTTTGACAAGGTAACCCTTCTTCCAATCGTCAGGTACCTTCTCTTCCCTCCACACCTTCTGCAATAGTGGTGTGAGCATGTCCGCTGTTGTCTCTGCATCTGTTCTCAGTGCTTCTGGCGGTATTCCATCTGGTCCTGCTGCTTTCCCGCATTTCAGTAGCTTTATGGCGTTCAGGACTTCCATTTTCGTTGGGGGATTTATGTTCACTTGTAATTCAGCGGCTGCAGGTGGTATTTCTGGACGAAGTGCAGGTGGTGGTCGATTCAAGAGCTTCTTGAAGTGGTCGGCCCATCGTTTCCTCTGTTTCTCTTCTTTTGTAATTAAATTTCCTTCTTCATCTTTTATTGGTTTCATCTGTGTTGGTCTCTTCCCTGATAGCAACCTGGTTATTTGATACAATGTCGTCAGGTCTCTCTTACCTGCAGCCTGTTCTGCTTCACTTGCCAGTGTTCGTAGAAGTGTCTTTTGTCTTTGCGTGCACTCTTCTTCACTTCTTTATCCAGTGTTTTATACATTGTGCTCAGTTCCTCTTGTCGTTGAGCATCCTTGCACTGGTTTATCTTCTGCTTCACCATCCTCCTCTCCTCTATCAGCTTCCAGGTATCCGTCGAGATCCATTCCTTGTCTTCTTTCTTCTTCCTTCCTAATACTGTTGTGCAGGTTTCTTTCCACATAGCTTTCAAAGACTTCCAGTGTTCTTCCACACAGGTTTCTTCAGGGATGTCCCTCGATGTCTCCCATTTTGTCTTGATGGCTGCTTTGAAGATCTCCTTTGTAGTTTCATCCTTCAGTTTCCGAGTGTTGTACTTGAATTGAGGTCTATCACCAGCTTCCTTGAAGGCTTTTAACTTGATTTGGAAGGTTCCTTGCACTAGATAGTGGTCTGAACCTACATCTGCTCCTCTTCTTGACCTTGTGTTAAGTAGACTGCGTCTCCATTTTCTTGAGATTGAGATAAAGTCGATTTGATTTTTAGTGTGTCCATCTGGTGAAGTCCATGTCGCTTTGTGGATATCCTTGTGCCTGAACACACTGCCTCCAATCACCAAATCGTTGAATGCACAGAATTCTGCAAACAATTCTCCATTCTCATTCATTTCACCTAGCGCCTCTCGACCCATGGTTAGTTCTCTTCCCGTGTTGTCCCCTCCCAGTTTGGCATTCATGTCGCCCATTAGAATTTTGATATCGCCAACTGACGTCTTGTCCAGTGTTGACTGAAGTTGTCTGTAGAATTCCTCCTTTTTCTCTTGCTCTGCATTATTTGTAGGTGCATAACATTGTATGATTGTGACCTTTCTTCCTTTTGAGTTGAATCTTGCTGTCATGATCCTGGAGGAGATTGGTTCCCACTGCATGAGAGCCTTCGATGCTCTTGAGGACATCATGATAGCCACTCCCTCAGTGTGCTCGTGGTTGGCGTCTGGGTGACCGGAGTAGATTATTGATTCTCCAGTTGACAGTTTGGAGAGTCCACTCCCATTCCATCTGCTTTCGCAAATCCCAAGCACTTCGATGTTATACCTTCTCATCTCCTTTGCAATCTGGGCTGCCTTACTGGGTTCAAACATCGTGCGGACATTCCATGTCCCCACGTTTACTTTCGCTTTCATCGAGAGAAGACACATCGGCCAATTGGCTTCCCGAAGGCTTTCACCAACTGGCGTCATTTCGCCTCTCCGATTCCAGCGGGGAATAAGTTTGTTTTCATTTTTTATATTTTGTTTGTGCTTTGAAGTTTCTTTAGCGGTTAGATTTGTTTTACGGGGTAGGGTTGCTAGCCCTATGCCCAACCTTCCCTCTTTACCCGGGCTTAGGACCGGCTAGTAACTAGTAAACTAGTTAACCAGGCGAGGTTCGAAACATTATAATACTCAATATTTATGCAAACTGCACAGACTGCTGCTCTTCTGTCGTAGTTAGGAAAGGTTTAAAGAGATTGTATTTGTTGTAACTTTTCTACCTGTGTAATTATTCAGTTTCTCCAAGATGTCGATAGCAGTCACAGAAGTTTGGCTTAAAATTCCTTACTTTTTTCTTGCTGAATGAGACATTCACATGAGTAGTCTAACAGCTGTTCCTAAAGTTCGTATGATATGTATTTCTTTTGTAACGAAAATTTCCTGAGAGCTGTTATCCAGTCCTAATAAATGACTTACGAGTGTATTTTAATATGAGGTCTTAGAAAAAGCATTCACGGAAGTATGTTGTTTTTCGAAGATTTAAATATTCCCATTGAATCACAGAAAAATAAAGACTTCAGAAATATGTTGGTAAAAGTAACATTTTTCATATATTCTGACAGAAAGAAAATGAAAGACCACCAAATATAGAGTTTGAAAATAAAAAGCCAATTACCGTTAGCATTGAATTTTAGGTCTGTACACTATGTGACTACATAAACCTTTCAAGTGGGAGGTTAGAATACCATCTGAATTTTTTAATCTCAGTTATTGAAGCGGATTATGAACTCATGAACAACCTGCTTTAAGTTATGTCTAGGATAATCAGTCATATCATTCATGCTCTTGACCACATATGTATAAAAAACTGGAAATTTGTGTATCAAAGAAATTTTTTAAACCTTTGTTCCTGCCTTGGACTTAGTCAATAGCTGCAAATGTCAACCTTCTCATTCCCCTACTCTCTTTATATGGCAGCAATCTAGTTGTATTTTACAGTCTTTTTAAAAACCCAACATTAACTTCATTTTGTTCCCATGTCACCATTGATTACATCTTATCCTGACAATTATTTCTGCAAAGGATGCAACTTTTTATTCTAATCTATTATACATGTCAGTGTCGATGCGCTTATATCACATTTGTGATATTTTTTATCTTCATTTCCCTGGATCCTTGTTGCCAAGTTAAATTATATGATGCTTGTAACTTTACAATATGGTGAAACAAAGACGTATGGAATTGTGATTGTCCAGTTGAAGAGGATGAAATCACCGAAAAGTGGTACTTCCATTAAACTTCTTGCCTAGTCTAATGTACTGAAAGATATTTCGTTAATTCATCAGTAAGTATTAAGGAATATGAAGTCGGTATGACTCCAAGCTTTTGATCACTTTACATAATACAAAGTTCGATAGGAATTTTTACATTTATATATATATATATATATATATATATATATATATATCAAAGAAGAGTTTCTGTAATTCATACAAATAAAAGCGTAACTTTGTTCAGTTTGAAATGGAGTAACGAAAAATGCATCGTGTTTTCAAATCTAGTCATTGATATTCCTAAACAGTGTTTCTTTATGTTTATAGTGTTGAGTAACTTTGATTACTGTCAAAAAACTGGTCATTTATCATGATATTATATAAAATAGTTTGAGTCTAGACGAAGTAGATACTTTACGGCGAAATACTAATGAATAGAGTATTGAGTATCCCTGCAATTAGTCTTTCACAACCCTAGTAGACAGAAATTTATCTTTTCAATCCATCATAATTTGGACAAGTGCCTAACGAGAACTTTTTTACAAAAAATTATTTTCAGCTATTGCATTGATCAGATTTCTTGCATAGGTGATATTATGTATAATCTATTCTTCATAAATACAATAAATATCAGGTAATGTGCTTATATTTTAGGGTTGAGGAACAGTAATGCAAACGTTATTTCTCTCGCTGAAGCCCTACCAAAGAAAATTCGTGAACAGATGGATAGGCGAGATGCTGTCAGAAAAGTAAGTCGATGTTACATATGTGACAGAGTTAGTAATCAAGGGAGACTCCACAACAGATGAACGAATACAAAGTCATTTAAACTTCATTATCGATTATTCGATAGCCAGTTAACTTCTTTCAGGTTGATAAAACATAACATTCCGCTGAATGATTAATTTTCCAAGTTTGAAGGGCATATTTTCATTTCAAAAATGTTTGCTCCACAAAACATGTTATTCGATGACTTATTTAATTATCTTTACAGCAAGATGGTTGACTACTTTGTTAGTTATGTTTTGGCTTGCAACCATCTTCACTTTTCTTGCCTTAGTTTAATGGTTAGTTTCATAACAGTCAACAGTGAAATGGAATTTCATCTTCAAAAAAGGAATGCAAATAGATAACATGAACCAGTTGCTGACAAACGTGCAGTTGTTTTTGTCTTTTTTCTTGCACAGAATGCACTAGAATGTTTTACTTATTTAATTCGTAATTTATTACAATCACTTCTAATGGATTTTTGCTTCAGCTGTTTTCGAAATATAAGAGACTTATGCGTAATTACCGTAGACATAATATATAAACACCTAGAAGGGCTTGCAACTAATTGCGGGTTGCTACTGTTGCAGTTAAGGCGTATTTAGATGTTTAAACACGATAGGAATTTACTTAGTTCAGCCTACCAAAGGTTAACTTCAAAGACTGTTCTGTGAAGTCACGTCGCTTGCATCACCCATTATAATATCTAGTCCATTCAATTGCTATCTTTGATAAGCAATAACGACGTTCGCTTGATTTCCATCCACTGCCTAGCAAGAAAGGGCTATAAAACTAGCAGTAAAGGTGGAAACCTGAGAGCTAGCATTATAATCAGGCAGTGACCACGTGTATCGTTTGAATAAGCGACATGCCCGAACTATAATCAGACTCTACTTTTGATGGTTTAGATGCTTTAATGACATTCCGCTTACATTAAGCCCATTTATTTCTCTAAAACGCTCATTTCAACCACTGGACTACTACGTAATATAATTCATTATTTATCTACAACTAGTTGAGCTTACAATTCACCACATAAGGTGTATTATATTTGGGTGATCCCGGCGTATTTTATTAGAACAACCAACGAAATGAAAAAATGTTTTGTGTTATTCTTCAGCGTTTTCATCTTGCATCGTGATCATGCCTAATACTTAGGTTATTAGACATGGTTCGAAAAGGCAAGAGTCCTGCAAAATAGTTTCTTTTTTTCACGAAGAGAAGTTTACTAAAAGAACTTTTCATTAGTACCCTTCTGTGGTCAGCAGAAAAGATGAACTAAGTATTCTACAAATATGGCAAACATTGGTGACTTGCACAACCAACTTCACACTACTCAACATTATTTATTCTTAACACATTTAGCTTCCTTAAGTAGTAATTGATTCTTACTCCCACATGAGGAATCATCAGTTCAGTGTTTATTTCACATTCGAACAAAATCCCTCATTCCAATTTTCTACTGCCTTATTTGGAAACGTTGAATAAGCTTCATTGACACATTTGTTAATATCACTCACCTAAATTTTACTCATGCTTGTCATATGTGACAAATAGGGTGGATAACTAGAAAAGTCATCTCTGTAAAATACTTGAGCATCAAATTGGAAGCTTAATATCAAGTTCATACTCTTGAAAAGAGTCTTCTTAGCGAAATCAAAATGTTGAAGAACAGTTCAAAATATTTATTTTGATGACATTAGATATAGGTTGGCTCTATATCTTATGTCAACCTTTTACCCAGCGCCCAATACTTCCCATGCTATGCGATCAAATCTTGATCATAGTTAATATAAATTTATTTTGTTGTTTGTTCTGATGTAATACGCCGGGGTTGCAAAAGTAAAGTACACTTCATAGAATGCATCACATTGAATTGGTGCTCTAGTTTTTCCAAACAGTACAATCCTTCAGAAAAATTTCGTTTCAACTTTCCAAACACGCTGGGATTATGTTAAAATGTATTCTTATAGTTCACTCCTCCGTTGATTTGGGTATGCTAAAACACTGTTCACATCATTCATCAAGGTTAACTGAGATTATGACTATCATGGTACAACTAATTCCTTCTGCCTGTCCCCCAAAAAATTGGTTGGATTTATTTCGTAATAAAATACTGTATTACATCTTTTTTTTAAAAATATATCAGAAAACTGCAGTTTGCGTGGATACCCCGAAAATGCATTTGACATTTATGTCATGTTTCTAGTATATACTTACCGAAATTGTATTCATCATGGTGACGTACAGTAGAATCCAGGATGCACGTTAAATCCTATTTGGAACTCACTGTTCAGCTGGTTATGTCTGCACTCCAGTGAGTGATGCTGTTCCCACAGAGATTCGCATCCCGCACCCATCACTTTAGATGCTAAACAGTTGTTCACTAGGCCACTGAGACACAAGAACCACCTCTTGTACAACTGGTATCAATTGTTGTTTGACATTTGTAATCTTCCGTTGAAATACTGGGTTAAACTGCTCGACCTCTATTGGCAGATGGGCTCCTACGAGGATGCCTCGATACTGCCGAATATTCGTCATATTGTATTCATTACAAGCATCAAACAACAACTGATACCCATTGTACAAGAGGTGGCTCTCGTGCCTCACGGTCTAGTGTATAATACTTTGGTGTCTGAAGCGATGGGTCCTAGGCTCATATCTCAATGGTAACAACATCATTGACTAGGTACAGGCACATCCAGCTGACGAGTCCCAAAATGGGATGAAACGTCAGTCCTGGATTCCACTGCAAGCTAAAAAGATGAGTACAATAAAATGAATATTTGGCGGTATCGAGGCATTCCCACAGGGGCTCATTTACCAAAAGAGGTTGAGCAATTTGACCCTGTATAGCGACGAGAAATTAAAAGTACCAAACAATTACCTAACTTGTTTTGACTTTAACTCCTTTTTCCATAACCATATAAACAAAGGCTTTCAGAGTTTTGTTTTAGAAGCAGGATACGTATCCTATGGTGAGTTGAACGTACTTATTAAAACCGATGAACAGTTACTTGATCACCGAGAGCAATTTAACGGGTTTTCTTAGCGGTTTTAATCCCAGGAATAAATATAATATAACAATAACTTATCTTTAGGTAAAGACAATGTGGTACATTTTTACGGAAATATTGTTTCACATTTCACTCACATTCTCGTGAAGGGTATAGCAGCCGTTGTTAAGGTGGCCTTTAAAATCACTAGAAAAGTTTTGAAAGTGATGTCAACTGACACAAATCATATCAATGGGCTTAACTGTCGCATATCCTACAGAGAAAAAACACAAAGTGAATGAAGCAGAAATCCACCAGCCTTGATTCTTATTCTACTAGGATAAGATGAAAGAACAGGCTATCTCAGCACTTTAGTGTATTGATGAAAAACGCCCGACACAATGGATCATAAACAGTGCATCTGCTGTAGTTGCCATCGCTTTTCAAAAAATGACTATTCAGAAGTATCTGACTCATCTTCCTTCTCTTTTACCTTGTGATTGTTATTTATTGAAATCCAATGGGTTAGACAAATTAAACTATCAAAAATGATTCCTAGTATCCGTCATGTTGGCATTTAAGCTAACTACGGCATGACTGACATCAATGGTTATTATTTCTTTCAAATAAGTATAAAAATATTTCAGTAAATAAGAAAATTAATTAAAATTACTCTCAAAATTATTCCTTCCATACAATGTTTGGACGAAATAATGACCATTTATGTTAGTAATGCAGAATAAACTTTGCATGGCAACATGTCAGATACTAGCAGTCATCAAAAATGAATGCAAATTCCGGACATTCTTTACGAGAAAGCTAGCAGTCTGTCTTCTAAACAAAGAAATAAGCAGTTCCGTTACTTTATTTTCATCAGTCTTCAAAGGATAAGAAGTTGTAATGTAGTGTCACTAAAACACATATGTAGAGCTCTTTAAATTCGGACTAGCTATCCTCAAACATGCATATACAGATAATTCAACATGCTGTACTTCAAACTAACATACTTTGTAGCAGTATACGAATAAATAAAGGATAGAAGAGTAACGCTAAAAGTAGGAAGAAGTGTATGAAAGCAGAGGGCGTCCAAGATGGAGGATAACAATACTGTTCCATATTTCAAAAATCATAAAAAGTGAATAAATCTGCACCATTGTAACACATCATGAACTGTATCATCAATAGTCCCTTATCATATTCTTAAACAGGAGCATTTCTAACACCCAGATATCCAGACATTTCATTCTTCTGCATGCCTATCTGCCTTGGTTTGGTTACCCTTAGCCCTTTTTCAAACTAACTCCGCTTTGACTGACTTCCCACAATGAGGAGGGCAGTAGCTTAGCATCCGTAAAGCATATCCAAGCCAATTCAGTCAGTAAAGATTCCTAACCATTCTTGTGTTTTATTCAGCACCTAAGTTCACCACTACTCAAACAGTGGTTCTACCACTCACAAACAATGCCACAAAGGCACCTATCATTAAAAGCCTGTGGCTATCTGATATCTTCTATGTTGAACGCTAACGTCTTGCAGTTGGACGGAGTGAACTGGCCTGTAGTATACTCATCCTCTGGTATTTAGTCGTGTGTCTCACTGCTGGTTAGCGCAAGGCAAATTTTCTATGTCTGAACCGAAATCCGATGAATAATTACTCTATCGGACCTATGCTACTTCTCAAGGCAATGGAGTGGCAAACGCATTTCATTACTTCACCTTTTTTTACCTGCAGCATCATCTTTCCTTTACTGAAACGCATGTTAAGTATATTAGACTCACTAAAATATTTTGTGAGCAGTAAGAAAATAGGGTAACATGTGAATCGAGTTGGCGTGATTATGTCCTGGCGAAACAGTGTGAAGTGAGAAAGCCATCCTTTCAGTTTACCAGCAACTAATTCCTTTGGTCATTACTTATATATAGGGGAGAAACATAATTTTCTTTTGAAACAACATATGAAGTGATTTATTTCTAAGTTGAATGCATATGAACAGTTACAGCACACAGATAATTTGGTTCAAAATGTATAATCCTCAGTTTCACCTATACACCTGCATGCATTCATTGATATTATGTCAGATTTTTGTCTTTTTATCATTATTACTATTGTATACGTAGACATAAGTCATTCTAGTGTTCGTTACATGCCTCTTTCTTCTATATGTTTGGAAGAATTGTTGTTTGAGTGACCATAAATTTATTCGCTTCCATATACATCACTGTTATGAGGTTAAGTGTTAACTTTTTCTTCATTTCATATACAGATATTGATTTTGTTCACATGTATTGATTTCTGTTCTACACATGTTCATAACGATAATTACTATTTCCGAGTTCACGCTTGAAATATTCGAATGTTTGTTCTTATCATATTTTAAGAGACATTCAATGTGAATAAAATCGACTTTATGCAATATGAGTGTATAAGTTATGAAATATATGCAGTAATCTACCTGGAAAGAGTTCTGTTGCACTTACATCATCATCATCACTGAAAAAACAGTTCCGACAAGAGTAATATCAATAAGAGAAATAAAAATGAAGGGAAAGTTTCATTTTTGATTGAAAATTAACAGACCTTTTTTCAGTAAAACTATTCTGAGGTTAAAATTCATGAGGATTTCACTCAAACTTGATCTATTACCTCCTAAAGTGGAGTGGTTATTCAAGACAGCTGGCACAACAGCGTACTGGATATTAGTTTGTTGTTACTTTAAGTTCTTTGAGAGTATATGCCTACAATTTTATCACAAATTCAACCTAGAACCTTCAGAATTTCTGTTTGCACTACACCACTAAATAATATAATTGAAATCCAATGTGTTATATTTTACAACATTTTATGGTGCAGCACGACCATAATCCCATATTATCAGTGAGCATCTGTCTCTTTACATATCACGGATTCTGCTAAAAATTACCGAAGACTCATGGTTAAATTGAGCACTGGTGATAGCAGATCCAGGAGAATTTTCAGTTCCCCATTTGTTTCTTTCTAAAGGCGCCTTTTGTATTTGTGTATTTGTTTTCAGAATCCTAATTTGTTTCTGATAACTGCACCGTAATTCGTAAGGTAGTGGGAAGTTACTGTTAAAAATGCCAGTAAATTCAAAAATGTGCTAACCACTTCTGGTTTCTGTATCATGTTTTCAAATATTAATAACAAACTAACTAACCTGCGCAAAATTCCTTACTGTTATGTATGACTATTCAACGCTAACTGAAGCTGTCAAAGTTTTCGACGTTATAGTCATTCATCAAGGGGATTGTTTCATCATACTGAGGACATTGTCACTGAATTCGGGATTCCATTGAGTATGAATGCGTACAATCCCCAACTTATTCAACCATCGTGTCAAACTTTGATCCTTAGTTGTTTGGAAATTAAATAGTATGCATTCGGTTGTAGATTTCAGGTCTCCAAAGAACCTTCCAGATATTTTATTTGATAAAGTCCTATATGCATATATGTAATATACATGTGTATATGCAACAGCACATACAGCCAACTTCAATAGTGTTTCTGATATAGGTCCTCCATAAAATAGCTGAACTATTTTGCCGTTAAGCTTCTAATTATACACTCACTGATGACTGTAGGAAATACGACCGAAAATGGCCTTCGGCAGCTGTGAAAATCACTATGAATAATGATGGTCACTTACTTCGCCTGAAGAGCTAATTTTTACCTACGTGAGGTGGAACGTTCTAATTCCAGTAATGCCTTAAGGAATATATTATTTAAGTGTAGTATAACCTGTAGAAAGTGTTCCACACCTAGACCATCTTAAAAAACTGCCTAATAAATTAATTATTGTCAGCTACATTTTTCGTACAAATAATATGTATCAATTCAGTATTTTATTCACATAGATATCTTCCCGTTCAAATGAGTCCGATATGCTGTTTTGTGACTGAGTCACTTCGAATTCAGAAAACAGAAATAATCAAAAAATGTGGAGGAACTAGAATTTAAAGGAATAATAAATTTCAGTAGAACTCATCAGCTGGATACTGTTCATACTCGATCGTATATACTATTAAGCAGCGCAAGAGAACAGACATCTATAAATAGATATATAACGTAAACTGAGACATCGAATGAGGTATAACAACATGGAGATAAATAATTTTAACAGATCAAGTAGTAATGCTAAAGTAGGAGTGGATATTCAAATTGAATAGGTTTAAGATACACTATATAATCAAGTATGAATTTGAATAGTAGTTTAGTCTAAAAAACCATGCTGTTTCAGGGTAACAAAATAATAATAACGACGATAATAATAATAATGTTGGCACTGGAGAAAGAAATGAATTACTTGAGGGTAGACTGCATCATTCTGAACAGGGTAGTTAGTACTCACTCCCCAGTTCAGTAAATATAGAGACGAACAATAAAGATAACATTGGTAATAAGAATAAGGCCGTCTCAACGAAACAGATTGGGGAGGACTAACTAAAAGTATAAGACAAAGGTAATCAAGGAAGGCAAAGAGTGAGTTTAGAAGAGTAAGTATGACTAGACAACATTGGAATTACTACCATAGTAGATTTAAGCTAACTACCATTTATTTCTGAATGCAGACATTTGGTTTAACAGCCTAAAACAAAAAAAGCGTTTGAAATTACAAGCACCTTCTTAACTTGTTTTCTACTCATAATCATAAACGACTTAGGTATATCACTATCATTCCCATAGACCACTAGATGTTCCGTTATCAAGTATCTCATGGTTTTCTCTTCTGCATGCCCCAACCATTCAGGTCCAACCATTAGAGTAGACAGACTCATCTTCGTGAACCTAATCATTTGCTTTGGCAGACACATTCGAATTGATGTAAGGATTTAAGTGTGTTGAGGATAGAAGTCCCATCTTTTCCGTCTGATGAGCTGTACTAGAATTTATAAATTTACTGAATCCTGCTTTTTCCATATTCATTGCCTGTTTTAAATTTGTATCGAGAAATAAATGCTTTCAATTTTTAAAGGCATATTAATCAATATTGATTTTCATATTCATTTATCGGAATAACCGCTTTTGTGATTGTACTTATTGAGTTTACTTTATCGGAAAGTTCAATTTTGTACTAGATAACGCACCTAATAGATCAATTTTTTGAACCTGCAGAATACTTTTTTTACGGTTGCTAACTGACACCTTTCTGGAGGCTATCAGTAAATCAACTTTCCGTTTTATCTAGTGTATTTATCATACGCATTTTTCATCGCTTATTTGTATGTGATGTTTAAGCATGGCATAAAGCTAAAAGTCATCCTTGAGTATTATTGTGTTCTGTGCAAAAAAGCATGTTTTCTGTATTCCGTATGCCTTTATTTTGAAGTGAAAACTACAATGACAAATATTTTTGGTTACAATTACCTCATTTCGATTTGTTAACATCATTCCTTATCAATAAGCCTACTTCCTTTGTATTTAGGAAGTGAAAGTGCAGCGAATACTTTGTACATGAATAAAATGTGTGAAACACGATCCAGTGTAGAATGACATTTTGAAAACTATGTGAAACATGGATACAGGACGTAGAAAATATCAATTTTCATACAGAACGCCATAATCTATAGCAAGCGTGATAACAAGTAGGAATGACTTTTGACCTCACCTGTCTATAAAAGGTTTCTGGTAGCAGAGATGTTTGCTTTAATTTGCTTCTTTTTTATCAAAAAAAAACTTTGTTTGCAAGTATTTATACAACCATCTAATGATTTTCCTCACATTTTGAATTTAACACATTTATGGGTCATAATTACTTTCGGTTGAATGATTTCAATTTTTTCAGTTGTTGTTAGGGTATCTACTAAGTCTTAGGACAGATTTATCTTAATTTATGCTTTCTTTTAAGTTGAAAAAAGGACTACTATAAGCAAAGCAATAAGCTTCTGATTTTCAGTGGCTAACAAACGGTAAGGAGCCTACCTGCTTTTTATTTCTTGCAGAAGGAGCGTCGCTCTACTCTATAATTGCACTGAGATCAGTAAATTTAGTTTCGTTGTTTCAAAACTGAAGATATCTATCAATGTATCGGGCTTGTCGGCATAACTATTCTCTGTGCTTATCCTTTTGCACGAATATTACTTCAGTGTACGCACTGTGAATTAGGAAAAATAGAAATTTGAAATAGCTCACACATATGAGTCAGATTTTAACAAAAAACAATTGGATAAACTTATTGCCAGAAACTCATTCATGTACTGGTAGATATTATATAGTTTCTACTCCATGTTTAAGTACTCCAGCAATCAAGACTGTTACTCTTCTTATGTAAATGTCAACTACTGCCTAGATATCAATTATGTATTCTCAAATAGCATATCAGATCGGAAGACTATGTAATACATAGTACGTAAAGAACAATCTCGAAGTTTTATATTTTTAGAGAATGGAGGTAAAACTGCATTGATCGAATAAAATGACGGTATTTCATTTCACGGAGATTCATCAGATACATACAACCTAAGATCACAATGCTTTTTGGATAAAATTTTAGCGTAAGAAACTTTAACTATGAAATATTGAATGATTCTAAATAAAACACTGCGAAATTAGGGAATCCAGAGTATTTAAAAAGCAAAATTATACATTGAGAATCATGATGATCGCAAATTTGTATGGTATAAAGGCTCAAGATTTATACAGAGGAGTAAGCAATCTTAAAAATGAAATAGCAAATGCTGACTAACAGACCATCCAACACGTAAGAATAAAAACATCTGTAAAATTGAGATCAACTTATTGATTTGAAATCATTGAATGAATAAAATAATAACACAAGAAAAAGGCACTCAGCTACGCTGCACACATTTGTCCAGCAGGTAATAAGCCACACCTATTGTGTGATGGTTAGTGATATTACCTGGCTGCTCAAACCTCAGTAGGTGGGGTGGGGCTCGAACCAGTGCTCCAGTGATTGGTAATCTTTTCCCAAAACCATCGGGTGAGTAAAATAAGGGATTATGCAGTTAAAATGCAGTCACTATGGCTACGAAAGAATGTTTGTGCCTTCTTTTCCTGTACATAATTATGGCTTTTAAAAGTTTTATGGCAGTTGACTCAACAAAGCGTTGCATTGCAAGTGCTTTTTTAGCATTCAGCATTTTAACATCACTAGGAGTATCAGCTTGATATTTTGAACATACAAGATGTTTGCTAACTGGTCTTATCGGAAACATACCTCCTTTCAAACGGCGTTTTTGAATGTTCTCGTTTCTTTTTGTGTGCGTTAACTCTTGAAGGCAGTTGTAAGTGAAATAAGTGGAACATTCAGTCGCACATCTCTATTGCACTCTGTTCTCTCCAGTCTTTTCAACCTGCCTCCATGATTGCCCACTAGCTTTCATTTCTTCCTCGCATGGTCTCCTCCGTGTCACCCTCGCCTCAGACGCACAACTCGCGGTTTCCCACCTGGATTCCACTCAATGACCTGCTCTGGCACGTGATGTCTCCAAATGGTTTTCCCAGTGTATGCCCGATCCATCTCCACTTTCTTCTGCATATTTGATGGGTAATAGGTCCTTGGTTGGTTCATTCCCAGAGTTACCTGTTGCTTATTCTTATTCATTCTAGCCATCTGATATTCAGTATCAAGCGAGCGTAAGTAGCAGCTGTTGATGAATGTCTGCAGTTCGTTAAAAATGCTTTCGCAGCGCGCAGCAAAGTCTCTGAACAATCACACAGAAACTCTGGCTTGACCAGAATTAGCCTTGAAAATCCGGATCTTGTTCACGCCTTATGCTAAGTGCAATGTAGTGCAGTGCAGCACATCTCCACACTGGTTCAAGTTAATGCTTTTCCGATCATGGCTGCTTCGATGTCCTCATATGTACCGCCGCTTGTAGTTGAAACAATGCTGCGCCTCGTCTAGGTAGGTGAAAGAGACTACTTTCTTCAGCTTCCTCCCGTTGATGGTGATTAGTGTTTGTCGTTGTTGATTGGGACATCTTCATCATCTCTCTCTTCTCTACGCTCACTCGAAGTCCCGTCTTCGCTGCCTCACCTCTTCTGTCAACTTGTTGATTCGAGTTTCTGCGACATTAGACATAAGTCATCGTCGGTGGCAAAATCCAAATCTTCTAGGGTGTTTTCATCGGTCCAGTCAACGTATGCCCATCCTCTCGCTCCTCATGGTTTGTTGCATGATTCAATCCAGTTCACCACAATCACGAAGATCATCGGTGATGGTAGGCAGCCTTGTCTTACTCCTGTCTGTCTTCACTTCAAACGTGTCACTGAGCTTTCCATTGTGAATCACTTGGCACGTAGCATCATACAGCATAGCATATAGCTGTGGAATGAGGTTGATAAAGATTTGTGGCAGTGAAACCGTAGTGTTGAAGCAGCTGCCTGTCAAATTACATCTCGGTCGACACTGTGGAAGACCTTTTCAAAGTGGATGAAGTTGGGGTGGAGAGTTGACTGCTCCGTGATGATACATAGCGTTTCGTTGCAATTTGATCCACACATGATTTGTTCTTACTCAATCCAGCCAGCCAGTCAACCAGCCTGCTTCGGTCGTAATTTTGAATCCAGAGCATTTTTTAGTCTCTCTCTCCAGGATGATGCGGCTCAATATGTGGCTTCAGGTGGGCAGAGACAGGAGGATGATTCCGCGCCAATTCCTGCAAACACTTAGGTCACCCTTCTTTGCGATTTTCATAAGGTAGCTCTTCTTCCAATCAATGGGCGGATACCTTCCCTTCCTCCATTGCAAAACCTCTGCAATAGTGGTGTGAGCACGTCCTCTGTTGTCTCTGCATCCACCTGAAGTGCTTCTGGAGGGATTCAATCCAGTCCTACTGCCTTCCCGGATTTCAGCAGCTTTGTCACGTTCAGGACTTCACTTCAGCTTCGTCGGAGGGCTTGTGTTCACTGGTGGATCTGTGGTTGTTGGTGGTATTTGTGAACGAGTTGCAGGTGGTGGTGGTGGTGGTCGATTGAAGAGTTTTTTGAAGTGGTCAGCTCATCGTTTCCCTTGTTTCTCATCTTTGCTATCTGAGTTCCCCTCACTATCTTTCATTGCTTTCATCTGAGTTGATGTCTTCCCTCCCAGATAGTAACCTGGTTATCAGGTCTCTCCCACCTGCAGCCTGTTCTGCTTCACTAGCCAATGTGTTGTAGAAGTGTGTTTTGTCTTTGCGTTCACTCCTCTTCACTTCTTTATCCAGTGTAGTGTTTCGTGGTTTGTGTTCAGTTCCCCTTTTCGCTGTTCATCCTTGCACTGGTTCATCTTCTGCTTCACCGTCTTCCTCTCCCTCCTCTATCACCTTCAATGTGTCCATCGAGATCCACTCCATGTCTTGCTTCTCCTTCTTCCTTCCTAGCACGATTATGCAGGTCTCCTTCCACGTCTCTTTAAGAGAGTTCCAGTGTTCTCCCACCTAGGTTTCTTCACCGATGTTGCTTAATGTCTCCCACTTTGTCCTGATGACTGACTGACTGGCTGACTGATGCAAAGATCTCCTTCGTAGTTTCATCCTTCAGATTCTGTCCTCAGTATTGTACTTGAAAAGTGGTCTATCACCTGCAAACAGTTCGCCATTCTCATTCATTTCACTGAGTGATTCTCGACTCACGATCAGTTCTCTTCCTGTGTTGTCCGCTCCTACTTTCGCACTCATATCACCCCACCCATTAGAGTTTCGATGTGGCCAACTGGGGTCTTGTCCAGTACTGCATTATTTGTAGCTGCACAGCATTGGCATACTGTGATTGTGACTTTCCTTCCACTTGAGTTGAATCTTGCTGTCATGATCCTGATGCTGGAGGATCAGATCGGTTCTCACTGCATAAGAGAGAGCCTTCGATGGTGTTGGGAACATCATGATAGCCACTCGAAAACTCAGTGTGCCATGCTCATGGTTGTCGTCTGGATGACAACATCGGTGTAGATTGTTGACTCTGCAGTTGACAGTTTGGAGAGTCCACCTCCATTCCATCTACAGATTCCTCGCAGATTCCTGGCCTGGCACTTCAATGCTCTACCTCCACCTTCTCATCTCTTTGGCAATCCGGGTAGTCTTGCTAGGTTCATACACGGTGCGGACATTCCATGTCCTCAATCTTAATTTTGCTTTCATCGAGAGAGGAGGAGGTACATCGGTCGACTGGCTTGCCGAAGGCTTTCACCAACCGGTGTCATTTTGCCTCTCTGATTCCAATAAGGAATAAGCCTAATTTTATTTCTTATGCATTTGTATAGTGGAAAACAATTCATTTTATTGGTAATTATGTTTACAAAATGCAATGCTATCTAGGGATTGTGAGGAAATCAATTTTTTTAATTTTAAATTAGTCAATATTGGGATGATACATCTACAAAAGATTAATATGATGGTGAAAAGAAAAGATGATGAATAAGATGTTAGAAATGGTCTTTAGTTAGCTGAATGCCATCTTAGTTGAGGGAACTTTATATTCAATTCAAAACTCATGTATCTTTAATTGTCCAGTTATTTGAAGAGTACTTCGTCAGGTTTACACTTTCATCTTAGTCAGTCGATATCAACATGAATAAATAATTCGAGTATTTAAATTAGAAGATAATAATAAAGGTGATAATAACAAAATAGAATCTCGGAAGATTTATATATGCTCAGTAGTGAATCCTTGAAGGTGTGTGAGTGAATTGTGTGTGTGCAAAGACAGAGGGGAGTAAAATTATTGTCGCATAGCGATTAGATAGTTAAATGTTAAAATTCCCATTTAATTATTAAACTAAGGCCGAAAGGTAAAATGTTAGTGATAAGAGTACAAACGGAGATCATATTTACATTTATCCTGGTGACTGAGAGGGAAATTATTGTAGTTGTATTTAGGTTGAAGTTGAAGGTCATGGGAGGGAAAGGGAACAAAGAAACATCTTCTGAACACTGTTTTCTAAATTATCATTACCTAAAATAAGAGAAATAAACTAGTAAAAATATGCCTAACCTGATCATTAGTTAACCCAACTAATGTTTTCGATGACTCGCTGAATTATAGGCAAGTAATAGCATTTCTGAATGACGCTTCGACTACAGATCCTAACAAATAATTCAAGTTGAATTTCCAGACATCATATTTATAGCTTATCATCACACAGGAAGGAAAGTTCAAACGTTATTCCTCCAGCGGCCTTTACTATACTAAAGGCCAGTCCTGTCTTCTTCATTGCTTTGTATTTTTGTTCATCATCACATTATTCCTTTGTATATAAGTCATCCCAGTATTGATAAATTTGCAAAAGATAGATCGATCTCCTAACAGTAGATAAATTTCACTCCATTTTGAAAATGTAATTGCCCTTAGCCTGGCATGATTTTACAATATGCAAATGCATTTTATGGTTGCAGAACCTGATAAGAATTTATTGAAGGGAATATTCTTCGTTCAGGTTATTACTTTTATTGACGACTGGATACATTATTGACAGATCAGAAAGGCGGTTATTTTGGAGTGATTGTGTTTCTTAACTCGAAACATTATTAGGAATACAGCCTTTAGGATTACGGATTTCTGTATTTGATCATAGGTAGTAATTGTGCTCGAAATATTAAAAAGATGGACGGATCATTTTATGTAGACTTGTGATCAAAAATTTATTTGTAATGCATCAATTCTCATTTTGGATTGGTTTATTTGATATAGCACATAGCGCTACAGTGTTAATTACTGGATAACGTTTAGAGCACCTTCATTTGTTGATGGACAATAATTTGTACTTGACTTGCCATTTAGTAAATAATACTTTATCACTGTGTGATATATCAAATAAACAAACCGAAAAGAGAATAACATTCTACCACAGTGCTTAAATAATAATCTTGTACTCAAAAAAATCTTTCACATCCTGTTTCTTAAATAATAAGCAAATAAAATCCTGCCTCTAAGACTAGGTTTAAGATAATATAGTAATCGAACAGGTGATTCCCCCAGTCGTTCATTTGTTTGCAGAGTGTAGTAAAACATTTCTGTCGCCCAGAATGTAACCTCTATTTGTCATGAAATCCAAAAACCTGCTGTACATGCTGTTATGTAGTTTGATTACTTGGAAAAGTTTAAAATCAAGTTTATCAGCCTTGAATTGTGTAAATTAGCTAAGTCAAATCGGAATAAAACCAAGCTTCCAGCAATAATTTTCTCAGTAAGTAGTGAACATCATGTGTCAGTAAGTTGAAGAAGTTCATTTTGGTATGATAGGATGAATTGTGTGGATAGATACTGAAGTCTATGAGTATTGTTTTGTATTCTTATATCGTCTTGGTAATGATAATCTACTGATATTAATAGAGGCACAACTACAAAAGTTAGTTATCTTTTCAATGTCGATAACATCGTATATAATTCTAGGTAATTATTGTTGTGTTACGTGTTTGTAGAAAGGTCACTACGATTATCTAACCACAAGGTTAGACATATCAATAAGAAAATTCTATTTATTGGTAAAATAGTAAGAAGAAACTAGTTAAACACGTTTTTCTGGTTTTCGTGTTATTCAGCTTACTTGTCTTCATATTTTGAGCTGTATGAAATAGTCAGCTGACACACGGCTATAAAATTCATCTTCACTTTGACTCATGGTAAATTTATTTTGAATTGTGACCTATTGTTGTTTGGAATAATCTGCGTTTTTTAAACTGTTCACTGTTGTTGAAGTATTCACGAATACTAGACGTAACTTGATCAAATCAGCCTAATAGTAGTGTACTTTTAAATTATGCGTACATGCTTCCTTTAGTTATTATTTTTGCTCAACCAGTTAGCAATTTGTTACCCTATAGAAAATTGTTTTGTTTGAACAATATGTATTGTACTTTGAAATTTCATCGAAATAGTAGGTTTATAGATAAATACGCCTCGATAGTTCTTGTTTGCATGCATGTAAATACTCTTAATCAGTCTGTCACTTTTGGTCAAACAGTGTATGTTTAATGTTTTCTGATTCCTTTATCGATCACTAGATTTCAAGTGCACAAAAGGTGTAGTGTGTGATAATTAACCTTTTCATTATACAGCTACTTCTATTTAGTCTGGGAGAAATAATTGTTGAAAATATATATTTGCGGTGGTTGACTGTGAATCCTTCAAAAATCTCAATGTTATGGACTACTTTATGTTACTGTTCTTTACATAATGGAACCAATGAAGAGTTTATTCGTTACTCAGTGATACTATGTAGGATATTTCATTAAATAAAAACTGATTCGCATAAGAGTATGACGTGATTAACGGCTAATTTTATTTGTTTTTATGAGATACAATCCATTATTGATCTTTTCAGTGATAGAAAATCAGTAATACAACATAAAGTATATTGTAACATAAAACAAAGGTTAAAGCAAAAAAAACCTTAATCTGTACTTTTATTCCATCAAGCTTTCACCAATAAACATTTAAATGAATTTGAATCAGTAAGATGAAGATATTATTAAAAAAAATATTTGGACTTAAAAAGGTGTCGTGATTAGCAACCAGTTCTTGGTAGATATTCAGTTACAGTAGACGAACAGAGGAGTATGTGTAAGTTCTAAGTTAGTAGTCCTCAAAGACAGAGCTAGAATTTTTTCAAAAAGTGGGCCAGTTAGTCAGCAGTAATAAAATGAAATCGAAATACGACAGTAATTATTAAAGAGGGATTAAGACAATCTGGAAA
This sequence comes from Heterobilharzia americana, assembly GCA_944470555.2. Taxonomy (NCBI): domain Eukaryota; kingdom Metazoa; phylum Platyhelminthes; class Trematoda; order Strigeidida; family Schistosomatidae; genus Heterobilharzia; species Heterobilharzia americana. The sequence continues at coordinate 98,843,687 of OX104127.1, forward strand.
TTAGAACCAGAAAGTGGATGACTGAGGTTTTAGACGCGTTACGTAATGTAGGGGTAAGCAGGTTCACTCTTGTTCTTTCGGATAATTGCAATACCAGTTAGCTTTTTATTTTCTAACATGAAACTAGCTGCAATGTTAATGTCAATTTATTCACATTTCACATAATGCTTCTTTGCTACAAAATGCATCACAGTAATTTCATTTTAAAATTTATATTTTGAAGCTGGAATATTCAACTGTGCATACTAGAGGAATATTTGAAGCGGCTTAATTTTGCAAGCTCAATGACTCCTACTGCCACTCCTGAAATTTCACTTATTCGTTAGGCAGTCGCAGATATAATTACTGAGCTTTTGAACACATTTCCAGCTCACTAGAAAGATATGATATGCACTTTAAAAGTTAAACCTTTGAAAGTAACTGACTCGTAAAATTAATCTTTACTTATCCTCTACTCGCTAACTGAAGTCAGTTTATAATGATTTTATACAAGTTATTTCGGTACTGTTCTCTTACCTTCGATATTGTCGGGGATGGGGGTTATAGCTGATTTGCTAATTAAACCATTTGCTGTGTAAGATATGTACACAGTGAATAGAATTAGACGCATTATTGTTTCTATTGTGTCAGTTTTGTTGGTGCAATAGTCACACAATTTCCTGTTTGCATTCATCTAGAAAGCTGAAAATGTAACAGAGTGTACTACTTTTGTAAATGATTTATTATATGGCCTAAATAACTTAAGTTTATTACTGAAATTTCGGTTGAAGGAATCTATTCATACCACTTTAAATGGATAATACATTATGTTTTACATCAAGAACTTTATTTAGGTATATCTGAATTCATTTTTAATCTGTATCAAATATTTTGAATGTTGTTATTGATATTAGTATTATTATCTTTTGTGTCCTACTTATTTGCACTTCATCTTGACGCAAGTTTCTGATTTTACTGGCTTCTTTCTATCTTGGTATTTTTAATTTTCGTATGTCTTAGCATTTTACTATGTATATAGGGATCGATCAAAATTTTCTAATTTTGGGTCATCACCATCACAAATGTAATCTACTAGTTATTTCTATCCAGTGGTTTGGTTGTGAAAGGAATCGATGTTCATAATCAGTCAGAGAATGTAGCATGTTGTAACTGTTAATACTCCCAAATAGGCACAGGTTAATTAATTTTATATGGGAGCATTTGTCTGTAGGTTTCAGACTGTTATACGATATGCGTGCTTACGTAGCATTCTTTCGCCTGAAATTTCTTTTAAGTGAAACAAAAATAAAAATTTTCTATCTTTATTAATTTCAGAGTTTTGATGTTCTTAATAAGATGAAAACTTTAGACACTGTAGATAACAATCTACGGATATATTGTGTATCTTAAGGGTATGTTACGGCCCGATCACAGTAGCAACACAAAATCTACTCATTTCAATACATTTACTTTGCTTAAGGTCTCATCACCAAGAAACATTTTGCACCATTTTAAAAGGTATTTCTACGTTATATCCATGGAAATTACACTACTAAAGTATCTTCAGATATCGATGCTATATTCTATTTTCCGAAAGTTTTGCACCTAAGACCAGGTTAGTTTAGAGAGTGAAGAGTTGCTTCGGTCTATATTAAGTTCCATATTCAGTGAATGTATGAGATAATCAGAGTTTTCAGATTATCAAAACTTTACCAGTCAAAGTGAATTGCCGAATTTGCTGTACAGTCAATGAACAATTAAATGATTACTTGCAAACTTCATTGACTTATTATCTATTCTGTGATCAGAAAAAGTAATCTGTGATATGATTAAAAGATGTATTGTTCACTTCTAAAAACCATGTCTGACTTCAGAATTCAAGAGTAAATTTTATTTTCATATTCAGAGTTTTGATGATTGTAAAGGGGAAATAATATCTAACTGATCCAATGGAATCCAATAACATTCTTCTGCTAGAAGTAGTTTCTAACAACATGAAGAGGCCATGACGTAGTTTATTTACAGTTTTTCAATATCTGTAACAATGTTCCCTTCAAGTTGTTATTCATCGAAGACTGACATCAGTTGGAGGAACAAAGGAAACCTGGGAGCACTGGACAGCTGTTTCGTCCTAGTATGGGACTCCTCAGCAGTGCGCACCCACGACCCCACCAGCAGGGATCGAACCCGCGACCTTCAGGTTCCGCGACCAGCGCGTTACCATTGAGCCACTGGGTCAGAATCCAATGCTCCATATTTCCAACTTCTGTTAGCTCACGATATAGCGCAAACCGCCACCCAATGTCATCGTTGAGTATTTGTCCTCACGGCCATCAGGCTTTGACTCCACCGGTCACGACTTGTCATTGGAACTTCGGGAATACTTCTCGAAGCTAGTCACCAACGAGCACTAGTTCAATTAAATTTTGAGGGGGTTGTGGAGATTTGGAAATATTTCAAGTTGTTATTCATCGAAGACTGACATCAGTTGGAGGAACAAAGGAGGACAAATACTCAACGATGACATTGGGTGGCGTTTTGCGCTATATCGTGAGCTAACAGAAGTTGGAAATATGGAGCATTGGATTCTGACCCAGTGGCTCAATGGTAACGCGCTGGTCGCGGAACCTGAAGGTCGCGGGTTCGATCCCTGCTGGTGGGGTCGTGGGTGCGCACTGCTGAGGAGTCCCATACTAGGACGAAACAGCTGTCCAGTGCTCCCAGGTTTCCTTTGTTCCTCCAACTGATGTCAGTCTTCGATGAATAACAACTTGAAATATTTCCAAATCTCCACAACCCCCTCAAAATTTAATGTTCCTTTCATAAATTTGAACAATACTTTTCAAAGACTAGTCTGGCATAATTTTATTTCCAAGTTTCCTGTAAACTTCGAACTGTCTAAAGTTACAGAGAATATAAGGATGAATAAATAACTGACATACCCCAACTTTTGAGTTTATGTGTGAGATCCGCATAATTGGTTAGAAGCATTTGAAGAGAACAGAAGTAAGAAACACAACACGCAGTCAAATGTGGATTTATTTACTTATATTAATAAAGATAATTCTAAACGTGTTAGAATTAGAAGATGGGTTCGCTAGTAATATTTAACCCATCAAATAAAAATAAGATTAAAAATTACTGAATGAGTATACGTCAGTGGACCTACAGGAAACAAAATTATACAACAATAGATTCGGAATATTATATTGATACACAGGGCAGCAAAAGGGTGACCAAAATTTTGCCTATGACAGATGGAGTTTTATTTGCATATTTATTGTTCTAAGGGTTTGGTGGTTTGACTTCATGTCTTTTATCCATCAGATATCTGATGATTGTAACTGCAAAAACCCCGCTTCTTTTCAGTCATGCGTAAATCACTTCATTCCTTTTAAGGGTTGAGTGATGTTTGACATGTTGAGGATACCTCAGCAAAAATACAAAAATCTGAACTAGAATTCACCAAGTAACTTTATCTACTTTTAAAGTCAAATATTTAACGGTTTTCCAAAAAGTGGCACTCCAAATAATCATTAACTGTGCAATATTTCTAGGCTGTAAGTGCACTATGAATAATGATGGACGTAGGAAACCAGTGTAAATGTATAACGGAACATTTGAGTAGGAACTTTGGTAGGAAGTTGGTTTGTCCTGGATAAGCAAACCTATTGGTGAATCTGAAGTTACAATAATTGAAATGCCCCGAAGCATTGCCTGTCACAATGTACCAGACTCATTCAGTTAAGTTATATAAGGGTAAAACTTGGGTATTGAGGCAAAATGTAATGTTGTTACATGAAAAGAAATATTTAAAGCTGATGTATAAAAAAGATCTAACCCGATACAGTAGAAAAAAACTGTCCAAATTAATGACAAAAAGGAAAGATAAATTATTCAGTAGCAATGACCCTCATGATCAGCTTTGCAATTCTAGCAGTATTACACCACATTTGCAAGACTCACTGGGAGTGCACAAACGTGGCATCTGTCTCCGTCCAACATTGAATACGACAGACTCTCCATACCATACTGTTGCAAAGAGGTTCATGTAACCTTTTCAACCTGCGAAAATATGGCCATTCAATTAATGTCTCCGATAAACTTGGGTTTACTGAGTCAGTCAAAGATGTAAATCTATAAGGAACAAAAGTGATTTCGCTGGACATCGTGTCATTATTCACATACATGCTGCCAGTGGAAGCAGTCTGTTTTTCGTGGGACTTCAAGTGCTCCAGAAATCTAGAAATAAGCCTGTTAAACTGCTACCTGAAAGAACTTCTAAAATCTCTAAACCAACTTTATAGATAGCTTCATGGTACAACAGTGGGATTGCCTCTTTGACCTCTCCTTTCTGGTTGCTATGTGGCTACAATTAGGAATGATACTGTCATCGTATCAAATGCATTTTACTTGTTATCTCGGCGTCGTATATTATAACAAATAACAAAATATTTGTGTATTTTATTTGTTCTAATATACTACACCGGAATGACATACAAAATACACCTTATACAAGTTTTTCCAAACCATCCAGTCTATTACTGGTTACGATATGTTCTAAATTAATTCACTGCTTCGGATATTCGATCAGCTTCATGCATACATAAGACAAATGGATGACACTTTCACTGTTTGTAATGACAACTCAGACATGACATGCCTGTTCAAGATTCCAACGATAGCCATTCTTCAGTCAGACTTACACTGGACGTCAAACTTGAAAGAAGACTGGATAATTTCATTCAAAACCACATCTGTATGAATCTCACTAGAAACGGGTAACTGACAAGTTTTCAAAGCCGAATACCTTCAAATAGGAAGAGAAATCTTTTGAACTCACTCTTTTCAAAAATAAAAAGATACACACCGGTGATACACTTATTCAAGAATCAGAGACCCTCCAAGAAGCGCTGTTAAAGGATAGCTATCCATGCAGATTTTTGGAGAATAATTTGCGAGGAAAGAAGACGATGGAATTAATCCGGTTCGGCATGAAGAAATGAACCTTGGATCATAAGATGATGTTGGAGCAGACAACATTCATCAACGCTTTGAAAGTCTATTAGTGAGACACTGTTTGCTGTAAACCTGCGTATTCTCATGTCGATAGTTTATTTATCACCTAGATAGAGACAGGTTGACGCATTGGACCCAATCAGTTTGCACTTACAGGTTCACTTGCTTCTGTTGGACTGAATACATCGCTGACTAAACGCAGTCGAAAATATTGTTCAACTTTGTTGACGAAAGTTGAGTAATAGGTCCCCTCTTGTTGCATCGTTAAATACCTCGAAGACTCTAAATATCCTGTTGCTCCAGAAATCTCGTCCAAAGTTATCCACAATGTTCCAGCAAACCGCCCCAAAGGATTGAGGATTTGTAATTTATGTACGGCAGAAGCTTTGGTGATCCACATCTCCAAGTCTCGATTGTGTATTTAAAAGAAACAAGTACAAACACTTTTCTAGTGGTGTAAAACAGCTGCTCTGCACATCTACTTGTTTTATTTTTGTATTTTATTTATTTTTACTAAATGCGAAATCTTACTGTTAGGTGCTGTTTATTAAATTTTAGAAAACGGTTCTTGTGTTGTGTAATATAATTTCATCCCGTCTCCATTTCTTTCCGAAAAGGTAATTATCTTCACCTCAGCTGCTTTTTGTCTTTCTATGACTCTATGGGGAATTTTCGTTACTTAAAGGTTTCGATGAAAACAAACTAGACCTAAATTTTCCAAACTGGCTGTATGTGACCAACCTCAACCAGATGTCCGCTCGGCTCTTGGGCACAAACCCTTTCTTCTTGTTAGCTCAAGAAAAAATAACCTTTACTGATGGGATCGGCCGGGAAGTGTCATCCACCTCCACAACTCCATCAGGACTCAAGATTTCTAGATCATTATCCACCATCCACAACCTTACCTTCTAATCTTCCTTCATGTCTCTAGGCCTACATTCCTATATCATCATTAATTCGTTATAGCTCTGCAGCTGTTGATAACAATTTGAGTTGGAGGAACAACATCCTTGGTCTCACAAAACCACTTTCAAAAATATATCGTATCTTTCAATGTCCACATCTTCCGTCAGATATGACAACAAGCTTCGCTAGCCAAAACTCAGAGTCTCTGGTGCCAGGGATGTGCGCTGTGTTTGCGACACATGCATCAGGACCGAATTATGACTATTTGCTCAACCTTATTATTTCCACTGTAATCTCTTTTCGTTTTTCAGGGACGAATAGATATTGGTTTTTTGTTATTTAAAGTGGAATAAAGTGTTCCACACACACCTGTGCAATTATGAGAAATAGCTAGTGCTAGAAATGTCGTCCAGTCAGTTAGTTGTTATCAACATGGGATCTGGTACTACTATGTATTGATTCGAACTGCCACACCACTATTAATACGTCCATGACAAAATTAAGTGAAGATGGAAAGACTGGCCATTCTTAACACATACCGCCTTTTACCTTACCATAAGCTCTGACACATTCACGAGTGTTGCAACACAAGGCTTTCAATATTATGATGTAGATACCTTACAACTCTCCCACTGAGAGACATCACCACGAGACATCCCGATCGATGGAGTCTAATATCAAGAAATACAGCTAATGTGTGGTGTCGATGGGTGCATCTATGTTCCAGAACCTGGCACAGAGTGAATCACTGAACAGTCGACCTACAGTAAAGTCTAAAACCTTTCGGGTTTTCTCGCGTTTAATGTTAACTACCGTGTAGATTTCCAATAATTATAGAACCTAGAAAATTAGAAACTGCGTTCGTTTGGCTGATTCCCTGAAGGTTATTGCGTGTTGATTTATCTAGTCTCCTGAATATTAGTAAATTCATCGATTGGAAAGAGGGAAAAAAGATCATGTATGATACCCATAGACTAGCTAACATTTTACAGTCGTGTCCTTTTACTAAGTAGTCAGATTATTGTGCAACTGCAAGTCTTCAGATAAATTACTGCAGAACAGCTCTTCATCTTAACTGAAATGTTGTCATATTTTTAACTTTGCTTGTTACAGTATAGTGCCTCATGATATTTCACTTGTAAATTTTCCACCTCTTTAAGGAATGACATACTGATTCATCATCTGTTTCTCTGATGAATATAATAACAACTAGGCTGGGTAATACTTACTACTGATGACTACATTTAAGTACATTGTTTCTGAACCTAAAAGTATAACGAATGTTTGAGCCAGTTAACAGTTACCAATTTGTTTTTAAAAGCAGACGAAACCGATCATTTTATGCGAGGCATGAGGAGTTTTTCATTAGTTGGGGTCAACGAGAATCAAGAAAGTCACTCTTTTCAGTCCCTTTTTCCGTGACTTGAACAATCGATTCCCTTTCAGTACTTCAGTGTCAGTTTGATATTTGAATTGTTTTAGCTTATTTTCTGGCTCCATTTTGCCTAGTACTAATATTTTGACTATCTTTTATAATGTGTAGAAGTTCAACTGGAGTTTTTGATAACAAAATACATTTTGATTGGATTAAATGTTCACTTAAAATACCGTCTGATTTCATAGACCCACTGCAATCTACTAGTCAAGATAGTCTAGCAACTGTACTGCTGGGCATTTATGAATAATGATATCTTTCTTCCAAGAAAGCCTAAGTAATTAGAATACAAGCTTACAACATATACTTTCTTCGGTAAACGTATTACAAGCTTTTACTATTCTGTCACGTAAATGCTTAATAGGCCTCAAAAGTAAATAGGCTTGAAGAATTTTACAATAGCTTCTGATACTCTAATAAGAGGTTAGTTAAACAGTAGATTGTTTCAAGGATTGATTGGTCTAAAAACAATTTTTGTCGCAGACTGACTTTAGGTGGAGCAACTGGAAACTTTAGAGAACTATGTTCCTCCTTTCTATCGGCATAAAAAATGGCTGGAGGTGAACTGGATTACTGGGTTGCAGCAGGATTGAAACCAGCGGCGTCCGAGTTACAGTGTAAATGTTCTACGAACTAAATTACAAGGCTCAGCTGCTGACCAGGTCTTAATTTCACTTCAGCCATCCAGAATTTCGCCTCGCTGCTATGTAAGGCCATGGAACGTAGCTGTTCATTCTGAATGGCAGCACTGTCTCATCACTCAGACGAAATTAAGATCTGATCGGTAGCTGGGTCTCGTAACTCAGTTGGTCAAGCACCTGGCCGATGGTTTGAATTCTGTCGCGACCAAAATTTTTATTCCACCTTCAGTCATCATCCAACGTCAATAATAAGAGTCTGCCAACCACGACTATTTTAGATATTCACAACGATAACCTATTATTTTAGTTTGGAACTTATCAGCAGTACTGAGAATAACTGTTTTCAAGTCTTATATATATATATATATATATATATATATATATATATATATATATATATATATATATATTCGATCCTTCAAATGCTGTCTGTCAGTAATGAAAATCAACCTGAAGTCAATATATACATACAATTATCAGTGCAGACAATATTTTGACTCGTGCTGATTTACTTCTTGAAAACGTGCCTGTCTGTCTCCTTTTAGAAAACTAACGTTTTACCTTTTATACCCGGTTTTGTTTCTCAACATGTGTTTGCATAACTCCAAGGTTCTTGTTTATGAAATACGAACAAGTTAGTATAGTTGCATGCACATGATTGTACGAGTCCACATAATTATGTCAGCAGAAATAATTTCCGAAAGGTCTCTCAAGAAGTGCAATAGAGTTGTATGAAGTTAACCAGCTTGAATGTTCTTAATAACCCACATACTTGAATAATGAACTTCATTAACCTGCATAATTTATTAAATTGTAAAATCTGATTTGTCATTATTTCCAATCGATTAAGCTAACACTAAACCTTCAAAATGACCCTTTAAATATGATAGTGCAGATGTTGGTGAGCCATCAGTTTACTGTGCATTTATGTATGTTTATGTATGAGTTTATGCACACCAGCAACCGATATGATGAAGTTTACTGGTTAGTTGTAATATTATTTCGAGAGAGAGAGAGAAATATTCTGGCCGTCTGGTGATAATGGCAGTTTTGAATGGTCGTAAAATTAGATGACTGAAATTATTATAACATTTTGTGACGAGAAAGTTAATCAGAATTGTCCTTAGACGTTCAGTTTCTCATTTATTGTTTGAATTCTTATTAGAAAACACTGTCGGGGGACTTTTGTACTGATCGGAAACAAACAGATTTACACGAGAACAAATTTGTTTGCAGTGACATTGCAAAGAATCCCAGTCAATCAACAAACAACCAAGAAAAAGGTGATATAAACCTTGAGTTAAGCGGCACATTTGCACAGTCATCAGTTTCACTGATTAACTCGCCGCTTCCTATCTGTTGTCAAATTACAGGAGTTAATGTTTTACCTGAAACAGGTTAGTTGATGCCATTGTCTTTACTGTTAACATTTTATTTTGTAATATTTGGTTGTTTTTCTAGAATTAGACAAATTGGTAAAATTTACTTCGTAAGTCAATATGTAGTAAAGACAGCTAGTTTTTGGCGAAACTGCTGTCGTTTTACTACTTTGTCTGGAGTCCGACATTTCCTTAAGTTCATATTACTGCTATACAGTGGAATGGAATCAGTATGCCAACATCTATCAAAATTGTTCAGTCTACTAGTACTGATATGTAATTCATCTGCTTCAAGATGTTTTATGCAAGGTTGTAGGCCTCACCTACTTTAAGCGGTTTGTAATAGTACCTGCCTTTCATTGTCAATGTAAGCAGAAGTGATAGTTTTACTTCAGATCCACTGGTTGACAATCAGCCAGCTGCTTTTTTATTATCAACAGTAAAGGGAACCCTTCAGACTCCTTGTGACAGGTGCTTGCCTGTGTATTTGCAATTTATCGCAATAAATTAAACCGCGAACACAACAGCTTTTCTGGTGCTGGCTTTTAATGTGCTTCCCTTCATGAGATTCTCTAAAATATAAAGTGTAGGAAGTTTCACTTCTTTTTTCAGAACTTCAGCACCAGTAGTTTAGACATCCGTTTTCATGGTGCACAGATTCTGAGATGCTGAGTTAGAAAAACCTGATATTTATTTTGAAAAGATCATTTTTTAGTATTGAGGCACTGTTTCTTTTTCAAACCTACCTTATGTAATAGGCACTCACAGATAGCATTTCTCTGTGAATTCAAAAAGTTACATAAGTAATTTTTACCACAGTACTTTTTAATGTCGTATGCTGCCGTGTAATTTCATTGTCACTTAAAAAGTTATTCGTTGTAATTACTGTTATTGTGCTACTGTATACAAAGATGATTCTTATGTGGACAAGAGTCTGAAAAGCAGCAGCAAGTTAAGTAGACAGTTCCAGCTCAGTGATTACAAATTAACTATACAAAAGCTCCATTTGGTTTAAAGATTAACTTCAGATTATTTTAACGTACAAATGTAAGATAAACAATAATTTAGACAGTTCGAGATTGAACTTTCCTCGAAATAAACTGTACAGTAATGAATGGAACAAGTTTTTTCAAGTTGACTATACAAGTCTGAGTTAATATTTAGGTAAGTTCAGTTTCTTATTGCATGTGAATGACTACGTATAAGTATAACGTAGAAATGTACAGGTTTAACTACAGAGTAAATCAGTATTCATATTTTTAAACATGTTTCTCATAATATTTTGCGCGGTGCACTAAGTTATTCTCTTTTCTTAAATGGGATAAAAATTATGTGCCTACAAACAAACTGCCTAAATACCTACTTTTTATACACTTCTGCCTTTCTTATTTTCCGGTTCGGCATGTAAATCTATCGGATTACACCTTGATATTTTCTTTCTTTTGAGTATTTCTTAACTTGCTAACTTCGGTTTCAGAGAAAAGATTAGATGAATTCTAAACCTTCAGCTAATTGTTAAGATATTAAGTTTTATTTTTTTGTGACACAACATCCAACAAACTAAGTGGTCTAGTAGTTCAAAGTATACCACTAAGTAGGCGTGGCGTATTAACAATTAATTCTTTTCCGCTTTATTACAAGGTATAGTCTGAAATATTCTTTTATCTTTAAATAGAATCACTGTGTGCACACAGAATGCACCATGCATATTGCACTACATTTTTGAAAACCTGAAATTGTAAGCACTTGTATTCGTTGCATACTTAAAGACTAATGTTATGTTGATACTGTATGGTGATTGAAAGTGGAATGAAAATTTGGGCCGCGACAGGATTCGAACCAGCAACCACCGGTTTTCTAGCCGGGTATTAGACCAAGTGAGCTACAAGACACGATTGCTGACCAGAAATTTATTTAACTTCAATACATTTTAGACGGGTGGTAGTATGCTGCTAAATAAGTTTTAGTTTTTTTATATTGCTAGACGATGCATCAAGCTACAGATAAGCATTCTAAAAATTAGTTAGTTAAATTTTAAACATTCATTTAAGTCTAAGCAACCACAGCAGAATAAGTTTGAAAACGTATTCTCAACAACGTTAACAATATTTACTTCATGACGTTAGACTTTAGTTCACTTTCAGCATCCCTTATAAGTTTTCGATAAGTAAGAGCTGCATATTTTATTGTAAGGAAGTACAATGAGCAAATAGAAATACAAATACGCGATACTTCACTTCTGTAAAACTGTTTTACCGATAAATCGAGTGTTTATTCCCTTCTAGTTTTTATTGTTTTTTTGAAGAACTCATTCTTTTTTTCTAACCAGACTTCAGCTTGCTGGTACATCTAGGAAGTTTGATTTCTTTAGTATAAAAGTAGTGAATACATTAACTTCTTTTTCTCAAGCTAATTCACCCTTTCAAACCGCCCTTGTAAGACGTGCAATCAATTAATTTGTGCAATTAACCCTTAGTAGCAAGTGTAACAGTTATGCCGACTGGTCAGTTTGGCTCGTTGACCATTTAGTCAGTAGATAAGCTTAAAGTTTAGTTATGCCAAATGTTGTTATGTAAAAGCGACCAATTAACTCATTCATTCTCCTAAACATGTTAATGAATAATACTAGATAATGAGGAACAGAAAACAACAAATTAAAAAAACAAATTGATACTTTTCAATAGCGTGATAGAATACAGGTAACTGGTGAAGTTAAGTGTAAAAGGGTGAATAAGGAATTAGCGTTTTCTGACATTTATTAGAATTGTATTTGAAACTGCCTAATTACACTATGTAATTGCAAACCAAAAGTTTTTTGGATGAACTCAAATGAATATCCAATAGAAAATTATTATTCCACTTTATACTTGCCAAGTTTCAATTTCGAACATAAGGATGAGCTTTTATAGAGTGGTAGAGTATGTCGTATAAGTTCTTTTTCACCAGTAATAATAGGTGAAACATTATTTCCTGAATAAAACTTTCTTAGGTGAGATTTAATCCCAGCCACTTCCAGTCTCTCTCCGCAGGGTATGTATGGAATATGTGATGAGCTATTTTGATTGCAACTGTTTGGTGATGATTTAATGAAAAAGATTCAATGATCATCCACCGGTAAAATAACTCTGACCAGTTAGTCTATCATGCAGCAGCGAATTATGTTAGGATCCCTGAAATTAATGCAAGTGTAAAACTTGGGCACTGTGATGGAATGGAATGGTACAGTGGTGTTTCTAAAATTAATCAAAGTAAGTATGGGCAGATACATGTCATTAGATCCTGGTTCATTTAATCAACATCAAGCACTTGCATTGTAAATAATTAATTACAGATCTGTAAATCTTATTTACTGTCAAAAACCGTTTTTCCCATGTTATTTTTATCATGGTGAACCTGAAGTCTCAACATTTAACTTAAAGGCACTGATACCTTGTGAAAAGCATTACGTCAGCTAAATATAGTGGGATCATCAGTTTTATCTAGTCCATGTATGAAGATCTTTTTATTCCTCTGTGAATGTCTCACTTCTATTAAATGACAAACCTGGCCCGAAGGGATGAAGTTTTTTTCAGGGTTTTATTCTGAACCATTTAGATCTAAACCAACTGCCTACATTTGCATCTGTACGTTTCAAATCAGAAAGTTGATTATACAGATACTCAAGCTTTTTCTACACGTCTTACAGAAAACCGCATTTGGGACACAAACTCAGGTCCCAGAAATGATACTTCACTTTCAACTTTATTCAACTTCATTCCATGACGACTGCATATTTGTTTCTCAGTAGATTGCATAAAATCGTAAGGTACTTCCCAAGTCAATTCTCATATCGTTTGGAGGTTTTCACTTGCAGGCTGTGAACACAGCCGAAAATCAGTACTTGACATAGAGTTCATCATGTAGGCTGTCCAACATTGTTAACCTAAAATCCAAAGTTGAAATGCGTTTTTGAAATGACAAAGTATACGGTTCAAACTGCTACGAGTGAGCGGAAGTTTGGTTCATGGAACTACCTTGGGTAGTTTGATTGCTTGCCGAAATTTCTCAGTTATCATCATGACATTACCGACAACTAGTTTCATCTATCTTGTTATTTCCGAATGATTTACCCATCTCCAAAGCAGTTTTACCAATAGGAACAAAACAGACTAGACTCTAATTTAGAGCAAATAAGTGCATGTTTCTTAGTTTCTTAGAGTTATAAATATACTCAGCTCATACAACAACATAAACCTCGACTAGTTAACTAGTTCAATTGTTACTAGCTAGTCCTAAGCCCGGATGAAGAGGGAAGGTTGGGCATACGACTAGCAACCCAACCCCGAAAACCAATCCAACCGCTAATGAAACTTCAAAGCACAAACAAAATATAAGAAATAGAATTAAACTTATTCCTTGCTGGAATCAGAGGGGCAAAATGACACCGGTTGGTGAAAGCCTTCGGCAAGCCAGTCGGCCGATGTACCTCCTCCTCTCTCGATGAAAGTAAAATTAGGATTGAGGACATGGAATGTCCGCACCGTGTGTGAACCTAGCAAGACTACCCGGATTGCCAAAGAGATGAGAAGGTGAAGGTAGAGCATTGAAGTGCCAGGCCAGGAGTCTGTGAGGAATCTGAAGATGGAATGGAGGTGGACTCTCCAAACTGTCAACTGCAGAGTCAACAATCTACACCGATGTTGTCATCCAGACGACAACCATGAGCATGGCACACTGAGTTTTCGAGTGGCTATCATGATGTTCCCAACAGCATCGAAGGCTCTCTCTTATGCAGTGAGAGCCGATCTGATCCTCCAGCATCAGGATCATGACAGCAAGATTCAACTCAAGTGGAAGGAAAGTCACAATCACAGTATGCCAATGCTGTGCAGCTACAAATAATGCAGTACTGGACAAGACCCCAGTTGGCCACATCGAAACTCTAATGGGTGGGGTGATATGAGTGCGAAAGTAGGAGCGGACAACACAGGAAGAGAACTGATCATGGGTGGAGAATCACTCAGTGAAATGAATGAGAATGGCGAACTGTTTGCAGGTGATAGACCACTTTTCAAGTACAATACTGAGGATAGAATCTGAAGGATGAAACTACGAAGGAGATCTTTGCATCAGTCAGCCAGTCAGTCAGTCATCAGGACAAAGTGGGAGACATTAAGCAACATCGGTGAAGAAACCTAGGTGGGAGAACACTGGAACTCTCTTAAAGAGACGTGGAAGGAGACCTGCATAATCGTGTTAGGAAGGAAGAAGGAGAAGCAAGACATGGAGTGGATCTCGATGGACACATTGAAGGTGATAGAGGAGGGAGAGGAAGACGGTGAAGCAGAAGATGAACCAGTGCAAGGATGAACAGCGAAAAGGGGAACTGAACACAACCCACGAAACACTACACTGGATAAAGAAGTGAAGAGGAGTGAGCGCAAAGACAAAACACACTTCTACAACACATTGGCTAGTGAAGCAGAACAGGCTGCAGGTGGGAGAGACCTGATAACCAGGTTACTATCTGGGAGGGAAGACATCAACTCAGATGAAAGCAATGAAAGATAGTGAGGGGAACTCAGATAGCAAAGATGAGAAACAAGGGAAACGATGAGCTGACCACTTCAAAAAACTCTTCAATCGACCACCACCACCACCACCTGCAACTCGTTCACAAATACCACTAACAACCACAGATCCACCAGTGAACACAAGCCCTCCGACGAAGCTGAAGTGAAGTCCTGAACGTGACAAAGCTGTTGAAATCCGGGAAGGCAGTAGGACTGGATTGAATCCCTCCAGAAGCACTTCAGGTGGATGCAGAGACAACAGAGTACGTGCTCACACCACTATTGCAGAGGTTTTGCAATGGAGGAAGGGAAGGTATCCGCCCATTGATTGGAAGAAGAGCTACCTTATGAAAATCGCAAAGAAGTGTGACCTAAGTGTTTGCAGGAATTGGCGCGGAATCATCCTCCTGTCTCTGCCCACCTCAAGCCACATATTGAGCCGCATCATCCTGGAGAGAGAGACTAAAAAATGCTCTGGATTCAAAATTACGACTGAAGCAGGCTGGTTGACTGGCTGGCTGGATTCAGGAAGAACAAATCATGTGTGGATCAAATTGCAACGGTATGCTACGTATCATCACGGAGCAGTCAACTCTCCACCCCAACTTCATCCACTTTGAAAAGGTCTTCCACAGTGTCGACCGAGATGTAATTTGACAGGCAGCTGCTTCAACACTACGGTCTCACTGCCACAAATCTTTATCAACCTCATTCCACAGCTATATGCTATGCTGTATGATGCTACGTGCCAATTGATTCACAATGGAAAGCTCAGTGACACGTTTGAAGTGAAGACAGACAGGAGTAAGACAAGGCTGCCTACCATCACCGATGATCTTCGTGATTGTGGTGAACTGGATTGAATCATGCAACAAACCATGAGGAGCGAGAGGATGGGCATACGTTGACTGGACCGATGAAAACACCCTAGAAGATTTGGATTTTGCCACCGACGATGACTTATGTCTAATGTCGCAGAAACTCGAATCAACAAGTTGACAGAAGAGGTGAGGCAGCGAAGACGGGACTTCGAGTGAGCGTAGAGAAGAGAGAGATGATGAAGATGTCCCAATCAACAACGACAAACACTAATCACCACCAACGGGAGGAAGCTGAAGAAAGTAGTCTCTTTCACCTACCTAGACGAGGCTCAGCATTGTTTCAACTACAAGCGGTGGCACAGATGATGACATCAAATCAGCCATGATCGGAAAATCAAGACAGGCCTTCATTAACTTGATCCAGTGTGGAGATATGCTGTACTGCACTCAGCATAAGGCATGAGCAAGATCCGGATTTTGAAGTGAAACCCAAAAGGAAACTACGAGTTGGGTGTCTGAGTCGAGTGTGACGTGTAGAACATCATGTGAGGAAGAAATGAAAGCTTGAGTGAATGCGTGAGTGCACGTTGGAAATACTGCAGAGAACAGAGTGCAGTGGAGATGTACGACTGAAACCCTATGTTCCAATAAGATCTTGAAGGACAAATATTAATAAAATTTTATAGCACGATAACAAAATGCTGACATTTTCTAGTCCGAAGTATAAATGTTTCCCCACTCAACGACCATGAGACTGAATATGATAATTTTTCCAGACAACATTAATGTTCAAGCTAAATTTTCGCAAGGGTGTAAATTTTACAGTATACTGAAAACCTTCAAGTAGCTATAGTCCCATAGCAGTAAATAACAGTATGCTGTCGAATAAGCTGTAAGCTCTACTTTATGGCGTGACAATAAGTAGTTTGGTTTTTAGTAGTTACAAGGTTATTTCATAAGCGTTGAAAGTTCTACCTTTATCAACCTATACATTTGTTGGTTTGCTGCCGCAGCTGTTTCAAACTCACCGGTTTGGAACCCATTTCACTTCCACTTCCTGTCTGCTCGAAAAATGGAAAAGTCAGAATTTTAGGCTTTTATACTACTGACAGTTCCAGAACAGTTAGTTTCACTTACGACTTCTATTGGTAGTATTCTGTGAGTAAAATATAAAAATCCTGTTTGCATGTCGGGAAATGTGGTATCGGAACAGCTTTACAGAAAATCCAACCAAGAGTACATTTTGGTATAATTCTAGGGTGTTTAGAAAATAAAGGCAATATTTTAAGAATATCTTAATGTGTTAACCATAGCTTCTTCAGAAGTATGTAATCATAATGATCAAACCAGATTCGGCACTCAATTTCTATGAAAACCTTGGTAACAACTATGGCCTAGATGTTCATAAAACCAAAAAATATTCTAGAGATCTGTTTTTAAAAACCTAATTGTTTGCTCTGCTTTTTTGTAGACCCACTGACTCATACAATTGCATCAAAGACACTTTCCTCAGACCTTGAACCATTCAGAACTCCTTCAATTAATCGGCAAACTTCACTTTCAAATCGTGAAAATACTTCTATTTCAAATAAACCCAGTTTTTCCCGGTGTCCAAGTGATCAACATTTTAGCAAAAGTCAGTTTAAGCCTGTTAATATAAGTAGTTTATTTGAAAATTCCGACTTGGATTTGTTAAAAAAACCAAAGAGTGATTTATCTGCTGTTAAAACGTCCATCACTAGAAGAAAACAGACGAAATCTAACCTCAGTAGCAGAGCTCGAACCAAGATATCTAACAATTTACTGAATAGTGCCGCTGAAGGTCTGCAAGAACTTTCTCAAGATTCTTCTGATGATGATGATAATTTACTTGATCATCACTCCCTGGCATACTTTGACAAACAAAATTCTATTTTGAAGTTAAGCGAAAGTAGTGGTAATAGTAGTAGCACAGACAGCAGTAGACATACATATACTATGGAAAGTACAAGTGAACTGTTGGATAGGAACTTGGACCTAAGGCACTCGGAGAAAACCTACGATTCTGGTGTGTTTAATAATGCACCATCGAATTCTGGTAAGTTCACTCACTTGAACTTTTAGTATACATAACATTCACTTTCTGTTTAATCCATGATAACCAGTAAAAGAATCTGTGTGAACTTCCCAGACTTGCTTCCCTTCATTGTTATTCTCCATAAAAATTTACTAATCTTTACACTAGTTATAAGTGATTAACGCAAATGTACTGAAGTAGCTGGAGATTATACATGGCTATATTCCTAATAATTTTATCAAGTAAACTTGATACGTGATTCTAATAATCTACATAATATTTGTTCCATATATGGCTATGAATACGACTGAAGAAAGAATAACGTGCAAATACATTATCTCAGATAACTGATGCTTTGGCATTACTTGTTCGTATTAGAATCCAGAAAAGAATTGAAAAAGAAAAGTAAATACAGAAATGACTGTTTTAACCTTGATAACTATTAGAATGCATTCAAAATGAGATAGAATGAAAGACAATTAACAAAAACTCAAACGCTTAAGGCTCTTGAAGCAATACACAGAAACCAGTTCAATTAATGTATACATTTCAACAGTCAAACAGTTTTGAAATCATTTGATGAAAAAAAATAGAAAAAACTGATCCTGATTGAAAACAAATTTGGCAAACATATTAGCAAACTATTTGTTTTTCAGGCAAAATAACTATTGTGATTTTATGTATCGGATAGTGCTAAGCTAAATGACAATGTCTTGGCAAAGTATACCTAAAATAAATAATTAAAGGTCCAGTAACTCAAACGTCCACCAAGAGTCAGTCATCAGTATGTGAGAAACTTCACTTATGAATCCATAGTCTTCGTCAAAGATACACAGATTCATTTTCTCATAAAATAACTATTGAGGTGAACGTCAAATCTAGGTTAGAAGCTGTGAAAGCAAGTAGATAAACTTGGAGGGAAATCAAACAATCATGATGACCAAAAGGTCATCGAATGTAATTTATCGATAAAAGATTATGAAAACCCTTTTCCATAATCATTAACTAGTATCTATATTGAATAAAATATACAATACATTCATGAACCACATGACGAAAATTCTCAAGAAGACAAGAGTATTTCAATAACAATCGGGCTAAGATGCTTACCGAAAAAGTATCGGAGTGAGAAGGTACGAGTGGCGTCTTATGAAGAGTCTAGAACCTCCCGAAGTCATCCTACTTGAACTTTCAATAATTTATAACTTATTGATGATGGGTAGTAGCCTATATGCCACTAGTCGCCAATCAATTTAGTCCAATTAACAATCAGAAACTGAAAGCTACAAAGCCATCTATAGCTTAGGTATAGCGATGCACAATAATCAATTCCAGACAGAAGTAGTGGATATGATAGACTTGGTTTTTGATGGGAAGACTTAGAAACATCTTTGTCGGATGTCACCAAACGTCTTCTGAAATTACTTCTAATGAGATGAAAATTCAGGTAGATTTTTCTTCCTGCTCAGTTGTAGTATGCATTTGAAGGCTAATTTAACAAGAATGGTTGATTTCCTCATAATAATAATGTGGAAGGTGAATTGGAGAGTTGCAAAGATAGTGTAATTTTCATAACTTCTAACGATGGATGAACTTTCCATCATAGCAGTGATGTTTAATTCTTGTTCTGATCTCCAGTCAAGATGACGACTTACTTCGAAAAGATCAGTTACAAGTTTGCAAACGCAGTTGTGTTTAAATTAAGTACTCGTTAATCTATATAAACCATTACAGCGAAAAATTATGTCTAAATATATTAGGCCTTATTGGAAAATAGCTGAAGTCACCAATACAAACAGTAAGCTTTCAGGTTTGAAACCAAAACTGGAGGTTTATTTAGTTACATTTTAGCATTCATTATTGGATAAATCTATTGATAGTCACTGCCTTCATACAACAGTACGAAGTAAAAGTTGAAAATTTCGTGTAAACTTTACTCTGAAATCAGTTCTCGTGATTTAAAACTTATGCCTAGTCTATTTGCTGTAACTTTCATTTCCGATTTTTTATCATTTTTGCTTTAGGTGGACATGTTCATGACTTGGATGGACATCCAGTTGGAAATGGAACATTCACTCGTCCTCGCCTACCACATACTGTTATGCCTAATACAGAAATTGGCCTGAGATTCAACATTACTAATGGTTCGGCAAGAGATAATAAATCACATCGTCCTCTAAAAATGACAGAATTATTATCATTCGAAAAATTGGATGATTATTTATTTGATACACAAAAATTGGTCTCAGTACGTTTCAAACAAATTCACTGCTTGTTATCTTATAATGAATAAAATATGTTTGTAAATGAGGCGGCAAGATAAATTTCTGACGTTTCATGAATTCGGATAATCTCCGAAGAAGCAGTTTTCATGAAGTCACGAAACATCAGAAATGTATTTTTCTTCCTTACTAGGATTTTATAGATATATTTCATTTATAATTCATTTAACAAGTCTTCAACGTACTCAACTCTATTAGTTCAAATTTTGATCCTGAAGTGCATAAAATTATTGCCCAATTGTTTCAGTTTTTCAGATGCATTATACTGGAAGTAGTACTACTGTCTTTCTATAAAAGATTGGAACTAGTTAGCAGAGTGTTAATTATAAGTGTGTACCAGACATCAATTGTTTTCTGCTTTTTAACTATTAAACATAACGGTTCTAGCCGAAGTCAATCAAATTTTAACCTTATTTGCCTCTGGATAAAAGCAAAAAATTACTCTTTGCAAATGCAGTGAGCATTATCATCATTGGTTGACAACATGCAATCGGATTTTTTCCTCATTGGAACTTTCTTGCTGGTCAGTTAGCATTCTAGTTAGGTTAGATTTGAAGCCATTAAGTATTTCCTTGTATTATGGTAAACAGCTGTTTTACTCATTAGGATTTTCACTTGTTTCTCAATTGTATTCAACTTTCAACTACAAAGCTCTAATAAATTTATCTACACCTGCTTCATTGAAAAACTCAAAGGATCCTATTCCATACTGGCTGAGATAACTTTTCAGCACAAAGAGATTGACTGATCTGGTTCATATTTATTACCAACTACTACTGATTATTATTAAGTCCGGTTCTTCAGAATAACCTAATTACAATTTTTCACATAATAATCCATCTGATCTTGGCGTTTTGTGGGCACTCCATCAAACGGTTCAGTTGACTGGATTTTCATAGATGTTCCAGAGACTGTTGGCTAACATCTTGTTATTTGAATAATTTGTTCTGGTTTACGTAAACTCCAATGTAAATGATCATTTTAAATTGTAGCAATTGGAACAGAAGATGGCAAACAACAAATCTGAGAAGGGAACTTGCCAAGCACAGTGGTCTACTGTAACCAGTAACATGAATGGATCCCCTGAAGATTATGAAGTAGCGAAAGCCCTAAATAATGCTGATCAGTTAATTGGTTCAGCTGTTAATAAGCGCCTATCCGCTATTTTGCAAAGACGACAAGACAGATCAAAGCCAGACAGCTGTGATGTAGAAAAACTAAAAAGGGGCGTTAACGGATCTAATGATACTTCTGAACAAAGAAGTACCAGATCACGTAGAATCGGTCAGCCTGTTATGGCTAGTCGACCACAGTCTCAACAGCCAATACCTCGATGTGGAAAGAATTCGTCTTCGCATCCATGTGAACATTCTTCAGTACCACTGAGAAATGCATCCGAAACACGACGTAATTACCCAAAGTAAGTTAAACTTAACCGTTTGACAACAAAAGATATCAACAGGATGCTATATCTCACAAATTAGTTGAGTGATATATTTTCATATAACAATCTTGACCTACGTTTTCCGAATTTTCTGTATTTGGCTCTAATGAGCCACTAAACTCAAAGGAAAAAAGTTCAGTGAACACACGTGTTTTTGGCGAAGTCATTCTTGGGAGCTGTACAATCACATTTCGTCCTTCTTGGTTTATCGACATTTAAATATAGTGTGCGCATTTATCGATAAAAAATGTTAACATCAACCAGCGAATAATTCTTGATAGGTTGTGATTGGAAAAGAAACACATAAGTGGAAGTTACGCAAGCAATATAAAAATATTTGGGGATGTGAATGATTCAGTTTGAGTTGAAATCATGAACTGAATGGGTTACAACAGAGTGAATAAACTTAGGTCAGTGTGAATGAGAAAGAAAAATTCGAAATTCAGCTAAAAACGCTTGCATAATAACAATATGACAACTGAAGAGGTTAGTTTGACTTGAAAATTCTGTAATATGGAGTTACTGATCGGCTCACCTTTACCTATGACCTTTAATAACCCAGGCTGGAGTGTTGGTGTTGACGTTAGATAATTTGTCTGTGCCCTTAACCTAAACGCTGATAATTTTTCTTTCTCTTCCGCAATGATTAAAGTTCAACCACTCTATTACTCTTTATTCAACTCCTGATTTCAACTCAAACTGAATTATTTACATTGTCAAATATTTTTATGTTTCTTACGTAACTTCCATTTGTGTATCACTTTCCAGACCAAAACCTACCAAGGATTACTGACTGATAAATGTTAACACTTTTATCGACAAATGTTCACACTATATTTAAATGTGACTGTACACCTTCGGAGAATGTTTTTGCCAAAAACAAGTTTGTTCGCTAAAGTCTTTCTTCTATAATGACTCAAAGAAAGTACTTAGGCATACGGGCTTAGGTTGTTTGTGACAGAAGTTTTATGAGACTGATAACTCTGCGTTCAATCTTTTGAAGTATCAATTTATTGTATGAGCTGATTTTTTTGTGATGCAGTTTACATTGAAATTTTATGGGAATATATAAGGTCATCAGAAACAGGATCCGGACAGATTAGTCCTACTAAATCTCTCACTAGATTTTCGGCATCCGACTGACCCAAGCAGCATAGATTATTGATTTAATACATCTTTGTTCCATCCCGTCCCCTGTGAGCATAACAGATACCTCGAACACCTTATGCAATTCACACTAGTATATCTTATTTCATAGTTTTCTATTTCACAACTAAGCTTTATTTTTTTCCTGTCTTCAGTAGACTATCGCATATTTCATGTAATCCTCCAGTGTCAATGGACAAGTCCATGAAGCAATTCATTTCCCAAAAAACAGTCAGCAATGGTCGTCCTACTGCTTCTAGTAATCACCTAACGATTTCGTCCACACCTGAAAGCTCCAGACAATCAGGTTCAGATTCAGTTAGAAATAATAAAGTGCTAGCTGCGCTTAGCTGGCAGCGTCGGAAAGCCTATGATCCTAGACAATTTATCAATAAATCAAGTGAACATTCAGCAGGTATTGTGAATAGTCTTCAGATTTTAATTTTTTTTACAATGACTTTATTGTCTGTTCACAAGGTTTAGCCTCTTACTGGCAGTAACAAAATTTATGACATTTTGCGTTTAGTTATGAGGAATAAATTTAATTGTTTACTATGAAATGACCTGAAGGCAGTAATAAACTGAGTATTTTTATAGAGATTGAAACATCCTCTCCTTCAGGAAGAGGTTTATAAATAAAAGTAAAAAAACACCAGAGTCATAACAGGAGTTAGACTAGTAACCTTCAGATTATTCATCCAATCCTCTGCTAAACGATGTACAAGACCTAGCTGTTGACCTCGTTTTAAATTTACTTCACTCACAGAAGGTTTGGCTTGGCTATCATTTTAAAGCACGATGAGCAGCCATTCAATAGGTTTTGAATTCTACCATAAGCCAAGTTTTCAATCAGTCCACCATATTATAAACAACAGTCCCCCGAGTTGTAGATATTTGAGTTTTTTGACCAATAAAGCTTTGTGATGTATTTGCAAAGAAATTTACCACATATATTGCGGCTATAATATGGTGCCAGAATATTGGTATATTATGGAAAGATGCTAGCAACGTCACACACAGCACCTGTCTGTATTATAGAGATGAAAGTCTTATGAATTAAGATGAACGCATGTCTCGCATTAGATTTGTCTAAAACACTTTATACATTTTGCTGACTTATTGACCTGCTGCGTATTATTATTATTTGTTAATGAGTACACAGTTTAGTATACTTTGGTGTATAATGTTACGATACTTTGTTTAAATGTCATCGTAAATCTTTACTATGACTGTCTTAAGTACAAAATTGTATCAATAATCTTCTAGATTACTAGTCATCTTACAAGATGATGTTTATAGATGTAATGTTTCATTCCGCTTGATTGGAATTTCCGTCTTACCTTACGTATTAGCTTTTCAAAATAATTTCTCGCTTTGCAATGCTCATCTATTTGGCTGTGAAAACAACATATAAATGGAATAACACACAGTAGTAGGAATATTTTTGTTTTATTGGTATTTCATGGTATCCACTTACACTCTTCAACAAAATGTCGACTTGCATTCAAAATTTATTACCCAATAAACTTGAAGACCCTAAATAAAAAGTATTCAGGTGCATGTCTTACTTTTTCAAAGTGTTACTTCCTTTAACAGTCACATGATACTGATTCCATTTGAATACGTGTAGTAGATTAGCTTAACTTATTTCGCTGCAACTTTAAAACTCTTCAGTCATGAAACTATTATGAGCCTGAAGCTGTTTGCTAACTTCAAACTGTGTACAGAACTTAAAATTCAATTCAAGGCAATAAAACTCAAGGGAACCTATTTCTGAGATTTCAGTTTGATCTTCTCTGAAACTTATGATGATAAACTCTATATTTTGTGCAGTGTAAACATCTTGGTTGTTTAAGTTTGAAAATTCCTGAAAACTTTAACTTCGGAAAAGTAAAATAACTGTTGAGAATTTGGATCAGGTTTCTCTAACTTAGGTGTTACGTCAATAGATTTTAGACAGCAAAAACCACTTTGTAGGCAAAAGCTTATTGCTTTTATTTCAATCAAAATTAAATAGGTTCAGCCTCTGAAGATACATTACTGTATCTAATTGCGACTTCATCGTATAAGTACCACAGTATCCTCTCTTCCTTAATTAAGTCATTTATTTTTTTGTACTCATGCACCGAAATAGAGCACTAGAGCATAGTTATCACTTTTTTTCTAAGTTTCAACAGTAGAAATCATATTCATCAGAAGGCTACATCATAGAAATGATGTAATATAGCTCAGAATCTATCAGTGTTCTAGATGCATCCAGTTGTTACCTGCATCTTAATAGTCATATCCTATTTGGTCATTGTTTTATTCCTTCTTCTTCTCTTGCCATAACTTTAGTCTGCTTCTGGTTATTGTCCTCCCTTTATCTCTATCTTCCATCTTGACATCCTCGACTTTTGTGCCCTGATATGAGACGTGGTAGCTTGTACTATCAAGTCATAATACCAGGTTCCATGTTGGTACTGACTGACTGATAACATCGGTGTTACTTTGAAGCCAAATCCGCTGCAGTTTAATATCGTTCGGCAATAAAGTTAGAAACTAAACATTTTACTAAACAATAGTTAACTGCATAAGGGCATTAAAAATATTGATGAGGACATACCAGGCAGTCTGCATCTGAAAGGTTTAACGGTGTAATAGTTCATCGTTTATGTGATACAAGACATCACATAGATGCGATGAAGTCCTCCAAAGTAGCCAACAAACGAAAGACCTCGTGTTTGCTTCTAATTGCCGAGGCTATTACTATCCAGTAAGTTCAACTGGAACTGTATGTTTAAAAGGAGACAGTTATCCGATTTTTATTGACGTAGTATTTAGTGAACTTTCATCCTCTCATCTTTCCCGAAAGCTGCATAAGTTTTGTATTCCCAGTTGCTTTTATTACTTGTTTAGTAGGAATATTACTTTTCAACTATGCTGTGAGTTTTTTCAAAAAGTAGTCAATATCCATCCATCATTAAATCTACACTCAGAAAAAAACACAATAATCTAAACTGCTTTTTATGTTAATAAACTAAACATCCGAAAACTTCTTCGAGAGTGCTTTTCCACATAAATACCAAATAACCACAAAATCAGGAATAACTGCATCTACAGTACATTTTTCATCAGAAATGCTGGTGGTCAATTCAACGTGTTTAAGAATATTTGCAGAATTTTCATTATTATATGACACAATAGGATTGTGCAAACTGCTTTACTGATAGTTTTTACTGAATAAACAGACAAAAATTAGAAATGAATAGGAAATGCTCTTTTTTGCCCTAAAACTAGTTTTTTCCCGTTTGGAGTGTAAGGTAATACATAACATTTCTGTATTTGAGTCTTTCTTATCATCATGCGTGGAAACCAGTCCTTTTCACTTAATGTCATATACACACAAAGGGTAACAACCCTTTCCAAAAGATCAGAGGAACGTATGACAAATGCAGACGAGAACGTTACTTAAATAACAAAATCAGTGTGCCATCGTAGGCTTAGCGACAGAGGAGCCAGAGTTAGGAAATAACTATCAGAACACTGCCGCTAGGCATACAGTGTGACTCGACTGAGAGGCATAAGTAGAAAATTCACACTCTAATTACAATTAAACTAAGTCAAAACAGTTCTAAGCGTTCTTGGGAGAGGGCTGGGTACGTGAATTTAGGATTTTTATAAAGTAATAGAATTTCCACTAAAAATAAAGCTGCAATAAGTAATTAGGAAACTGAAGGGCGACACTAATTCCATTATTGATCATCACATTATTTGTCACTTGGGTTCCTAATGGAACATAGGGCTTCAGTAGCACGTTTCCAGTGAACTCTGCTCACTGAAATCTTTTGAACCTGCCTCCACAACAGCCCAGAAGCTCTCACTTCCTCCTCACACGATATCCTCCATGTCACCCTTGCCTCGGACGCCAAACTCGTCGCTTCCCAGCATTGAAGATTTGTTTACCTATTTTAGTCTGACTATGAAAGGAAGAGAATCAAGACTCTTTGTGGCATAACAGAATCTTTCAATTTTCTTAAAAATTTTAGTTTACAACCAGCAAACTGATTTGTAGGGCAAAGGCAGAAAATATTCCTAATTGGTTCCCATAATTTTATCCAGACTGTTTATCGTGTTAACACTTCTTTGGATTCTCTCTACTACCTATAATGACATTTCTGTCGGCAAAAACACAAATAATCCTTTCTTCACCTACGTATAAAATATGTCTGGAGAATGTTTACAGATGCTAACTATGCTTATGTTATTCAGTTCAGAAATGGCCTGATGGGGCTAACATTCTGAATTTACAAACAACGGATAATTATTCACTGATTACCTCAGACGCCAAACTCGTCGCTTCCCATCTCGGTTCCACTCGAAGGCCTGGCGCGTGATGTCCCCAGTCGGTCTTCTCAGTGCATGCCCAATCCATCTCCACTTCCTTCTGCACACTTGTTCAGCGATAGGTTCTTGGTTGGTTCGTTACCAGCCAGCCAGAGTTCCTTGTTGCTCATTCTCATTATTCTGGCCATCTGAGCTTCAGTAACGAGCCAGCATATGCAGTTGTCGATGAATGTCTGTAGTTTGTTGGAAATCCCTTTCGTAACCCGCCAAGTCTCTCAACCATCAAACAGAAGCACTGACTTGACGTTTGTGTTGAAAATTCGGGTCTTGTTCCACATGCTGAGTGCAGTGCAGAGGATCTCCACACTGGTTTAAGGCGAACGAACACCTGTCTTGCTTTTCCGATCCTGGCTGGCTTTGACGTCCTCGTCTGTGCCGCCTGCAGTTGAAACAGTGCTGCCTAGATAGGTGAAGGAGGCTACTTCCTTTAAGTTTCTCCCGTTGATGGTGATTGGAGTTTGTTGATGTTGTTGGTTGGGTATCTTCATCACCTCTGTCTTCTCTACTTTCACTTGAAGACCCGTCTTCGCTGCCCTGCCCTGCCCTGCCTCTTCTGCCAACTTGTTAGTTTTCGTCTGTAGATCTCCAAGTTTGTGTGACATCAGACACAAGTCATCGGCGGCGAAATCCAAGTCTTCTAGATTCTTTTCCCCGGTCCAGTGTATCCTCCCTCTTCTCGCTCCTCACTGTTTGTAGCATGATCCAGTCGACCGCAATCAGGAATATCATGGGTGATAGTAGGTAGCCTTGGTTTACTCCTGCCTTCACTTCAAAAGCATAACTGACCTTCCCATTGTGAATTACTTGGCTGGCATGAGGCGTTTTCATATAGTTGTTGAATGAGATTGATAAAGGTTTGTGGTATTCCGTGATGTTGAAGCAACTACCAAATTACTTCTCGGTTGACGCTGTCAAAGGCCTTTTCAAAGTCGATAAAGTTGAGGTAGAGTTGAGTTGACTGCCATTCTATACTCTGTTCTATGATGATGCGAAGTGTGGCGTTGCAATTCGGTCTGCACACGATTTGTACTTCCTGAATCCAGTCAATCAGCCTGTTCCGGTCGTAGTTTTGAGTCCAGTGTATCCTTCAGTCTCTCCAGGATGATGCGGCTCAATATTTTGCTTGCTGTGGGTGGACAGGAGCGTGATTCCGCGCCAGTTCTTGCAAAGACTTAGGTTGTCCTTCTTCGGGAGTTTGGCAAGGTAGCCCTTCTTCCAATCGATAGACGGGTACCTACCCTTCCTTTCAGACTTTCTGCAATAGTGGTGTGAGCATGTCCTCTGTTGTCTCTGTGTCTGCTCTCAGTGCTTCTGGCGCGATTCCATCTTGTCATTCTGCTTTACCACATTTCAGTAGCTTTATGGCGTTCAGGACTTTGACCTTTGTTGGAGGATTTATCTTCGCTTGTATTTCTGAGACTGCAAGTATTATTTCACCGCATTTAAACTGCATGTGAAAACTTCATATATAAGCTTCTATATTTACTGCTGTTGTCCATTTTTGGAGATCATGTTACATGTATTTATACCTTTTGCTTTCATTTATGTGTAGCTCGTAGGTTGGCGTTCGTATCACTTAACCTATAGTTTTTTAACATAGCTACAGTCGTTCATGTAACTTTTCTCTAATGCGCTCGTCGAATTTTATCCTTTAGTTCATCAGTCCGATGCTGTATATAGCCCATCCGGCTAGAGTCCTGAGAGATAAATTTAAACTGGTTACTTAATTCCATTGGTCTCTTATCTTCTAAATGTCTCTTATGCTTCTGTCACGAGTTACTTCAGTTTGCAAATAAGTATCCGCCTTTTCTCAAGGCATTACTGCGGTTCATCATCCACTGTTCTGCTTCTAATAATTACATTCATGTTGAGAGGGAAATAATTTTTTGGATAACTTATAGAAATTAGCACTACTCCAGTCACACTAAAACGTAGTTATGTCTGTAAGGTTGTTAACCATTTATCCAAAATTTCACGTTCAGAGTGCTGATTTAGATAGGATCCCCTTGAAAATGTGCTTATTATCTCTTGACTCATTTTTCTAACCCAGGTCATTCTGACTGGATAAAGAAAGTGACTGAGATACCCTCCGCATTTAAGAAGAATGGTGCAATGAAAGATAGCTAAACTGAGAAATCCCATTATGACTAATTCCGAAGAGCAAACTGTCTAAACCACTATTCATGTTATGTTAATTATGCCATAAACAAGCGGAAATTTTTACTATGCAACGTTCATTTCACACGAGTAACTGGCAGTCGATCACAGTAGTCAAACTGAGATGATCTAAGTACTTGGTGATTTAATCACTCAGTTAACGCTCATCAGACAAGTATGAAGAAAAAAGCTTAGCGAAATAATTTAAATCACCGGCAAAACTAACCACCTATTTGCTTAAAACGATGATATTTAAGACCGGAACAAGTGTGACCAACTACGTAGCGGCACTGAATTTGATTTATTCAAGTCTAAGTGTGGCGTGAGCTTTCCAGTTGCCCGTCACAATACATATTTGCTGGTTTCCGTAAGACTTTGGTTTATTTTTCTTGTTCCATAGTCTAATCGATAAGGCTAAGGACTGGTAATTTGGATAGTTTTCGTTGAAATATTACTAAAGCCAAGAAATACCCATCCCAACATTATCACTGTTTGGCTTTAATGATTAATATATCGGACACCTAATAAAAGTCAGCATATTATTTGGTACTGTCTGAAGAGACACTTCAGAAAACCACCATACTACATATTCTGTTAAATTAAGTCAAATTTTTGCTTATTGATGTGCTGCGTTTGACTTTTACAGGGTAAAGGTGAAAAAGAAAATAAATAGTAGTTAATCAATGGAGATAAATCCTAATTTATAGCTATAAGTAAAAAAAAGTGTTCTCCTGTTAGATAACAATATATAGTTATTGCTGACAAGATTACATGCACCCAGCTACATCTGTATGTTTTTTTACAAAACTGTCAGGATTCAAATATTTCTACATAGTAATGATGGATAGTGGCTAGCAGTGGAATCAAGGATTCGTATCATTATCACATATAATTAAAACACATTCAATATTGAGGCATCCGCACAGGGGCCCATATGCCAGTAGAGACCGATCAATTTGGTCCAATCAACCACAGTATAATACAAGCAATTATATTCAAATATTTTGTTGCATACTACACATTATTCTTTAAGATAAATTTTATTTTCTGTAAGGACGCGTAGGAGAAATAGTGAAACATTTTTACGGTATTTTCTCTCTGAATATTTGGTTTTAATACTAGTTTCGGGAACAACTTCGGAATTCGTGGCATTTGTTTCTAAGTATACCTCGCACTTGATACCTGAAAATCACGATGGATTTACAGGGTTCCGATAGACACCGGTAACAGTCTGAATCTCGATATCCAATCTGAACTGCCTTAGTGATGACTGGTGATCACTGGATCCCTCATTGTCCTCTGAATTTCTAAGCAAACCTGAGCTTAACTTTTGGACAATGACTGTTTTATCCTACCGTTCATAAAATATGCACTTATTTATTTTATCACGGTAGGTGTCCAACAAAATATTCTTTCAACTGAATAATGATGGATTTAATGAATTACTTATCTAACCGTTGTTAGTAAAGATGTTTGAATAATAATTATGTCCGTATGCAAAGTATTGCTCGTGTGAATCGATTTTTTGATCCAAAGAATATATGTGAATACAGTCTTGTTTTGTACGGCTTAAAAAGCCGACCTGTTCTATTAGACAATTACACTACTTAGATCATGGTTCACTTGCATATTTGAGTACACTTTGTAGTCCTGCCATACGAGACAAAGGAAGTTTGTTAGTGTAAGTAGAATTTCCATTCTACAGTTAAATGTTCGCATGTTCACACATTCTGGAAAGTAGTTCTTTAACCAATAGAGCTGATTTTCTAAACAATGTTTGTAATGGGTGATATACTTGTTAGATTTCGAAACTATTTCAGTTTTTTCACTTCAAGACGAATCAAGCAGACATTTTCGAATGACAAAAGTTGTCTCAGTTTCAGTCGAAAGGATTACTCTCGTATAACCCCTGTCTGTTCAGTGCCAACACTCTCGAGGAAATAATAAATTACTATTAACAGGTCAAGTACCCAGTAGTTTAATGTGACTCGCTAACAACTATTCATGGAACTTAAAACATACTAATTCAAATCAAGTTAAAATAAAGCCTTCTTAAAATGATCGATATTGACAAAAAGAGACCTGATTTGGTAAAGTTTATTCTCCTATTCAGTTTGCAACAAAAGTCCTATGAAAGGTCAAGCCTAAAGCCATTATGTTTTGTGGAAAGCATTTAATGATCCATGTTCTCCAAATTCTGTCAGTTCTTGGTGTCGTGCAATCACCATCTAAATTCGTCAATACACTTCCACCTTCACAACCAACTCAGCTGATCCAACAAAATAAAGTCGTCCGTTACATTTCACAGACTTTTCTTAATGGGTTTTGAATGATGCTGTTTGTAGGGAGTGGAAGGTTAAACTAAACAAAGAATATCATTGGATTCAGTTTGCACTCCCAACCAAAAATGAATAAAATATTTTGAATACTAGGTTTCAGATATTCTAGAAAATCTTACTTTGAACTCAGAGTTCAATGAATCCCTAGACAAAAGAACAGAAATTTTTCTCGTATGTGGTACAAGTTAAAACACAATTCAAATATAACCTTACTTAACACTGTGTTATCTGCTTTTGATTACCTGTAAATAAAATAATGCTATACTGTTGGAGAAAAATATTAAATGTGACGCTATAAATAACTGCATATAGCAAGTCGACAATGTATACACATAGGTGATTATACTGCAGGCTGAATCAGAGGGAAACAAGAGCATGAAACTGGGCAGGATTCAAATTGAAGACTTTACGGTTTCCTTCAGTTATCACCTCGGTATCATTGCCAAAAATCTCGCAGGTTAACCAGTTCTCTAGTTACTAGCTGGTCCTAAGCATGCATAAAGAGGGAAGGTTGGGCATAGGGCTAGCAACCCTGCACCAGAAAACCAATTCACCTGCCACAGAAACTTCATAGCACAAACAAAATATAAAAAATTAACACAAAATTATTCCCCACTAAAATCGGAGAGGCGAAATGACGCCAGTTGGTGGAAGCCTTCGGGAAGCCAATCGGCCGGGTCGATGTGTCTTCCATCGATGAAAACGAAAGTAAACATGGGAACAAGGAATGTCCGCACCATGTTTGAACCTAGTTAGCAAGGCTGCACAGATTGCAAAGGAGATGAGAAGGTATCGCATTGAAGTGTTAGGAATTTGCGAAAGCAGATGGAATGGAAGTGGACTCTCCAAACTGTCAACTGGAGAATCAATAATCTACTCCGATATTGTCACCCAGACGACAACCACGAGCACAGCACACTGAGTTATGGAGTGGCTACCATGATGTCCCCATCAGCATCGAAGGCTCTCTCTCATGCAGTGGGAACCAATCTCCTCCAGAATCATGACAGCAAGGTTCAACTCAAAAGGAAGGAAGGAAGGTCACAATCATACAATGCTGCACTACGCATCTACAAATAATGCAGAGCAAGAGAAAAAGGAGGAATTCTACAGACAACTGCAATCAACACTGGACAAGAACTCAGTTGGCGACATCAAAATTCTAATGGGTGATATGAATGCCAAACTGGGAGCAGAAAACACAGGAAGGGAACTAACCATGGGTCGAGAAGCGCTCGGTGAGGTGATGAACGAGAATGGAGAATTGTTTGCAGAATTGTGTGCATTCAACGATTTGGTGATTAGAGGCCAGGCAGTGTGTTCAAGCACAAGGATATCCACAAAGCGACATGGATTTCACCAGACAACAGGACACACTAAAAATCAGATCGACTTTATCTCAATGTGAAGAAAGTGGAGACGCAGCTTACTTGACACAAGGTCAAGCAGGGGAGCAGATGTAGGTTCAGACCACTATCTAGTGCAAGGAACCTTCCAAATCAAGTTGAAAGCCCTTGGGGAAGCTGGTGATAGACCAAAGTTCAAGTACAACACTCGAGAACTGGAGGACGAGACTACAAAGGAAATCTTCACGTCGGTCAGCCATCAAGACAAAATGGGAGACATCGAGCAACATCCCTGAAGAAACCTGTGTGGATGAACACTGGAACTCTTTGATAGCTATATGGGAAGAAACCTGCATAACCGTGTTAGGAAGGAAGAAGAAAGGAGATAAGGAATGGATCTCGATGGACACACGGAAGCTGATGGAGCAAGGAGAGGAGGATGGTGAAGCAGAAGATGAACCAGTGCAAGGAAGAACGACGAGAAGAGGAACAGAGTACAACGTATAAAACACTGGACAAAGGAGTGAGAAAGAGTGCGCGGAAGGATAAAAGACACTTCTTCGGAACACTGGTAAGTGAAGCAGAACAGGCTGCAGGTAGAAGAGACAGAGACCTGACAACATTGCACTAAATAACCAGGTTACTATCTGTGAAGAGATCAACACAAATGAAACCAATAAAAGATGATGAAGGGAATCTGATTACCAAAGAAGAGTAACAAAGGAAACGATGAGCCGACCACTCCAAGAAGCTCTTGAATCGACCACCCTCATCACCTGCACTTCGTCCAGAAATACCACCTACAGCCGCTGAACTACAAGTGAGCATAAATCCTCCAACAAAGGTCAAAGTCCTGAACGCCATAAAGCTACTGAAATGCGGGAAAGCAGAATGACAAGATGGAATCGCGCCAGAAGCACTGAGAGCAGACACAGAGACAACAGAGGACATGCTCACACCACTATTGCAGAAAGTCTGAAAGGAAGGGTAGGTACCCGTCTATCGATTGGAAGAAGGGCTACCTTGCCAAACTCCCGAAGAAGGACAACCTAAGTCTTTGCAAGAACTGGCGCGGAATCACGCTCCTGTCCACCCACAGCAAGCAAAATATTGAGCCGCATCATCCTGGAGAGACTGAAGGATACACTGGACTCAAAACTACGACCGGAACAGGCTGATTGACTGGATTCAGGAAGTACAAATCGTGTGCAGACCGAATTGCAACGCCACACTTCGCATCATCATAGAACAGAGTATAGAATGGCAGTCAACTCAACTCTACCTCAACTTTATCGACTTTGAAAAGGCCTTTGACAGCGTCAACCGAGAAGTAATTTGGTAGTTGCTTCAACATCACGGAATACCACAAACCTTTATCAATCTCATTCAACAACTATATGAAAACGCCTCATGCCAGCCAAGTAATTCACAATGGGAAGGTCAGTTATGCTTTTGAAGTGAAGGCAGGAGTAAACCAAGGCTACCTACTATCACCCATGATATTCCTGATTGCGGTCGACTGGATCATGCTACAAACAGTGAGGAGCGAGAAGAGGGAGGATACACTGGACCGGGGAAAAGAATCTAGAAGACTTGGATTTCGCCGCCGATGACTTGTGTCTGATGTCACACAAACTTGGAGATCTACAGACGAAAACTAACAAGTTGGCAGAAGAGGCAGGGCAGGGCAGGGCAGCGAAGACGGGTCTTCAAGTGAAAGTAGAGAAGACAGAGGTGATGAAGATACCCAACCAACAACATCAACAAACTCCAATCACCATCAACGGGAGAAACTTAAAGGAAGTAGCCTCCTTCACCTATCTAGGCAGCACTGTTTCAACTGCAGGCGGCACAGACGAGGACGTCAAAGCCAGCCAGGATCGGAAAAGCAAGACAGGTGTTCGTTCGCCTTAAACCAGTGTGGAGATCCTCTGCACTGCACTCAGCATGTGGAACAAGACCCGAATTTTCAACACAAACGTCAAGTCAGTGCTTCTGTTTGATGGTTGAGAGACTTGGCGGGTTACGAAAGGGATTTCCAACAAACTACAGACATTCATCGACAACTGCATATGCTGGCTCGTTACTGAAGCTCAGATGGCCAGAATAATGAGAATGAGCAACAAGGAACTCTGGCTGGCTGGTAACGAACCAACCAAGAACCTATCGCTGAACAAGTGTGCAGAAGGAAGTGGAGATGGATTGGGCATGCACTGAGAAGACCGACTGGGGACATCACGCGCCAGGCCTTCGAGTGGAACCGAGATGGGAAGCGACGAGTTTGGCGTCTGAGGTAATCAGTGAATAATTATCCGTTGTTTGTAAATTCAGAATGTTAGCCCCATCAGGCCATTTCTGAACTGAATAACATAAGCATAGTTAGCATCTGTAAACATTCTCCAGACATATTTTATACGTAGGTGAAGAAAGGATTATTTGTGTTTTTGCCGACAGAAATGTCATTATAGGTAGTAGAGAGAATCCAAAGAAGTGTTAACACGATAAACAGTCTGGATAAAATTATGGGAACCAATTAGGAATATTTTCTGCCTTTGCCCTACAAATCAGTTTGCTGGTTGTAAACTAAAATTTTTAAGAAAATTGAAAGATTCTGTTATGCCACAAAGAGTCTTGATTCTCTTCCTTTCATAGTCAGACTAAAATAGGTAAACAAATCTTCAATGCTGGGAAGCGACGAGTTTGGCGTCCGAGGCAAGGGTGACATGGAGGATATCGTGTGAGGAGGAAGTGAGAGCTTCTGGGCTGTTGTGGAGGCAGGTTCAAAAGATTTCAGTGAGCAGAGTTCACTGGAAACGTGCTACTGAAGCCCTATGTTCCATTAGGAACCCAAGTGACAAGTAATTTAATAATAATAATCATTGCCAGGAACCATTTTAGATGGCGTTGTTATTACATATGTGTATTGGGAATCGTTTGCTACCCAAATAAATGCCTACTGGTACCGCACTTGTAAATATTTAGTCAAATTTCTCTTTTTCATTATTGGAGTCTGTTCAGCATTTTACTTATCAGCAACTTATTTTTATCATGTTTCGCAGCTGTCACTGGTTTCACCTTACAAGGAATCTATTACTTGAACACTCTGTTTCATCAGCTTGGCGAAAATGAATATGCTAACAGTTTCACGTGTATTCGATCCAAATATATAGCTTAATGTACGACTTTGTTTACTTCGTGGTTTGTGACCTTGAAAAGAATACAGAAGTACTTCTCAGTTTAGAAACTTTATCTGGAAGCCAAAGGGTCGTCTTTCTGCAAAACGTCGCTCAGTTCACACAATCTCTAGCGCTGTTGAGATAACTAACTATTCCCTTTTAGAAAACCAGTATACTATGTATTATTGAGTAATGCCTTACTGTACATATATGAGGCATGACCAATGACAGCATAATACATGGAGAGGTTAGAACTTTTTCATGATAGGTGTCTTAGTAATTCGTATGCGTTTAATCAAGATTTGAGTAAAACGTAATAGACGACGAAGACGAATCACTAACTTTAACCCACTTAAGCTGACCGGTATTGTGTTGTGAATTCCAGACCCCCACTAACAGTGATGTCAAGCTAGGCCGAGCAGAAAGAGCTTAGAATGAAGCTGATAGTGGCCGAACTAGGACACAGCAGTCCATAAATTGTCTCCTTTTGGTTTCGACAGTGTAAAATAGTTTGAGTTTGCTGTTTGGAGTTCTGATGACAGGAATTTACGACAGATTTTCTATAGCAGCGCCCGAAATCAGATTTAATCATGCAAATGCATTCATTCTCTGTTATCTCTCTAAGTTCCAATGTTTCCACCAATCTTCTTTGTTTTTTCTGCCCTCCCATGCACTTTTTTCTGATTTCACGACATTTTATTTCCACTCACTTGTTCTTTACATGCTGCTTTAAAGTGTGATAATTTCAACTGGAGCATTTTTAGCTAAGATACTCTATGACTGATTCATCTTTATTGAGATAAATATGTGCGCATCACAACTATTTCATTGTTAAACATGTCACTTTTTTCTTAAACACCTTTTCTTGTCTGTTCCAAGGAAATCGAATGGGCTGCATATTTGGGGCTGATTAGGATATATATTATTATATGAGCAATCTTGGGAGTCATTTTTCATATACATATCTAAAATAGTTGTCTCGTTTGAAAAGTGGCCACTTAATCATTAGATTGATGAGTTTTTGTTCTTCATAGACATTGTAAAATCTTTACTAAGATATGAGGATCTGTTACACAAACTATTCAGAAGTGGTTTTAGAACACTGTGCAAAAATGTCTTCACTTTAGTGAGAATGACTAACTCCAGAAATATTTTGTCAGTTGAGAGTGGATGGATAGACCGATAAGTAAACTTAGTTTTATTACTGTTTGTTGTTCTCTGAGGTTTGTTCTTGAATGTTTTATCACCAGATAACTTCATCAGCCTTCACTTCACTTATATAAAGTTTAAAGATTAGCGAATAATTATCATTCTCATCCTGAGCTACAAATCTCTGCTACCTCATACTTGGTTTTACTCTGACTGCTTATTAACAAAAGAATATACTGGTCTCTTAAACTTTAATTTGATAATGTTTGACCTTTAATATTCGATGATGTTAGCAAATTATTCTCGTCTTTCTTAAAGTCTGTGGTATACAAGTAGTTGTCGAATTTATTTTGAATATGTTGGTGGTAAACCACTAGATCTGATTTAGAGTGGATTTAATAATATGATATAATCCATGCTACAATATTTTGTCTTTCAAACATTAAAAAATCACTTGTTTATAGTCCACTTTATTGATAATATGCATGGTTGTTTATTCACTGCATGCATATGCATGCGTACAACTTGAACTCATTTCTTTTTCCCATGTAAATGGAATTTACGCATAGAATTTACATTTCATCGTCTGTGAAAATACAAAAGTACCATTCAAAAAAGTGTATGAACAAAATATATTTAGTATAGAACAAATTTTTAGGCAAATCCTAAAAAATTCGGACATCATTGTGTATAAATTCACTCTTTTCAGACAGAAAAAAGTAAAACTGCCTTTGTTTCTGAAATATTCCTCACTAGTATAAAGAAATTCAGCTTTGCATATAAATAGTTGGCAGTCATTTAAAACAGAAATGCATTACTTATGAAAAGTATTTTTCCTACCTTCTGTGTTTGAAAGCCATTAAAAAAGTGCAATAATTCTACAGTTCTTAAGACGGTAGCGCTTTGCGTAAATAATGAACGAACTTTAGAGTGAATAAACCAGTGATGATTACTTTGCTCTTCTTCTTTGTTCACAGCTCGTTCACAGAGTCGTCCACCAAAAGATGACAATATAATGAGTATATCCACGGACAGCAATTCTAAAAGCTGTGTAACTAGCCGGTCTATCCATCCAACACATAAACTAACTGTTATTACGCGCCGAACTGCACCAGTAGATACAGCTGATTGCATAGCAGCAATGGAAGTTGTCAAACAAATAAAAATGATGAACGGTCCACAAGATATGTTATCTGTATACAGTAAAAAAACCAACAAATCTATAGTTGGTTCGTGTCGTCGAGGACTGGTAAACCAACAGAATCAAGATGTCAGAGAAACTGAGTCTAAACATATGACTGCTTCCGTCAGAAAGTCCAGCACATGTGAATCACGCGTGAAGACAAGGCAAACGAATAAAAATAATTCTATTCCCGACGATCCCATGCACCACAAAGATCACAGTGTATTTCTGAACATAAATGAAAATGTAAGTTCATTGAACCATTGTATCTGTTTTGACTTTGTCTGTTGGATTAGCGACATAGCTTATAAATTTCATCACTTGAATGCCTCCTTACTCAACTGATTCCAAAACCATTTCAAAACTAATCTCTGTCGATACATACTATCTTCACGTAATGGCTTGTCTTGCAAAT
This sequence comes from Heterobilharzia americana, assembly GCA_944470555.2. Taxonomy (NCBI): domain Eukaryota; kingdom Metazoa; phylum Platyhelminthes; class Trematoda; order Strigeidida; family Schistosomatidae; genus Heterobilharzia; species Heterobilharzia americana. Next base: position 98,882,498 of record OX104127.1, read on the forward strand.
CACAATGACCCAACGAGGTATGCTGGTGAAAAGCATGTTTCCTCGGGGTCCAACTATACCAGAAATGTCTGTCGAATAGTGTTTTCACGAAAAGCGGTTACTTTTAAAGCGTAAGCTGCTACGCTTTGATGGCAGTTTGAGGGCGAAGTCGTAATACTAGCTGGATGGGAGTGTGGCAACAGTGAGGTGTTTCCTCCTAGATGACCAGTAAGACCAGGCTAATGCTGCCTTCCCGATGGGAAGCAAGTTTTGGAAAATTTTGACCTCAAGAGCATCACAATTCCATTTCTCCGCTGCACGCCGATGCCGAGAACGGGTTCGTAGTCAGATTCAAAATCAAAATGTCAAAATCTCAAACTTGCGAAAAGGCCGTGTGTGATCGGCTTCGAATAGATGTCCCTCTAGCTCTGTAGTTACGTACTAACCCTTTATTTTCCTGTACCTCGAGAAGAACTAGCCTTTGAAAGTCTAAGCGGTTGGGAAGTGTCAGCTACCCTTACACCACTTTCACTACTCACTGACAGTTTGACAGCCAGATTATGACTAAACACTAGTCTATGAGATTGGTCTCGCAAGTGCAGTACGTTTATTAAAACTAGTCTCATGGCCAAGCTTATTATTTATCCCTTCATAAGATGCTTATGGTTTATAATACTTAAAACAGGTGCAAACTAAAGAATTAGTTGTCGTGTACAATACCATTTTAAAACTGGGTCCTTTCACAAGCTTAAGTAAAGTAAAGGAAATAAGGTCTAAATAATACAGTTAAGCAATCACACTTTGTTGTATTCCAGCCAGCTACATACAAGTCAATAATGCAAAACATCTCCATTGAAATAGAGACAGAGACTAATGCAGTTCCTTTATTTTGGTGTGCAAGGTAGACCGCAGCTGTAGTTTGAAACTTTATGATGAAAAACAGAATAGGTGAAGGGATTTTTTATGAAGGTTTTTAAATAAGTGTATGGATCACTGAAGCCGACATTTATTTATTTTAGTTGATGAAAAGAGTTTGTTGATGTAATGCCACCAGATTAGGCGACAATCGCATACTGACTATTTCTGACTTCAAGTAACAGGTTTCAACTTTCTGGCTGTTACTGTCTTTAAGGATTAAAATATAGCAGAAGTGGACTGTCTGTAGATGAAATGCTTTCAGCATCCTCATGTCAGGCAGATTGTTCACTGTAGAAGTTATGGTGATGTTTGCAATTCTTTGCCTAGTTTTCAATAAAGCAACTGCAGACCTATTTCTTCATCTTTTCAGTTTGCTTGAGTTTGCATTTACATTTAAATTCGTAAACAAACTCAGAATTGATATGCAATTAGTTATTAACTACTTTTGCTGAACTGGACATTTCACTTTTTTAGCTCCTTGAGTATGTTCATTTTTGTTAATTTTTAAGTGTTTAATCACATCAACTTGTCCGTAACTGACAATCATGTACTGAAATAAATTGAATTAATCACGCTTGTTATAATCGATTGTTCTCGCTTCTCAACTGTTAGTTGTTTTCGATGTATACAAAATTTTGTGTACGTCATGTACATACTACAAATTATGTTTGTCGCGTTTACTGTAAAATAAACACAAACATCAGTTTATTTTATAATTAATCCGAAGAAAGCAAGAATAGTTAGATTTGCACACTCCCGCTGTTAATTAATTAAGATGTACTGAGAGAAAGAACAGCATTGAAGATTTGTTTACCTATTTTAGTCTGACTATGAAAGGAAGAGAATCAAGACTCTTTGTGGCATAACAGAATCTTTCAATTTTCTTAAAAATTTTAGTTTACAACCAGCAAACTGATTTGTAGGGCAAAGGCAGAAAATATTCCTAATTGGTTCCCATAATTTTATCCAGACTGTTTATCGTGTTAACACTTCTTTGGATTCTCTCTACTACCTATAATGACATTTCTGTCGGCAAAAACACAAATAATCCTTTCTTCACCTACGTATAAAATATGTCTGGAGAATGTTTACAGATGCTAACTATGCTTATGTTATTCAGTTCAGAAATGGCCTGATGGGGCTAACATTCTGAATTTACAAACAACGGATAATTATTCACTGATTACCTCAGACGCCAAACTCGTCGCTTCCCATCTCGGTTCCACTCGAAGGCCTGGCGCGTGATGTCCCCAGTCGGTCTTCTCAGTGCATGCCCAATCCATCTCCACTTCCTTCTGCACACTTGTTCAGCGATAGGTTCTTGGTTGGTTCGTTACCAGCCAGCCAGAGTTCCTTGTTGCTCATTCTCATTATTCTGGCCATCTGAGCTTCAGTAACGAGCCAGCATATGCAGTTGTCGATGAATGTCTGTAGTTTGTTGGAAATCCCTTTCGTAACCCGCCAAGTCTCTCAACCATCAAACAGAAGCACTGACTTGACGTTTGTGTTGAAAATTCGGGTCTTGTTCCACTTGCTGAGTGCAGTGCAGAGGATCTCCACACTGGTTTAAGGCGAACGAACACCTGTCTTGCTTTTCCGATCCTGGCTGGCTTTGACGTCCTCGTCTGTGCCGCCTGCAGTTGAAACAGTGCTGCCTAGATAGGTGAAGGAGGCTACTTCCTTTAAGTTTCTCCCGTTGATGGTGATTGGAGTTTGTTGATGTTGTTGGTTGGGTATCTTCATCACCTCTGTCTTCTCTACTTTCACTTGAAGACCCGTCTTCGCTGCCCTGCCCTGCCCTGCCTCTTCTGCCAACTTGTTAGTTTTCGTCTGTAGATCTCCAAGTTTGTGTGACATCAGACACAAGTCATCGGCGGCGAAATCCAAGTCTTCTAGATTCTTTTCCCCGGTCCAGTGTATCCTCCCTCTTCTCGCTCCTCACTGTTTGTAGCATGATCCAGTCGACCGCAATCAGGAATATCATGGGTGATAGTAGGTAGCCTTGGTTTACTCCTGCCTTCACTTCAAAAGCATAACTGACCTTCCCATTGTGAATTACTTGGCTGGCATGAGGCGTTTTCATATAGTTGTTGAATGAGATTGATAAAGGTTTGTGGTATTCCGTGATGTTGAAGCAACTACCAAATTACTTCTCGGTTGACGCTGTCAAAGGCCTTTTCAAAGTCGATAAAGTTGAGGTAGAGTTGAGTTGACTGCCATTCTATACTCTGTTCTATGATGATGCGAAGTGTGGCGTTGCAATTCGGTCTGCACACGATTTGTACTTCCTGAATCCAGTCAATCAGCCTGTTCCGGTCGTAGTTTTGAGTCCAGTGTATCCTTCAGTCTCTCCAGGATGATGCGGCTCAATATTTTGCTTGCTGTGGGTGGACAGGAGCGTGATTCCGCGCCAGTTCTTGCAAAGACTTAGGTTGTCCTTCTTCGGGAGTTTGGCAAGGTAGCCCTTCTTCCAATCGATAGACGGGTACCTACCCTTCCTTTCAGACTTTCTGCAATAGTGGTGTGAGCATGTCCTCTGTTGTCTCTGTGTCTGCTCTCAGTGCTTCTGGCGCGATTCCATCTTGTCATTCTGCTTTCCCGCATTTCAGTAGCTTTATGGCGTTCAGGACTTTGACCTTTGTTGGAGGATTTATGCTCACTTGTAGTTCAGCGGCTGTAGGTGGTATTTCTGGACGAAGTGCAGGTGATGAGGGTGGTCGATTCAAGAGCTTCTTGGAGTGGTCGGCTCATCGTTTCCTTTGTTACTCTTCTTTGGTAATCAGATTCCCTTCATCATCTTTTATTGGTTTCATTTGTGTTGATCTCTTCACAGATAGTAACCTGGTTATTTAGTGCAATGTTGTCAGGTCTCTGTCTCTTCTACCTGCAGCCTGTTCTGCTTCACTTACCAGTGTTCCGAAGAAGTGTCTTTTATCCTTCCGCGCACTCTTTCTCACTCCTTTGTCCAGTGTTTTATACGTTGTACTCTGTTCCTCTTCTCGTCGTTCTTCCTTGCACTGGTTCATCTTCTGCTTCACCATCCTCCTCTCCTTGCTCCATCAGCTTCCGTGTGTCCATCGAGATCCATTCCTTATCTCCTTTCTTCTTCCTTCCTAACACGGTTATGCAGGTTTCTTCCCATATAGCTATCAAAGAGTTCCAGTGTTCATCCACACAGGTTTCTTCAGGGATGTTGCTCGATGTCTCCCATTTTGTCTTGATGGCTGACCGACGTGAAGATTTCCTTTGTAGTCTCGTCCTCCAGTTCTCGAGTGTTGTACTTGAACTTTGGTCTATCACCAGCTTCCCCAAGGGCTTTCAACTTGATTTGGAAGGTTCCTTGCACTAGATAGTGGTCTGAACCTACATCTGCTCCCCTGCTTGACCTTGTGTCAAGTAAGCTGCGTCTCCACTTTCTTCACATTGAGATAAAGTCGATCTGATTTTTAGTGTGTCCTGTTGTCTGGTGAAATCCATGTCGCTTTGTGGATATCCTTGTGCTTGAACACACTGCCTGGCCTCTAATCACCAAATCGTTGAATGCACACAATTCTGCAAACAATTCTCCATTCTCGTTCATCACCTCACCGAGCGCTTCTCGACCCATGGTTAGTTCCCTTCCTGTGTTTTCTGCTCCCAGTTTGGCATTCATATCACCCATTAGAATTTTGATGTCGCCAACTGAGTTCTTGTCCAGTGTTGATTGCAGTTGTCTGTAGAATTCCTCCTTTTTCTCTTGCTCTGCATTATTTGTAGATGCGTAGTGCAGCATTGTATGATTGTGACCTTCCTTCCTTCCTTTTGAGTTGAACCTTGCTGTCATGATTCTGGAGGAGATTGGTTCCCACTGCATGAGAGAGAGCCTTCGATGCTGATGGGGACATCATGGTAGCCACTCCATAACTCAGTGTGCTGTGCTCGTGGTTGTCGTCTGGGTGACAATATCGGAGTAGATTATTGATTCTCCAGTTGACAGTTTGGAGAGTCCACTTCCATTCCATCTGCTTTCGCAAATTCCTAACACTTCAATGCGATACCTTCTCATCTCCTTTGCAATCTGTGCAGCCTTGCTAACTAGGTTCAAACATGGTGCGGACATTCCTTGTTCCCATGTTTACTTTCGTTTTCATCGATGGAAGACACATCGACCCGGCCGATTGGCTTCCCGAAGGCTTCCACCAACTGGCGTCATTTCGCCTCTCCGATTTTAGTGGGGAATAATTTTGTGTTAATTTTTTATATTTTGTTTGTGCTATGAAGTTTCTGTGGCAGGTGAATTGGTTTTCTGGTGCAGGGTTGCTAGCCCTATGCCCAACCTTCCCTCTTTATGCATGCTTAGGACCAGCTAGTAACTAGTGAACTAGTTAATCAGGCGAAGTTATCAGACATGTTTTACGCACGATTTTCTCCTAATTCAAGATTAACTGATGTACAGTCTTTGGAAACAATTTCAAATATATGACTGCGCTGGATATACAACACTTAGATCCTCATTCTGTCCAGGATTAATTTAATATAAGCTGTTCTATAGAGCTGTTCATAGTATCATAAGAATTTATTACGGGAGACAGATAGCTACAAATGTGCCAGATTTTGATTTGCACTGTCGAACCTGTGGAACGGCTGCAGATAAGTGTCATATTTTGACGAATTACAAAAATGTCACTGACCTTCATGTCTTGTTATTTCTAATTTCATCAAGATATTCTTGACATAATCAGTAATTATATCATCGAATACAAATTGAAGTGATGAGCACACGGATGCTTAAACATAACTGCAGAAAACCATGTACATGAAAGATTTTTGTCTTGTTAACATCATTTCCAACTGATTTTACAGATATACGTGTATTTGTGGAAGGAAGTAGACCGAGAAGAGCAAAAGAAGACCTGTTATACAGTTTTCTCAACACATTCTTAGGCATTCACTAGTGAAAGCATGCGAAATCTCACTGAATGAAATAACCAAATATCTTTTGGATACAAGGCATGAAGTTGAAACCGCAAAGGCTTAAGAACAATCAAAATGCAGTTGAAATCGAATCCATTTTTCTTTGAAAAACCCAAGTATTTTTACTTCACCTTTGTATACAAAAGACGAATACGATCAGCCCCTCTCTATTGTAGATATCAAAATAGGTATTCTGAATTTTGTCTTTTATTCTTATTTTCAACTCATCACATGATTTTAATCTGATCAATATTAAAAAGTGTTATCACTACTTGCTACTCAATATCTTTTCCTTTCGTATCTTTAGAATTTTCTTTCCTGCCGGGAAGAAATGTAAACTAACTCTGACTATGGTTTGCAAATCTCCTGTACTGTGCATCCTCTCAACTCATCTGTTTTCTGTGCTTTGTATACTCTGCTTTTAACTTCAACATTTAGATGCATTTTGTTGATTGATCAGTTGTAATGTTCATTGTAACTTTAAGCTAAACACATCTTATGTAAACCCACTAAACAGGATAACCTCACTTTAGTCTGAGAAATTACCTATTCTTATCTTGCTTGAACCTTTACAAAATTTGTTCACTGCAACTTTAGTTGGTGATTTGAAAATATTATTGTGCTTACTAGTTCGTAAATGAGTTTGTTTCACGGCAATAAGTGTTTTTCAATTTCTACTTTGCTACAGAAGTTGTGGTATTAAAACCAATGCTTATAGTCTAAGTCCTTCTTACTACTACACTTCTAAAAAAACCTGCTGAACTATAGCTATTCACATTTTTAACCTTTATATGTACCACGAAAAGCACACAAATAACTTCACCAAATCGACGCATCCTAATTTCCCTTCATCTATCTTCCAGACGCCTCTTGAGATGTACTTCCTTTGTTGTTTATAAGTAGGTTAACTGTTTTATGCTTCCACGTCGCCTACCAACCTACAGTAATAAAGAAAGATCTGGCGTGTATCCTTGTTTAGCTAACTTTAAATTATATCCAACCTACCCTACGAATAGATATGTAAGGCTGCATTTTTTAAACAACACTTTCCACACATGACTTAATCAAGCATGCTTCGCTTGATCAACTGAAGAAGTTGGACATTTGTTCTACTTAACATGATTTTCACAGCATCTGGGGTGAAAAGCTTTCCCATCTTGTACTATTTGCTAAAATACTTTACTCCCTGCAGAAGTTCTACGTAAAAGGTTTACACAGATTCTAGACAACTACCATTCCCTCATATCATCCATTTACTTTAATGATCCCTATTTTTAGTGACAAAGCATTTTGTAAAAGGAAGCTAGATACAAACTACGATTATAAAAAATTATCAAAACGTCATCGAAAAAAGTATATACTGTAAGAGTTGAGGTAAACATAGAGATTAGTGAATTGATCTTACTTTATTCTGTTCCAGCATTTTCTAATGCATTACGTTTATTCCACATCTAAAAGTCTTGTAAATAGTGACAAAGAATATAAGCGCATCGTTTTACAACTTTTTAAACAGTCGAGTAAACAAGTTTTGTTTAAAATAAACCTACAAGTAGCCTATCGCTTTATCTGTCCGTTGTTATTTAATAAGCGAGCTATAACATAGTGTCGAAGATATTAGAAAACAATCGCTAACTGTAGGTTTTATGTTTTTGACGCCTAATTGCTTTTCAAAGTATTGTGTACACACTTACGAATTGTTTTTATCAAGTTCTCGCTTATGATGAAGTCAAATATGCTACTTTCGTTAGCTGATGTTTTCCTGTGGTCTGCATTCATGACATCTTCCTACAAACCCATTCAAAAACAAGGACAAAGGTCAAGCGAATGCGACGTTTAACCTCGGTGCAAACTACTTTTAATTTCCATATATATTTAAACGCTTTTTCATTTATCTGGTTTTACAAACCTTAATGATCCTACCTCATTTTGCTAAACACTATTTTTTCTTTACTGCTTTATAAAAAAATGATTACTACATCAGAAAACTGGACAAAGATCATTCCCATCGGTTGTCACTGCACGTCTACCCACAGATCGACATTTTCGTAATGGTAATATCACGGTTCAGAATGCAACTCAATCTTGCGCTGACGAATCTAGTTCTCCTTGCTCGTTGAATACACTAAAATTCAACTCCACTGGAATAACCAATAAAATATTTACTCAAGAAACCAATAAAGGTGAAATGGTAAGTAAAATAACTTCCCATGTATTTCAATTCAGTATTTATTTTCCACTCACACCAGTGTTTACTAAATGATTTCCTATGTTAAAGTTTTTATTAAAATGTCAGTCTACGTTGTCAGCCTCTAATACAACATCGATTTTACATGATTATTTTCATGAATCTTTTTTCTGGAGCTTAAACTTTTTCCTTTGTTGGTTACAAAGCTTGGTTCAGCCACTGATTTAGTTAAGTAATGTCTTAATACTTATTCTTTTGATCAGACGAGGACGTAAATTTGATGCGGTTGCTTACGTGGGTACCGTTTTCTCACTAACCATGTTGTCATTAATTTTTGACCATATAAATTATACATTTATCATTTCTAAATTTTACTGTGATCTATCTTAATTATACTCACTTGTTTTCTGCACTTCTTTAGAAACTTGAATAGCTGATATGAGTTTAAGTGAATTACGGTGTTATGAGACAAACATTATCACAAAAATGATAGTCAGTTTTAAGTCTACTTTAACCTGCATATTCGCACTTTGACGGAAATATCTGAAATGCATTTAAACTCTTGCACTCAAGCATACTTGTATTTAAGTAACAGACGGAAAAAATTAGACAAAAAGGAAATCGTACATCAGTAGTTTTAAGACAGCTAATCTGACTTCATGACGAAATATATAGCTGCTGCCGCTGGAAGTTGACAGCTTCCCACAAATAAATGTATTATGAAATTTCAAAGAAATTTACTGATTCTTCAGTTCTGATTTTGTTACAGCTTCCATCCTAAGGAGCTTCGGTAATTGATTGTTTGTTAAAAAGCTCTGTATTTTGATTTGATTTATTTTGGGTCTGATAACTTGAACCGTTATGTAGGATTACAAGGACCCGTGCTGATGTTGGCAGACGATAAGGAAGCATTGAATAAAACTGTTTTAAATAAGTGAAACTAATAGCATCAGTTCAGTGACATGTGCAAAGAAGCTTCAAATAGAATATCAAAAATCCTGAAGTTCTGATGATGCTTGGTTTGTGATTAGGCTTGCTCTTAGGTCCTTTAATATAGCACTAGTTAACATTTGTTTAACTTTGGATTTTGAGGTTGAAGTACCAGAATGCATTTTCACGTTTCGTATTCCTAGCTTCATTTGAGTTACATTACAACAACTTTATGAGCATATCAGTATCATCTAACCGGCTATTCTGTTGAAACACATAGCTTATCTTCAAATCACAGATTTTCATTTTATTTGTAGAAAACTTTTAAATAGTATCATCTTAGGAGTCTACCATCAATCAACTTTTTATCAACTGAAAACCAAGCGGTTTTCGACCCCGTCACCTGATCTAGATAAGTAACCACCTTTATTTAGTGACTTCATAAATCATTTTAGTATCGTGAACAATCTCGTAATTACAGTATATGTGTAAGCAGATGGATTTAATTTATGCCACTGATTCTATTCTTTTATAATTAATCTCGAATAAATCAGTATTTATGTGGAACATAAACATCTTGCAACATGAATCTATGGATGTGCACGTGATTTTTCCTGGAGAATATCAACGTTGAAATTTTTGATTAAGATAATGTAGTCATTGAACTAAACTACTATAGTTGTAGCTATATACTGACAAACTAACATGAATTTCTTCAAACGCATTATTTTTAGATGAAATTATGTAAAAGTGGAGAGTGGCTTCAATCAATAAAATGATAGTGGTCATAATTATGAGAAAGTAATAATAATCAAATGAACTAAGACAGTCGGGTACACTTAGATGATAGATACATGCTTGGAAAATGACTCTCATAGTCTGACACTTTCTAATCAGATTACAATCGTTGGATAGCAAGTGTTTCCTAAAACTAAAGGTGATATGACTTTTGTTTTCGTTTATTCTGAATTTTTTTTGGCTATATTGATTTAGTAGCTCTAACCAATCATGAAACAGGCTATTTCATTAACATCACAGATTAGGGTTCCTTGACAAATAATTTTTTTGAATATCTCAGAATTTAGATAATGTATTTCTCTCGACTTACTAAAGACGTACAATTTTACACAAATACATGATAGATTGTCAATGAGCATATGGTTAAAATGTTGTCTAAAAGGTGTTTGTCTCAGAATGCGTAGCCAATTATATTGTTTCTGTTAGGAAGTATTTCCAAAAGTATTTTCCAGAAATGAAGGCTGCTTATGTTTTTTTTAATCATTATTTTCAACCCGATCGAAGTCGAAAAACATAAACATGCTTTCATTTGTCTGGTAGTAGTCCGGAGAATTCAATCTGAAATGCAACTGTATTATAACTGTGGTTTAAAATGCTTTTGATCTTTTAACTACTCATTTTAAAGCTTCTACTAACAGTTTACTGTGTACAAAATGATTACGACAAGGTGTTCAGATGGATGATAAGGTGATTCGTTTTACTTATTATTAGTTCTTTGTCACTGTTCATCTGTGATCAGTGGTGAATTGCAGGTAAGAAAGTTAGTTCAGCCTATGGATCTGCAAACAAACAGTTCCGAGATATGAGTAGCCAATATAGTAAGTGGTGAGCCACCTACTATTCCATTGTGCAATAATGAGTGAACTGAGATTTGATTAGAAGACTAGAAGGAATAGATGTTTGGCAGGTATGCCGTACACGTAAATGTAGAAGACTACAACAATGCACAAATATATATATATATATATATATTCATATATAGACGCATACATTACACACGTATGACACACGCTTACATGTACCTGCGTAATACCCATAAATACATATAAACGCATATCATGATCTCCATATATTCAGCCGACAGACAGGAAAACAAACAGTACCGAGGGGTCTATAACAAATATGTATGTGATGAGCCACTTAATATTCCAATGGGCAATAGTGAGTGAATTAGTGTTTGATCAGAGTACTAAGGAATTCAAGACTGAGATACGTCAGTTATTTGTAAATTTACCTGCTTACGGACTGAGCTCTGTTAGCTAAGTGTATTGTGCAAGGTAGTCACAATTGAGGTGGAAATCTATTTATCATGGCTTTAATTCGTTCTCTCCCTCGCAATCGTAGTCTGCGTTATCGACTTCCTAAGCTACATTTATTCCCTTCAGTTTCATCATCTTTAGTTTTACACTGTCGGTTGAATTTATCTTTCTGTGCTGCTACGGACTGTAGGGACTTCAGCCAGGGATAACCTGGTCAAGACTGGACAGCCTTTAAATTCAACACTCAGTGACACTGGTTTCGATCCGTGAGTGGGTTTCAATCCCCTCAAGGCTGCAGACACTCTTTACTCATAATTGCCAATTTGCATTAAATCTAAATCTAGGGTTTCCTGCCGATATCCTCCATCGACCTAACACCAAATTCTAGTCACTTTGCAGATGCAGTTGATATGATATTGGCTAATTTTTGTGTTTATTATCCGTTTATTCGGACTCTGTAATAAGATTGAGGTTTCCACAACATGCGTTTTAAGACACACTATTGGTGAAACGGTTGGTCAATATTGTCTAAGAGTAACAAAAAGATCACATAAAAAGTTTCAAATAACACTGGTCACTGCCTGATAAAAATATGCCTTTCAAAATGACGTGATAGTTAATTTACTGTTCATAAATCGAGTCTCTTCAGCTTGCTGTAATTATTATATTCGAACACCTTAGGCAGTGAAATCCCTCTTAGACGCATACGTAATATAAGTTTGCGTGGTCTGGTGAGGTTTATGACAAAAGGTCAAACCATAATTTTGTAAGTGCTGACTCATAACTGTTTCGATTTGTAATTTTATCAACTACTACTAATTGTAACCTGCTTTCTGTCTTTCAAACACCAGTATAGAATTTTTATTCACCAAAAGTAATCTAACAGTAAAAGAAGAATGAATAAATAGTCACTACTCTATACTTATTCACTGTGAAAAGATTCTGTTGATTTAACACTGCTTCAGTTTAGTCATACAATCGAATAAATCTGCCTAGTAAGATATTTTTGTGCTAGCTGGATGCCTAGCACAATGTGAAAATAATAACGTGTTAACACCAGCTAGATATTCGATCAATAAAGAAAACTAGTTACGGAAACTATGGAAAACAGAGGACCCTTGAGTAGTTGTCTTCTTGATAGATAGTACGATACAGAGGAGGAGATTCACGTATATAACTAATATTATTTTCCAGATTGGCAATAGTGAGTTCCAAATTTTAAATCGACTTTTATGAACGAAACTACTTTCTCCATTGCCATACATGAAGCTCTTATCATCCAATTTGATTGACTGTTGTCAATTACTTTACATGAATGCACCCTAAAGTTCAATATTTTGCAATGTATAACAAGCAATCCTTAGAGTGTTTTTATTCATTCTCTGTTCCATACAGGAAACAACATATTTTATCGAACATTTTGCCGAGTGACGGAATTTCTCGAAAATACTATTTCAATGCAAATCCTAATATGTCAGCGTATTACGATATTTACTAATCCACTTAAACTTCTTTTGGTGAAAAAAATACATGTTTTATATGCACAGTGTGATGATATATGAAGTTACATAAACTATTTATTTTTCATGTTTTTTAGAATTATCCAGATATTGCAGTTGAATCACTCAAATATAAAATAGAGAAACTGACCAACTTTATTGTTCGCCTTCGAAAACGAATAGAGTAAGTTGACTGCACATTCTAACAATATTGATGTTTTCATATGCATCTGTTCTCTGTTTATTGTTACTCTGTCACAAGTAAGCATACATGAATGTTGCATTGCGCAAGGTGTTTTGTAATTGGATGTGAGTCATTGTATGTGCATAAGCCCACGATGAATGTGATGTTGAAAAGAGCTTTAATGATTGGCTGAAAAATGACAAAAGTGCTCTCTGCATGTTCTCTATTGCATAATTATGAAAGAAATTATTTGAAGAAAATGAACAGTTTAGTGACTTATCATACGGTTTGTCATGTCTTTGTTTAACAAATGACAGCAATTAAACGGATACATATAATCACTGTCAGCACACAACTTGTGAAAAAGTTGTGAAAAGAAAAAAAAATGTATACCAAGAATCTTTCTTTTATCTAGTGTAATACCGTAAAATTATTATTATTGATTTTGTTTCAACAATCATCCGTTATTTCAAGAATTTGCAGTATAGAAATTATAGTGTATAAAGTAAGCAACTTGTAGGCACACATGTAAATAGACCTCAGGAAATGTCTAGAATAAACGTCCTCTAAATTTACTATTGTTGCTTATGCTTTCCTGTTGCTTGTTATTTCAAACTAAATTGACCAACTTTTGTTGCTATATGACCTCCTATGCTAACATCTTGATACTCCCTGAATATTGATTATGACATCATTTGATGGTTGGTGGCTAGCAGTGAAATTTGCGACGCGCGTTTAGTCTTACCTGTACCAACCAATTCCGTCCAAAATAACAATTAGCAGGAAAGTACGAGTGCTAATAAATAACATTTAATACACGTTAGACAAAAAGTGACCGACATGAATCACTAGTCAAGTGGATAAAAATCTTATATTCGAGGCAGTGGATACTGATTTGAAGTTTTGGTGAGAACGCCACAATTCATTTGGATGCAGGTAAGACAAAGAAAGAAAGCGAACCCCCACTCAACAACCTTGTACACACTTATGCAGTAGATGATGAGACACACTAATTGTGTCAAGACTAAAGGTACTTCCTGGCTTCCTAAATCTTGTGATGTGTAACTGGGTTGTAACCCATGGCCCATCAGTTGGAAAGAAGGCACTTAGTTAGATAAGCCAGAGCCCACCTTGAATGCTGGCACAACTGAATGACGACTCGTAGTTAGGCAGAAAGGTGCGTCCTGGATTCCTCTGCTAGCCGCCATTAGTCAGATCAAGTCTTCAAAAATTGTCGAAGCTTATGTGCCTCGAAGATGTTCACTAGCTAATATCAGTGTCATTAATTGGGTATCCTCACTCATAAGATTCAGATTCTTCGATACCAGTAGGTGTCTTCATAAGGTAGTTATAAATCGTCTAAGATGAAAATAACCCAAACTTTTGGGACTTGAAGTGCAACATAAATATATTATAATGATAATATTGAAGCTTTGTAAGCACAAGTGTAAGGTTTATCAACAAGAATTCAGTTTCTCTTATTGAATCGTGTCGTCAACTGTGTACACTTTGTTTGCATACATTTATGCTGAAATGTACTTTCTAACTAAGCTAAAAGAGAAACAAGATTCAATGGAGAGATCTTTCAACAGTTAGACTGGTTCATCTTTTTCTTATTACTCTCTAACTCACTAGGTATTCAACATGCAGTCAGTGAGCCATATTTTGAGGTTCCATTCCACCTATTTGGGTTAGTACGGTCAGAAAATATAAATAACTAACAGTCAACCTGTGAATGATAACCTTGACTACTTATCCGTATTGCTGTTACTTTTCCGTTGCATTATTCTCAGACTTCACGATTTAATAATGGCTGGGCGCTCACTTCAAATTGTTACAAACTCCAGAATATCTGTTACAGATTGAATCAACTGCTCCTTTTAGTTATTAAGTGCACTTATTAACAAATTAAGAAAGAGAGAGAGCGATCATTTTTGGGGTAGTTTTTCTTGTACAATAACTTCTTTTGGAAAATAAATCCAATTATAAAACAGAAAGTACTTCTACAACCACTACCACTTCTTTCAATTAAACCATCGAGTCAGAAGTTTCAAGTCTTTTTTATTCATGAAGTACATTGGAAGTTGCAAATAATTTGTACACTTGTATAAACTTTGTATGATTATTCATACTATCATATGTCAATTTAACAGACTTAGTAAGTGTAACTTAATGAACCGTTTATGCGATTTACAAGGCATGCTATCTTAAATTTTATGGAAGAAGTCACTTCAAAGAATATATCTTTCAATAAAATTCTGCTACTAAGTTTGAATCAATATCGTTTTTTGTTGATTTTTCCTTTTTTCGTAAACTGTAATGGTGACATGATAAGGGAAAATAAGGTTGACCTGAAATTAAACTAAGAGGTCACTTGATGACCTCTAATTACTCTTCACTTCACTGCTAGTTATATGTGGAATAAGTTTTATCATGTTTATTTCCTGTGACAATGCTTACATCTACTTAAGCGTTTAGTTGCATAATAGGGAAAATTTCATTTATCATTTATTGTCTTCTGAGAATTTCAGTAAAATACACCGGTTTTTACACACAACAGTCACTTGCTGGTGATTTCAAACCAAGCAATTAATATACAAATGTTTCTGTAGCTATTCACTATAAGTAACGATTGATAGGCTATTTCCCAATATCTAAAAGATGAGTGATTGATTGTCACTGAACCGTAGAAGCTGAAGTGTAAATGTTAGCAAACGAAACTGATAAAAGTAGAAAATGTATCGAGTCGAGTCTGATGAATGAAATGAGTATAGATAAGGCACCATGAAACAGTTCCGAAACAGTTCTGGGGAGTAGTTTTTAACCAATTACGCAACAAAGATCATCACGATAAGGGTTAGTGCGTAGAGTTACATACTTCTTCTCAGTGCCATCGCAATTTTCTTTGCCGATTTATTTGATATTGTATTTATTTCTGGATTTTGTGGTAGTCTACTTTCATGTAGGCACTTTTGAACAGTGGAAGTCAGCTGGAGCTATTCAAGACTTCAAATAAAACTTATTTATTCAGATACAGACAGCTGTTAGTCTTTCACTAAAATGATAGTTCCAGTTTATATTAATTTTTATAATGTTATCACTATCATTTACATCGGTTTAATTTAATACTACCGCTAGTTTTTTTGATTAGCACTTCGTGGATGGAGACTACAACGTTCCTAATCAAAATAATGTGCTCACCTAATTGGCAACTAGCAGTGCAAGCGAGAAAGTACTTTTCATCTTGTTTGGGACTCGTCAGCTGAATTGTACCTTGAACCCAGCGAGTGATATTGCTGCAACTGAGACTCGACAAGTGCTGGCTGTTGTGCAGCAGTTCCCTAGTGGATAACGCCTTGACGTTTGAAGCGATAGGTGCTAGGTTCGGTTTTCAATGGGAACGACGTGACTCAGTGGGGTGCAGGCATATCCAGCTCACGAATCCCAAACAGGACGAAACATGTGTCCTAGATTTCGCTGCTAGCCACTAAATAGACTACAGCGTAGTGAATATTCGAGCAGCATCCAGGCTTTCACACCGGATCCCATCTGCCAGCAGAGGTCGAGAAACTGATCCAGTATGACAACGGAAATTACAAGTACTTATTAGTGACACATTCATATTCAATATAACATTTAAAACTCCAATCGCGCTATTGAGCAAAACAATATAGCCAAGACTTAGCGTTTTGAGCATTTCTCCATATATACGTAATGTCTTGAAGTCATGACAACGACAGATGACTTCGAAATTGATTGTTATTTCTGTTGAACATTTGTTAATTTGTTAACACCAAGCTGGTTCTGTATATTAAATGAACCACTTCTGCTTGATGTTTAATATCTACCATCTAGTAATTCATGCTCAATCAGGTTAAAATGTATGTATAATTAATACCTTGAGCATTCCATGAATAGCTTATTTTATTTCCCAATTATAGTTTCACTTTAATTCACTGTAATATTATATAGGATCGATGCCTTGTCTGCATACAGTGTTCAGTTTGTGATTTTATGATTTTATTGATATGAATTACCTTATCCTAATGGACCAGTAACCTTTATGTCATAGAGTCGATTGACTGATAATTTTACCTATTATACAGAAGAAACTGAATATATTCGAAGTCTTTGACCTGATAACTTGATGACATTTATGATTATGAAAATGAAAACTTTTGAATTTTGACCCTAAGTATTATAATATTGTCTCATAAAACAAATTATCTTTTATCTCAGTTGCTAGAGTGAATATATCTCAGACAAATGCAAAACAATTTAAGCACAAATATTGATTTTCAAGGGTTAAATATTTACATCATTATGACTAGACACATATGTGCCACATTTTTGAATACCAATCATGTATAGATTAAGAAATGATGAAAGAGATTCCTAGCGCACAATGGCTATCTGGCTAGTGACTCTTTTTACTATTTGAGCTGTATGGTTTCGTTATGCATAGTTCGTCGACATGATAAATAAAACCATTATGCTTAGCTTGAAAAAGAAGTAAGCCCTTAGAGTTTCAAGACAAACCATACAATTAACTTCTTTGTATAATATTGGTGTTTTCTAACCCGAGCATGGTCATCGTCAGGCAAATATATTCTCGCTAAGTGTCTTTCTGACTTTGTTTATATTCATATGGTTACGTAACACGGTTTTCGAACAGACTGGTAGTCTGTGTCAATCTGTTCATGATCAAACGGTCCTAAAGCCGGACTTGGAGGAGTATTTGCTAATTTTACAGTCTCTTTCGCCAAAGATTTATCACTTTTCCACTCAACTTCACATCAAAAAAGCTCAAATAATTTAGTTTGAAGAATGATTTTTCTTTTAATCTCAGGTATTTAATATCAGCACGTTAGTATGCATTACCATATATCCGTCCAAGTTGTCACACAAATCTCTGCAAACGTTTGACGATTGCATTGTGCTTCGTGTTGAAACTGATTTACGTAGGATGCATAAGTGTCACCTAAATAAAGCTGTGTTTCCTTACATTTATAGACTTGGATGTAAAGCTTTTTATTTTTCACTTACATCTCAGTCACTACTATTTTTTAAACAGACGTGATTATGCGGAACATGGCACATGCTCACCAGGTGATGACGTATTTGGAGACGAAGCTGTAGGTGCTGTTGTTGCAGGTAGACCAACTGGAATGCATCCAGTTGTGGCAACATGTCTTCAGAATCTGCGTATCCTTGAAGTAAATGCACAAGGTAAGTTGAGTAGTTGTTCAAAACGTAGTTTTGATGATTAAAGAAGTTTGTTACCTGAATATGTTTATACAAACCGCTTGCAGTTTACATATTTTTATTTTATTTCAGTTGTACTACTTAGTAAAAAATGGAGGTCGGAAATGTTTCGCGAATCTTTTAACGTCGAAACTTCATCTATGATTACTCATTATTCTGGAATGGATCCTACAAAATAATAATTGCTTTGTGTCTACAGTTTGCGAAACATATATGTGTTTGATATAGAATTTGGAAAATTATTTCGACTACTGATAGCGGTCACAGAAGTATGAGTATTTATTTTACCGTGAAGGTATGGAATGTGTTTTCAAAAGATCGGTAATCACCTACAGTAATAACGAGATAACCAATAAGACAAATCAGAGGTTCATTTTTCAGAGTCAAAGTTGCTTCATCTTTCACTCTACTAACATGAAATAAAGTCGTTGAAGATTAAAGTTCTAAACGCAATTTCACCTTCTCTCTCAAAAATGAAGCTTTTGAGACACTACTCTTAACCGTCTGAATCACTAGATCAGTGTTTGCATTTTTGGTTACAAAGATTCTTTGTTGTCATGAAATCGTGAATTTCATAAGACTACAGCTTTAGTTTACATTAATCTACAGTGGGCTGTTAGACCTTGAGGATAACTATGAGGAACGCAAGGAAACTGCGGGTTCTTAGGAAAATGTTAAAAACTGAAGCCATATATAATCAGTTTAATTCTTACTTTTGTGCATCTGCAAGAATAAGCTTCTCGCGTTCACCAGAACCTACTGACTGAAAATCTTGAGCTGTGGAATCTACACGTGCCTTCAGCATAAATATCCGTAACTCAAGTTTTTAGGCTTTGAATTCATATACTTTGAGTGAAGTGGTCAACATAAGTGCTTTGCAAATGCAGTCTAAAAGTGGATTTGACAAGTACTAGTCAAGTAAATTTTCTAATCTATTTGTGTTTGAATCTCTTTCTTCAGTGAATCCAACTAGTGTATCTGCACGCAAGTTATTTTTTTACCTTTCTTCCAGTCCGATAACAACCTCATCTGATGCATTTGTACACTTTTATCCCCTTTTTTAGAAATATTTAGTTTGTTATACCCAAATGAAGTTGACTTCTGGGAACCAGCAAGAGTATGTTTAGCAGAAGGTAAAGGTGATGAAAGGCTATTTAACGATGCACGAAGTCAGATTACTGAACATTTATCTACTTCAATTGAGTGCTCTACAAAAGTCAATCAAAATACATGTAATAATCATAGGAAACTTCCTAGCCCATTAGACTCCCCTCCTGGTTTATCAAACAATACCAAAGAGTCGGACATGTTTGGTGTAGCAGATTTAATATAGAGTTGCTTGTCAACTACTTATTCTTGTTTTGTCTATTTCAATATCGACAGTGTTGATTTGTCTTTACAAAAACTCTCATTCCAGTGTCGTGTGTATTGCTGGTCTTCTAATCTATTAATGTGGTTAGATTCAATAACCTTGATTGTTAATTTCATGGTAAAAAAAAGCCTTCTTTATGATTGAAATTAACCTGAAAAATAGCTATTCAATCATTTTGTAAATGAAAGACTTCTTTTTTTCGCTAAAATTAACTTTAACTTAGATCACTTTTCAGTCTGTTTGGTTGTATGGTTACCACCTTCACAGCTAATCAGAAAAAGGAAAAATAAAAACTACATAAAGGTTCATATTAACTACTGAGAAAAAAGATTCTATCTTCTAGGATTTATATAACGTCATTTGATAATGTTTTGCGTTGAAATGTGTACATAATAGATAATTAGTTGTAATTGTTCCTTGCTGCTGTAAACATTTGGTGTACAATTTGATTTTTCAGTATATTCGCATTATTGTAACTTCTGTTTTCTAATTCTATATACATTGAACTGTATGGTTACATGGTCACTGATGTTATCATTGTGAGTCAGTACTGACGGCAGATGAGTCCCATCAATATCGTAGGTGTCGCTATGTGTGCCCCAAGCGCATGCTCATACATATACCTGAGTTGATAGGCATCAGCCGCTTCTCTGACCAGGTTAACAAGCTGTTCAAGTCTGCCCGAAGTTCACGTATACCCTCGTTATTCCTAATTTCCGGCCAGTTTTACACCATTAGCGTAGAGAAACATGGGGGATTTCGTGATATTTGGGAGCTCGCTTACATATAGGAGAAATAGCAGGGAGCCCAGCACTGTGCTTTGCTGCACTCCACTGCCTACCGGCTTCCAAGAGGAGATGTGAGGATGGATCCTTACTCTTTGTATCCTACCAACGAAGAACTTTTTTGTGTCCTACCAAAGAAAAACTCTTTAATCCATGTAAGCAGATTGCCAACGATTCCAAAACTTTCCAGTTTCCCAAGCAACCTGAAATGTGGTACCTTGTCGGACACCCTACTAAAGTCTATGAAAATGACATCTGCATATATCCTATCATCTTTTAACTTAACCCAACTTTCTCTGACTGTAAGGAGGTCCTTCAAGCAAGAGACGAAAGAAGTGAGTTGCAACAGATAACATAAGACCCTTAATAGACGCTGGATACAATGTCAGCTCCATAAATGGCGTGAGTTGCTGGAAACTAATCAAGCGTCTTTTACTCGGGAAGAGACTCCGCTGGTCACCTATCTACGAGGGTTAACCCATTTCCGTAGTGAGTGTAGTGGTCAAAGCACTCAACCACTTCAATCTCTATTATCAGACACGGCACAGGTAAAGATCAGATGGAGACCGGATGAACTATTCCTTAGTGTTTCTCTCAACGTTCAGGTCTTGTTTCCCGCACATAAATCGCGAGTCCATCCTTCGCCACCACAGCATCAAAAGCCATTTGTCTATTGATTCACACTCTCTGATAAGTCTTTATGGCCATCCATCTTTACCTTTCATCTCTTCCCTCTCTATCTCTCTAGAGTTAGCTGCCCACCACAGTACATGGTCACTGGGTAGACTTCTTGTCGGTGTACATTTGGGTTGCTTCCACTTCCCATTGCGCTCGGAGATTTCAAATGTACGTATGTATGAAAGTCAGTCACAGTTTTTAAGGCAGTTCCTAAAGTAGGTTATAGATGACACAGACTTCCTCCATATGGGCGAGGTTGTTCTGTTCCAATAACTGAACAGCCAGTCTCTCATTGAAAGCAGCTTTTTTCATCCAGCTGTACTCCTAATGACAATAGTTACTTTTGCAACATCATGATGTTTCTAATTATTATGACTTCTAAAAACCCCGTGGCTCTCTTTTGCTTTGGAACTCACGAGGTGCCAGCGTCTTTTGTTTTCTACATACCCTCAACAATTACTTCCGACGGTTACGTCAAGTTGATTGAAACTCTGGTAGCCATCACAACCGCGATCTTCAACAATGTAGTAATCATGGACGACTTTGAAACTCCGCTTTGATATAGGGCAAAGAAAGGATATGTCAAATTATCGTTTAACCACAGACTAGATAAGCTTTATAACTGTGAGGGTTATTAGAAGAAGCGAGAGATACTACTCCACATGGGACAGACGACTGGGCTTCAGGGCTAAAATGTGTCTCCTAATCACTTGTATGTCTGGCCGCATCTAGCTTGAGATGATCACATGGTAGTGACTTTCTCCACTATAACTCTAGAGGACCTGGGTGACGCCACATACTTCTTCAGAATCAATAGCCTAGGCTTCGACGAGACTCAACACTGGTACTAGCACTCATAGTTTTATCGGATTTGCTAAGCTGCTAAGGGCACATGGTCGAATATCGGCACTAATTGCGCTCTGTCGTGTTACGTTGCAGTGCTGGTAACCAAACCTCTAACCAGCCGATCGGAACACATGGGTATGTCGGTACAACCTATCGAATATACTATTCCATCCGACTACACCATTGTGTTCCTCCTTGATCTCTTATTTGTGGGTATGTTACAAGTAGGAATAATTGGTGTCTGGCCTCTGTGTCTGTCAAGCTCGCGCAGGGACGACTCTTCAACCTGCATATTTCTCATTACTTTTCGTCCTTTCCTGAATGCAGAGTTATGTATTTCATTCGCTGCCCTGCCGGATTACATCGGAAATTGATCTAGTTGCTGAATACTACGATCGCAAGCCAGATAACTGCATATTGTGACTTCAGCATCAACATTTACTGGGTTTTCTAGGTACATCAAGTTGGCGCACATCATATTTTTTCTGTCATCTCCGTTCAAAAAATTCTAACGGTAGGTGATCTGTAGCGTCACACACTTCCCTAAAATCAATAGCCTAGGGTTCGATGACACTCGATATTGATGCTGACCTTCATGGTTTAAATGAACTCGCTAGGCTTAAGGCACCCGGTCAAGCATCCTCGCCATTTGGCACGCTGTCGTGTTACGTTGCACTGCTCGTATTCTACTCTCAAGCCCGTTTGTTGGGACGCATCGGTATCTTTGCACAACCACCCAGATATACCATTCCACCCGACTACGCTATTATGTTCTTCCTTAATCTTGTATTCGGGGGTATAAAACAATTACGAATGGTTAGTGATTGGTCTTTGCGTCTGTCAAGTCCGCACCAGGTCAGTTCCTAAATTGGTGAGCCCGACGTGATTACATATCTCGACCAGTAACAAGTATTGAATTGGTGAGCCTGTCCCATCTTATATTTGTGTATTGCATCCATTCTGATAACTATTATATATTCACATACAACTCTTTCTCATGTACGACCACACTCCCAAGCTTATTTGTATTAAGCCGACCATAAACAATATCCAACTCGTGCCATATTGGCTAGACAACGAAGAAACATGGTTTCTGTATGCCGAAGCAAATCTTCGAGAACGGGGAGTTTGAGATCCTCATTCTCGATTTCTTGCTGTCATGCGTTCACTACAGCCGGAATTAAACAGAAATGTTACAGCGCACATGTTCAGTCCCGAAGTAAGTGATCTTTATGCACTTCTCAAGGCCGCACTCTTGAAGAAAAGCGATCTCAGATCGCCAGCGCCTAGACGAACTGCTTCGTAACATCGAGCTAGGCAGCCACTCACCTACTGAAATCCTCACACGCATGCGAGGAGTTATGGGCACACTAACGTTGAATAACGACATTTTCCGAGAGCTGTTTCTCTAGAGACTAGCGCAACTGATGCAAACCGTGTTAGTGACACTGCAGTCAGTACTTTATTTGCTGACCAAAGAGTTCGCGTCTTGGGAGAAAATTACACACTTTCTGATGAAGAAGATTCCGGAACAGCTACAACTGGTCGTCTGTGGATATCCATGGCCCTTTACCAACTAGAGGTTAATTGCGTCCCGGCTGGTGTTGGGTTCTGACTGAAAGTATGGATCACCCTGTTGCGAAAACCGCTACCTTGACATCAATAGATGCTCGTGAGGTACGTATATTTAGATCTCTTAATTTCGACACTTCTTCAGTCGTTAAAGTGGCAGCTGAACCGGAAAATCCTCTTGAACTCCCAAAACTGTTGGATTGCCTTCGAAAAGTAAATAAAAGTTGTCCCCTCCTGACAACCGAAGTTGAAGAATCTGGTGAACGCGTGATTTGGAGTACCGGAGAATTGTATTTAGATTGCGTTATGCATGACTTGCACAAGCTTTCTTCGGATTTCGACGTGATAGTTGTTGATCCTGTGGTAGATTTCTGTGAAACAGTTGTAGAATGGTCTTCCTCGAAGTGCTTTGCAGGAACACCGAATAAAAAAATAAGTTTACCATGACTGCAGAACCACTGGACAAAGGTTTAGCCGATGACATTGAAAATATAATTGTCCAAATTTCCTGGCCGAAAAAACGCCTTGATGACTATTTCCAAAAGAAATAAGACCGGCATTTGCTTGCCTTCAGATCTATGTGGGCCCTCGGACCAGATGCGGCTGGTCCAAACGTGCTGATGGATGATACTCTGACATCTGAAATTGACAAGAACCTACAGCTAACCGTTAAAGATTACATCGTTCAGGGTTTTCAATTGTGTACACAGGAAGGTCCACTTTGCGATGAACCGATTCGGAATGAGAGGTGCATCAGCGAGGTTCCGGACGAATAATCCCGACTGCCAGTCGAGTGGCTTACTGCGCTTTTCTTGTGGCAACACCTCGTTTGATGGAACCTTATCATTTGGTTGAGGTTCAGGCACCAGAAGATCCTGTTTCAGCAGTGTATACCGTACCTGCTCGTCGTCGTGGCCACGTAACACATGATGCGCCCATATCTGGATCTCCATTATATGTTATTCGTGCATTTTCACCTGTATTCGCTTCATTTGGCTTTGAAACAGATCCCAGAACCCAGGCCTTTTGTATGCTTATCTTTAATCACTGACAGATGGTTCCAGGAGATCCTCTTGATCGTTCAATTCAGATACAATTTTTGGTTCCACAACCTGCCACTCATTTGGCACGAGAGTTTATGATCAAGACTCTTAGACGAAAGGGTTTGAGTGAAGATGTCAGTATGAGCAAATTCCTTGATGATCCGATGTTATTAGAACTGGCCAAACAAGATGTGCTACTCAACTATGCACTGTAAATTTGTACACGTACTACCCGATACCTCACGTTTGCGACCTGACTACAACGTTATGCGGAATGAACATTTTCTCCAAAATCAATTTAGTCAAAGCGTACAGCCAGAAGATATCGTGAAAACAGCCATTATTACACCCTTTGGTTTGTTTGACTTCCTTTGCATGCCATTTGGTCTTCGAAATGCAGCGCAGACATTCCAACGCTTTATGGATGACGTCTTCCGTGGTGTAAATTTTGTCCATGTCTATATCGACGACTGTCTAATTGCGAGTCCAGGTAAGAAGACTCACCTTAAACATCTGGACCTCGTATTCGAAAGACTTCAAAAACATGGCATCACAGTAGACTTGTAAAGTGTAAAATAGGAGTTGAATCATTCACCCTCCTTGGGCATACCACTGACAACAGAGGTAAACGCCCATTGAGGGATAGAGTGGCGGCTATCACGGACTATCCACAGCCGACCACTGTGAAGTATCTTCACACTTTCAATGGCCTGGTAAGTTATAACAGAAGGTTTATTCCCAACTGTGCCTATTTCATGCAACCACCAGCAGGTCCTCTTCCAGGAACTACGAATTTCGTGACTCTGGACAACGCGGCTAGACTTACTTTCTCTAAAGTCATGGAAGTCATTTCAAATGCAACCATGCTCATGCATCATGACCCCAATGCTCCTTTGAGTATTGCTGTTGATGCATTCGACTCAGTAATTGGAGCAGTTTTGCAGTTTTGGCTTCCCTTTCAGCTGCAAACACACCTCAGTGGAACTAGGCTCTGCCCCTAGTCCCACCAGGTATTCGTAGCGCGTTGAAAGTTGATGCTGGATATACCCCCGCAGAACTCGTCTATAGGACCACTCTTAGCCTACCAGGTTTCCCCTTCAACTTTCAAACATGTTTCCCACAGGATATCTTACGTGACTAGGCTCATAAACACAATGCGTTCAGTTAGGCCTTCTCCGGTTAGACCTCAAATGACTGATGCCTTTGTTCACCCTAGTCTACGAAAGACATCACACATGTCTATTCGCCACAATGCCGTTCGTCGACCACCTGAATCACCCTACGATGAGCCATTCAAAGTGATCAAGCGACACAAGAAATTATATATAATTGAGCGAAACGGAAGTGAAGATGCTGTCAGTATCGAGCGTTAGGAACCGGCTTATTTCGGAGGCAACCCCATTATAAGTGACGTTCCAGCACGCTACAATATGTTCGGCACTTCCTTGTTCGAGTCGGAAGTGAGTATCAGGATGTGCTAATCACGGGGTTTTGCTTTCAAAAGCGTTATTAATTCCTTTACTTTCAGTTGACTGTTTTGAATGTTGCGACACACGCTATTCGAATAATGAACGGTAGTTTCGGCGGGGTTATTTTTCTTTGAAAATTTGCCATTATTTTAAGCAGACTAATTTCTGAAGCTGAAATGTTTACTTGTAAGCAGAATGAAAGACAGAGGCAATAAGCAGAAGAAAGCAGAAGAAATTCTAACGAAGGAATTGCTTTGTATATGCATATTTCCATATGCCCCTACTTTATTTGTTCTTGTTATTCGTGGGGGCTTTCTATGTCAAATATTTAAAAATATAACCGTTGTGTCTTTATGCAGCTTAAGACGCATCCACCCTTATTATAGCAGGTAGAAAGGGATGTGTACCACTTAGTGTGACATGCAAAGTTATGAGAACTTTTCTCAGTGTTACGGATGAAACCTCAGTGCAATTACAGTAGAAGTTCTAGTTAGACACTGTGAGGATCAAATATGTGTGGTGTTATAGGGGCTACTGGCAGTGACTTAAGTTACATGGGGAAGCTGCTAGATGATAAGAAATTAATAAGTAACCGATCCAATCAAGGGATGAATGTGAACTGGCCATCCTGCATGAGATAGTATTCTAGCAATCTCGATGTGAAAAGTCTTCAAACGCCCAACATTTTTGGTCCGTCGCTAACTTGCGTCCTTCTGGACAGTATTCCAGCACAGGACATGTACACCTTTCACAGGGCAGTAATTTTAAGTGTTCGAAAAGTTGAGGATCGTACAACCCACCCGGGTACTAGGTTTATGTGTCTGGGATGCAACCCGTTCAGAAAATATGAGGTCACCTGGGCCACCTTAACCCTGGGTCATTGGCGCTTTTAAGAACAGGTGTTTTCATAGGCAGATATTGCAGGACTCCTGTCGAAGGGGTGCCAAAATATATCCAGCCACATTCTCTTGTATTGAACTGAAGCTTCCAAGCGGTAGACTATATGGACATTGTCCTAACTTTGGGCTCAACTTTGAGGTTATCAGCAGAAAAATGGTTTTGCCATGAGTGAAGCGGCCGCAAATGTTATCGACGCATGGGATGAACAGGAGTCTTAGTACACCACCTCGAACCACACCGCAGTAGCCGGCATAAGCTTCAAAATGCGTGCATCTACTGAGGAAAAAAATTGATACAGCCTAATAATGGGTTGTCAAACCCTAGAGACTGCAACTTACCTGTTAGCAATAAATGGTCAACTCTGTAAAGTGCCTCGGAAACGTCTGGATGAAGTGCAAGGACCAATAAGCGTCAATCGCATACAGTAGTGGCGAAGTTAAAGAAGTAAAGACGAAAATTTGTACAGGATTTCGATTTCGGGAGCCCATGTTGACCGGATGAGGTAATGTTGTCACTGAAAACATGCAATGAAGGGCGCTCTCCTTTACAGCTTTCTCTGTAACTTCAGAAACTATGGGCATAATATGGAGAGCATTTTAGGCAATAAAAGTGGGGCATTCAGCTCACTACATTATAAATAATATGATGGCAATCCTCCTGTGCAAGCTCTACAGGGGCATTTTAGCACTTCGATGTCCAAGTTAGCGTTGGAATGTGCGAACTCAATCGTGCTCATTGGCCTTGGTCGGGGTAGGAAAGTTGTGCGAAAAGAAAAAAGAAAGGAAAGAAGAGGGGGGAACATCATGAGGCACCTCGGATTCACCACGCAACGAAATGGAGCCCTTCCATCAGTAAAAGGTGTGCCGCCTACTCCTAGAGAAATTAAAACGAGGCCATTTTGCCATCTAGGTGGTAAAACCGTGCGAAATTATGTGACAGCCAACCCGCCCGTTGAATGAGTCTAACGAAGAGGCTATGACTACATCTCGCAGTGGGGCATACCATTAAGCATATACCGTCGGTAAGAGAAATTTGGACCTGGGCGTTGAGGTAGCCCCCCAGCACACTGTCGTTATGAGGTTTCTTTACGACAACCGCTGTGTTCCAGATAAAGTCACTTTGTCTGCTTGATTTGCCCGGTAGATGACCTTGCAGGCCATAGTGCCATTCTTCTTTCTTCTATGGCCCAAGGTGAATGGGTTAAGGCGTTGTAGTCTTTCAGGGTTTCCCATCCCCTCCAGCCCCACAACTGATTTTGCTGCGGTTCCTTGTATTTTTTCAAGGAGTCCCTCTTGAGTGTTGGAGGCGCCTGCGTACTGAAGACCTCAGGGCGCACCCGTACATAGGGTTTTCAAACTGTGAGAAACAGTTCAGGGGTGAGGGAACCAAGCTGCGCACGCAGGTGGTGCACAGTGGCGTTGGATCTGGTTGATATGTCCTTGTAGTTGAAGCTGGTGTCCAAGGTATCGGAGAAGTTGAGCCCCAAATCTTTTTCCTCGGACGCTGGCGATAACACTGTTGTTCGACATGTATTAGAAGTGGGCCACGCTTGCTTCACTGGTACTGATGTTCATTACTTTCCGCCTTCCCAGGACGGACCTCAAGCTTTTTTCGACGACAAGGGTTCAAGCTGCTGGAGGTCACTTCGTAGTGCTGCACAGTCGGCCTCTTCGTTCACCACCCCTCACATTTTGATGCCATCATTGGGGGGAGAGTGAACCAGGAGATTTCATTTGGCAGACCAGTGGCAAACAGGAGGAACAGAATTGGTCCCAGGATTGCTCCATGAGATATCCTGATGTTGACGGTTCCCACTTCTTTCGTGTTCTGTCTACCTTGGTGCAGAACCGCTGACTTTCTAGGTATTCCTTGAACCAATATAGTCGGCTCCAACTTGTACTGGCTGAAGTGATCTTGCGAAGCAGGACTGAGGGCCCAACACTGTCAAATGCTTTGGCTATGCCCGAAAGAATGGCATATGCTGGTTTTATGCTGTCCCAGCCAAATATCTGGTAATCTCAAGCAGTGGGCAGGTTGGTGGTTCATGAACGACCACTCCGAAAGCCATGCTGAATAGCGTGGATGGTGTTTTCCATTTCAGGGAATTCCTAGATCTCGTTGGTTATCAGGCTTGCAAACACCTTTGACCGTATGGGTCTATGGCTTCCAGGGCTTTTTCTGTCCCCTCACCTTCAAATGGGTGACAAGATAACACACCTCTATTCTTTAGGGGATTCGCATCACCCTATTGAATGTCTGAAGGGATTATGGATTAGCTTAGAATGCGCCGTGGCGCAGATTTCTAGAATTACCGGTCTCAGGTTATCGCAGGCAGAAGACTTGGCTGGGCAGTTTCTCCGACACTTTTTTCTCTGTGACTGGGATGTGCAAGAGGCATTAGTTATTTGTTTTCTGACAAATATCGCATCAAATCTGTGTGGATTTGGTCTCAGCACTAGGTTGAATCAAGAGGCATGAGCTCAGAAGCTCAGTTATCTTTAGACTGTATAAAACTGCTGCATCAGGACCTGTGATAAGACTCACCCCTTCATTGGCCGACTTCCCATTCGACATGGGGATGCATGGGTTTATGGAGTCACTAGTTAACCTCCCTTCCGGGCTTTTTTGATAGCTAAGTCTTCACTGCGCGCTTTAACGTCGCAGCTGTGGCGAATTTTTCAGCTCAAGAAGTCGAACTCCCCGCTTGATGGACGCCATTTGAACCAAGCCTGCTTCTTAGCCTGAAGTAGCCCCTTTGTCTTGCGCTTTGGCCATGAGGTTCTCACTGGCTGTCTATGTGTTGCCCCCAGCAGACTGTGTGTCAAATGGCTCGAAAGTCTGTTTCCTTCACCGGTGTCCGGTGTTCATCCTTTAGGTGACGAGTCCAGTTTACCGGCCACGATGTATTCATGAGATAATCTCTCATGGTCTTGTGGTTGGAATGGCTGTGGTAAAGATGGTTGCACAGCCCCCTTGGCAATCAAAAGGAAAAGTATTATCACGTGATCACTGAGGCCAAGAGGGGGTTCGACACATGTCCTCAGTGAGATCATCGTTCGTCATAAAGCAGTCCAGGTGCGGTGCATTTGCGAAGCAACTAACTTTGAATAAGACGGATGTCATTGTGTGGAGTTATTCTACTGGCACTCAATTCTATAAACATGCTACACATATCCTCCAGTGAGTGAGTAGGTGGAGACAAATATTATTTACCGTGAAGAAAATTGTAATGCATACGAAAATTCACTCACACCTGCGCAAACGGTATGTGTCTAAGTATTCAGGAATCGCTACTGTTATTTATTACTACTACCACTTCTCGAGCTGTGCGACGCCTTCAAATTGTCTACCGCCTTAGAAACAAGAGGAACAGTGAAAGTTATGGACGATAAAATATTTAAAATGTCAGACCATATGCGTAAGCCATCTGGCGGCCTGCTTGGGCCTCGAGCAATCAAAATTTCATATTATATGCAAGAAAGGTAGTTACTCAGTTCTGCGAAACACAAAAGGAATTTGGTGTGTTCCCGGTTAACGAGTGAATAGTCCTTGAACATCACAGCGGCTTGCTTGAACACTGGGCCGCCTAATTTATCCACTGAGTGTTTTTTACTGAATTCTTTCTTTTCAACTTGTTTTGACCATTTAAATATGTCCTTTGAGCGTATTATGTACTCTTGCAATTTTTTAACTGCTTTCCACTCTCTGTTTTTCGACCCCATAACAAAGCAGGGAAAATGGTTGCGTTACATGAAAGTGGACTTTCTGTTCTTAAAAGTACATCATATTTTTATCCGTCAGATGCCTAACTTGAGTAGCAGATTTTCGTATCGCCACCGCCAAAACTACGCTTGCATTTCTGTTGATCCTTCATTATGGACCGGACATCCATCCAGAACCAGCTGACTATTTCACACTATTGCCTCAAATACTGTTGTTATTACCACCATGCAGACGCAATAACTGTTTCGCCTGAAAATATTGTTCTAGGGGAGATTTCGCTTGAACAAAACCAGCTGCCGAGGATGCTTTGCAATCGTACATTCTGTTTGGAATAAGGCGATCATTATTGCTATCACAAAATTCTTGGGATGTATAATACCCAGAGGGTGTAGGAGTGTGTAAAAAGAACCCTCAGCAAGTGCTGTGCCAGCAACTTGAGGGTTTTGGTTGGCGTTCTGGTCTTAACCTTGGTTCGAGTTTATTAAGGTGTCTCATTGTTAACGAACTGAGCGGAATCCACGACAATGGTCCCTACTGTTATTCTTCCTCGAAGTGCTGTTTGCGAGTTGACCCTACATCTGCTAACTGGGAAGCAAGATGCAATTAAACTGTTAGCCAACGGAATGCGCAGTAATTTTGCGTTTATTAAAAGAAATGGGAAGCGCAAGTTTTTGAGCATCGAGCACCCATAATGACGATAACAGTAGACCCAAAGATGGTAGGTAGGGAGATCAATTTCAGTGGTGGCAGTGTCATTTATGATAAGTTTGAGTAACAGTCATTTGAGAAGAGGTTTAAAATATCATCAGTGAGAAAACTAACATGACCAGAAGGTGCAGCGGAAGCACTGCATGAGGCGCGATGTTTGCATGCATGAAAAAGACTAGTAATGATATAGTCTAGGGTGAAGCATGGTTGTAAAGGTAAGTGGAATGAAATCTAGGTGCATGAATTAGTATTGCACAGACAAAACGACAGAATTTCACAACTCGGCCAGTTGTCGCCACACCTCAGGTTTGATCGACAGTGTGGACCCTACCAGTATGATGGATGAATAAAAGAAGAAGCAGGCTGGCCCAACATATTTACCAGGTGGCATAAGGGTGAATGCGCAGGAAGATGAAGGTAAGCAATGACTTCATAAGGATATGCTGTAGTGTTAACAGTTTTTGGGGTTCACTATTTTAGGTACAGAAGAAAGTACAGTGGATGGGAAATTAGTGTTACAAAATTGGCTTAGTTAGGAAGAAGGAAGCCATATGAGTGATACTGATAACTTATATGAGGGTTATCAAGTGTACCTCAGTCGACAAAACTGGTTGACGTTATGGCCAGAATTTCCTGGTCATGTCGATGATTAAAAAGTGGACGGTTAAGCATTTAGAGGGTCACCTGAAAACCATAGGATATTGACACAAAAGCACCAGGATAATCTGATGCATCTGATAAACAGTTTCGCATGTCTTGGTGTACAAACGAATCTGTTAGAAACAACGGACTGAAATTAACCTGGACAATTATGGTATAATGCTTTTCCACAGTCCCTGCGCCCAAAAAGTATTTTACCTTCTGCAGCACAATCTGCTCGATGACCGCTGGGCACCACGACTTCGGAGCTGTATCTGGGGCATTACACGACCAACATGTGACCACACCAAGAGGTTCACAACGTCTCACAACCATCAAACCTGAAAAAATACATGAACCCCACAAGAAAAATCCATAGGCAAACCAGAAAGGGTGTTTTATGGATGTAGCAAGAGGTATACAATGACAGACTGCACTGGAATCCACAGAAGACTTGGAACTCTTCCCCGAGACCAACAAGCACTAAGAAATCAACTGGTTTATACAGGCTTGTCTAACATCTATGGAAAATAAATGCACTACATTCAAAATGTGGATTAGAAAAAGTCATCTTATCTTCCTTTCGAAAATGAAAACTTAAGATTATTCTATTTGACATTGAATTTATTTCACTGTTTGTATGTTGAGATCGGATAATTTAACATGTGCTCTAGGTTTAAGCGCTCCCATTGAGGAGCCTAAATATTTCATGGCTTTGTTCTAAGGAATTATGTCTGAACCAGGATTAGGAGTTGGTCACACTGCTCCGAATCCGATTCTCTATAAGAGTTTTACACTTAAAGGTAATAGCACGATCTTTTTAAGGTTCTTTTTATCTCTCATGGAATTTTTGTTGACATTATACACATGAATTCATGTGTAACAAATACACGTATATATCAAACATTTGTTTTCCCTACAGAAAAATCCACATCAAAACTTCGCATTCTGAAAAGAATTCGAAAGCGACTATCAGCTTCATTTGGGAAATTGAGTATGTTGTATGTTTTATTATAATGTGTTGCTCACAGGTCCTAAAGATGGTTTGTCAAACCTTGAGGTAAGTAACTTTCGTGTGTTTATTGATGTGCTCTGTTGTGAATCAATATGGTGGAGTGATTAAGTTTAGGCTTTCATAGCAATATTTGAGTTCTTTGACTAATCTTGTCAATTAGCACATGTTTGGTTTGTTTAGCAATCTGCTTTTAAGTAAAACATTCGTGACATCCGTTTTTGACCATTTTAAGTTCTCGTTACACTGAATAGTTATAAACTTGGTGTATAAATGTTTGGTTAACCGCCCTTTCTTTTGTGGTCAGAAACCCGTTAACTGATGTAACCGTTGAGTTTTTTATGCCCAGTTAATTTCACTCAAGTATGTATGAGTGCTTTATGATCAAACTATATTTACTTGTTTCTTGCTACTCTTCAAAGAAAACTGAAATAGTGGTATCAAGTTGGTAACAAACTCTGTGGCCAGATATTTTATTGTCCATTCACTTCTGTCTCGTCCCTTTTTATTTTAGTTTCCCTTTTCTGTTAGTTTTCTCTGCCTTATTGTAACTTGAAATGTTGCACTTTCCTGCTTTTCTGCACATTGTTTTTCTGCATGTTATGAAAATTAGACTTGTTTAGGTTGCAGTGCTCATGGAGCACTTGGTAATCGGATAAATTTTGTTTCAGGCTCTAATCTCACCCTTTCCATTGAATTTACGATGTTAAAAGATTGAGTGTATTATACTCTAAGCATTGGATCGATTTCAAAAACTTGATTTCTACGGGTTTTTTTCCACCTCAATTAACGCTAGTTCTGATAGGAACTGTGCTCCATCCAATAAATACTCGAGGTTTCTTCTAGTGTCAACATCAGCTTAAGTTACTGAATGTTTTCCTAGGTCAATCAAAAGTGATCCCCTGAAAAGAAATCAGTTGTATAAAGTGTTATTACTAATTCGTAAATGATTTTTGTATATTCTCGAACTGGAGGATGAAATTGTCGAGGAAAAAATTTCTTCCGTTTGTTAAGATATCCCGACACCAAACATTGGGATTGAGTGAATTGAATATTTAACAAATGTGCTGTTGTTACCATAATCACCTTTATGATGGGTTTCAGGAGATTTAGACAATCTAACAAAACTGCTACTTGATAGTTGGATTTATTTCCTATAGTAATCATCCATGCGAAGCTCATCAGCTATCAGCTGTTTATTGTTATGAAAGATCCTGACAGATTTCATGACTTTCAGGAGGTTGAAATTCACAGTGCCAATGACGTGTAAGGAAATGTTATACAAACTAACTTCACTGAACTGTTTTCTCGGCTATATCATTGCCTTCAAGATGCCAGTAAATATTTTTCACATTCTTCACAGGATATTTTAGATAGATCATTCTGATGATGGATGGTGGCCATCAGTGGAATCCAGGATGTGCATTTCGTCCTATTTGGGATTGGATGTACTTGCTAGATATAGAAACAATTATACTAGATCATTCTTTTTGTTGAAGACAATTGCATTCAACATGTCATCTGTCGACTTAAGCTCTTGAAACATACAAGTGATTAGGTGTGGTGTCCTCCTAAGAAATGCTGTTATCACCTTCAAAAACATTGTTTGCTTTTGCACTTAACATCTTAGAATTCGCTTTACTGTTTCTCCGGTTTTTGTTGGACAGCAGTATATTCTATGGCCCTATCCATGAAACCTTGGTAAAATTAGTTCCAGATGTTTGAGATGACGGTAATTGCAAACCGTAAGCCGCCATTAGTTGCTTTTCATATTGTGGAAGGCCCGGACGACGTCAACAATTATGAGGTTCTCCGTGAATACTCTCATTTCTTCGCATGGTGTCTGAAGCGCGAAATTCCTCCACATGTTAAGGATCTTTAGGTTGTTGTTGAAATGTCAATCTGACCGCTCTCATTCACATGCCGCTGGAAATAATTGCTAAATATATCTTTATTCAGACTGGTTTGCGAACCGGATTTCGGTAGCAAATAAATGTCTGGGACGTCAAAAACTCATCAACCTGAACAAATGATGTGGAGATATGAAACAACACAAACTACAATTATCAGATCTCACGGGAAAAATGAATATTATGTGGTAACTAGTGACAATACTGGAGCATATTGAGAGAGAGGGCCGTTGATAAATTACATGTCTAAATACGCTTCCGGTGTTCTAAATGGAATTAATAAAACATAATGAAACTAACTTAAATATGAACACTTTATGTGACTGGTAGTTAACATCGAAGTTACAGAATGAAATACTAAAAGCATTAGTCAGAGCATGAATTTTACAAGTATCCATTCGTATATCGATATGTCAGAGTAGTCAATCATGTTGTCAAACAACAATACACAAGAACGTCTACACCCCTACTTGTCGGTCGAAATAACTAAGCAACTGGAAAATCGGCATCGTTACAATATACCTTATAATAACACAGAAAAATCAAATAAATAAACAGAATAAAAATTAAGAAAGTAAAAGTAGAGTATGTATGAGCAATTCCTGACTAGTGCAGTCACACAGCATATCGCTAAAGATTTGAAAGTACTTTTATCGAATAATAAATAAGGAGGAATAAAGGTGAAACTGTGGAGCTATCGGATTGACAATATCTGATAGTATTGAGTGTCGATATCAATCTGATGACCAGTGAAGATCAGGAAGCACTCAACAAAATATTCTGAAAAACTGGTTCAGATGCTTATTTATTCCACAGTGGTAGGCTTTCAAGTCATTGAAAGTTTTGTTGCCACCCATTAGTTAAATATCTTCTATACTTCCAGAGTACTCAATCACTTGTCATATGAACTTAAAAGTTCTAGTGATTTAAGTCTTAAAGTTCATGGTTGTTCAGATGTGATGCACTTTGCTATTGAAATTATGGTGATCGCCTTTGGACCCTTAAATAAACATAGGCATAATTAAAAGTTAACAAGTATGCTAAGGACTTTTGAATTTGTGTCAACCCACAGCTAGTCATGTCTTTTGATGTCAGGAACTGATACTCCTTTATTTGATTCGAAAGCGATGCAGATTTTTTCTTTCTGTTTAACTGTAGTTCTGAATATCTTATTATCCTTCACTTTGTGCATTTTCTTCGATGTCTTTCATTTTTTGTTGTGCATCGATTGGTTATCTGCTGGAATAGTAAAAAACGTGACACCTAAAAACTACACTTTTATACCAGGTTCTCTTGCGATTTTTCAAATCCGTTTACTCGTATTTTGTAATTCATAAACAAGTGGATATTATTATACTAAAAGTATGTTACCCATTGTTTGTTTCTTCTCTGGCTGTTTGTCCTATGAAGCATTATACTTGGTCGTTAGTATATCATATCACTACAAGTCAGTCGATAGACGTGTTCTTCAACAACTCTGCAGACGTTTTACCTGTTATGACAACCACTAAGTGATGTGATAGCATTTGACTTGATCAATAAAAACACTGGGTAAACGTTCCAGTTGCGGGCTGTGACTACATTATGACCCGCAAGGTGTTTATATATATATATATATATATATATATATATATATATATATATATATATATATCAGATTAATGAAAGCCTATCTTGCTTTCCGACCCTGGCTGCTTTGATGTCCTTATCTGTGCCGCCACTTGTAGTTGAACCGATGCTACCCTGTCTAGGTAGGTGAAAGAGACTACTTCCTTCAAGTTTTTCCCGTTGATGGTGATTGGTGCTTGTTGCTGTTGTCGTTGGTTGGGTATCTTCATCACCTCTGTCTTCTCTACGTTCACCTAAAGCAAGTCCCGTCTTCGCTGCCTCTCCCATCAACTTGTTGGTTTTCGCCTATAGATCTTCGAGTTTGTGCGACAAGAAATAAGACTGAGTCATCATCGGCGGCGAAATCCAAATCTTCTTGGGTATTTTCATCGGTCCAGTCAGCGTATGCCCATCTTTTCGCTCCACATAGTTTGCTGCATGATCCAGTCCAGTCGACCACTATCAGGAAGATGGTCGGTGATAGTAGGCAGCCTTGTCTTACTCCTGTCTTTCTTCACCTCAAAGGTGTCACTGAGCTTTCCATTGTGAATCAGTTGACACGTAGCATCATATAGCATAGCATATAGCTGTGGAATGAGGTCGATAAAGGTTTGTGGCAGTGAAACCGTAGTGTTGAAACAGTTGCCAAATTACTTCTCGGTCGACGCTGTCGAAGGCCTTTTCAAAATTGACGAAGTTAAGGTTGAGTTGAGTTT
This sequence comes from Heterobilharzia americana, assembly GCA_944470555.2. Lineage (NCBI taxonomy): Eukaryota > Metazoa > Platyhelminthes > Trematoda > Strigeidida > Schistosomatidae > Heterobilharzia > Heterobilharzia americana. Next base: position 98,919,449 of record OX104127.1, read on the forward strand.
ACTGCCATTCTATCCTCTGTTCTATGATGATGATGCATAGTGTAGCGTTGCAATTCGGTCTACATATGGTTGTACTTTCTGAATCCAGCCAGACAGCCTGTTCCAGTCGTAGTTTTGAATGCAGTGCATCTTTTATTCTATCCAGGATGATGCGGCTTAATATTTTGCTTGGTGCGGACAGCAGCATGATTCCGCGCCAATTCCCCCAAAGACTTTCCTCTCTCTTGTTCGGGAGTTTGACAAGGTAGCCCTTCTTCCACTCGGCGGGTACCTTTACTTCCTTCCAAACCTTGTGCAATAGTGGTGTGAGCGTGTCCGCTGTTGTCCCTGCGTCTGTTTTCAGTTGTTCTTGAGGAATTCAATCTGGTCCTGCTGCTTTCCCGGATTTCAACAGCTTTATGGCGTTCATGACTTCACTCTTGCTTTTGTTGAAGGGCTTGTGTTCACTGGTAATTCTGTGGCTGGGCTGCTGGTGGTATTTCTGGAAGAGTTGCAGGTGCTGGTGGTGGTCTATCGAAGAGTTTTTTGAAGTGGTCAGCCCATTGTTTCTTTTGTTCATCATCTTTGCTAACTAAGTTTCCTCCACTATCTTTGATTGGTCTCATCTGCATTGATCTCTTCCCAGATGGTAACCTAGTTATTTGATACATTGTTGTCTGGTCTCTGTCTCTTCTACCTGAAGCCTGTTCTGCTTCATTTGCCAATATGTCGTAGAAGTGCCTTTTGTCTTCGCTCACACTCTTCTTCACTTCTTTGTTCAGTATAGTGTTTTATAGGTTGTGTTCAGTCCCTCTTTATGTTGTTCATCCTTGCACTGGTTTATCTTCTCCTTTATCATCTTTCTTTCCTCTATCGGTTCCCATGTGTCTTTGGAAATCCATTCCTTGTCCTGTTTTTTCTTCCTTCCGAGTACAGTTATGCAGGTTTCCTTCCACGACTCTTTCAAAGAGTTCCGGTGTCCTTCCATGTAGATTTCTTCTGGGATGTTGCTCAATATCTCCTATTTTGTTCTGATGACTGACTACAGGTGTCCTATGTAGTTTCTTCCTTCAGTTCAGTTTCTGGGTGGTAGTTGAACTTGAACTGTAGGTGCGTAGTGTAGCACTGTATGATTGACTTTCCTTCCTTTTAAGTTGAATCTTGCTGTCATGATCCAGCAGGTGGAGATTGGCTCCCACTGCATAAGAGCCTTCGATGCTGTTGGGGACGTCATGATAGCCACTCCTGAACTCAGTGTGGTTGTCGTCTGGGTGACAATATCGGAATAGATTATTAACTCTCCAGTTGACAGTTTGGAGAGTCCACTTCCATTCCATCTGGTTTCGCAGATTCCTAGCCTAGCACTTCTATGCTATTCCTTCTCATCTCTTTGGCAATCTGGACAGCCTTGGCAGGTTCAAACGTTGTTCGGACATTGTATGTCCCCATGTTTACTTTTGCTTTCATCGAGAGAAGACACATCGACCGATTGGCTTCCCGAAGGCTTTCACCAACTGGCGTCATTTCGCCTCTCCGATTCCACCGAGGAATAAGTTTAATTTTATGTTTTATATTTACTTTGTTCTTTGAAGTTTCTGTAGCGGTTGGATTGGTTTTCCGGTGTAAGGTTGCTAGCCCTATGCCCAAACTTCCCTCTTTATGCGTACTTAGAACCGGTTAGTAATAAGTGAACTAGTTGCCTAGTCGAGGTTAATCACCTACTAAATACTGACTGTAATTAATTACGGACCAACCGTTCTTGGATGGTAAACGTGAAAATTAGGGTCACAGTACTGTATATGTAATAACAATGAGTGTCATCATTATCAACCTACGACCAGGACCAAGTTACCACACCTCATCTCTGTGCATCAAGTAACAAAGAAATCAGATTAAAAAAAAAGAGAAAAATTGATCAAAAGCAGTGGAAAGTAGGAGAAGGAATGAGAAAATAGTGAATTCAGCATAGCGATTAAGCTAGAGATAAAGTGTAGATACATCCACGCCAGTGACCTTGATTCTGACCCATATCACCCAGAGTCTTCACTCACTGGTTTCTCTTGTCACATGCACCTAAACCTGCTAGTTTTTATCTCCCTACAAGGCCTAGGTCAACAGTCAAGGACTTCATGTAGTGATGCCATGTTTTAGTCTGCCCGGAGTTTTTTCCTGTCTGAACCTACTTCAATCAACATTCGCCGACCAGACACGAGTAACTCATATTCGAGCCATCTCAGTTAATGAAGGTTAAAAAAAAGCATGGACTCACTTTCCTTTCCTCCCTAAGATTCTTCACCTCCTATGTTACTGACATTGTGACATCACAAAACACGGCCTATACTACGAAGGTTACAGTGGTCAAACACTTGAAGCATTCTTATATCCTGTACCTTTAATGGTCATGTTTTGCAGGTATGTAGTAGAATGGAACGAACTGCAGCACGATACAGTCGACCTTTATTCGAAGATCGGATATCACAGGGTCTTCAGTAATGGGATAAGTTGGCGAAAACAAATCAAGCCTTTTTTTATCCGTGCTGGGATTTCGTCGGCCACTGACCCACCAGGGCTGATCTGACTTCCCAATTAAGTAGAGTGGTCAACGCGCGCAACCATTTCACTTCCTATTCCTACACCAGGCACCAACGAACACCAGTCCTGGAGAAACAATTTACGCTTGGGTGGCGACAAATACATACCAAACAATATAAAATTAGCACTCGAGGTGTTCACAAGACTCTGAACCTTGTCAGCGTCTTCATCTTACAGGACTTCGCACCTACGTAATCTAGATCCACCGTGGATTCTTCTGTGACCAGGTCAGTCCCTGAAAAGTCAGATGATGATATGGAAACTTCCATTAGAATGTCTATCATTAAGTTAAATGAGAATGGGGAGGGTGGACATCCTTGATAGACACCACTTAATGTGCAGGGCTCATCTGACAACTCACCATGGGTGCTCGAGTATAGAGCCTTCAACAGAGTGATGCACTTGACACCCGTTTCAGGGAGAGAAACTTCCATAAGATCTGTTGGTCGACAGATTAGTATGCCACCTTCAGGTCAAGGAATACAGCTAGTGTCGGGCGTCAGTAAGTTCGCCTGCATTCTAGGTCCTGGTGAACATCTGGTCGATCACTCACAGCCATATCTGGAATCTGTCTAGTTTTCTTCGTTTCGCTCTTCCCGAGCTCCGCTCAGAAGTCTGATGACTCATAAACCCAGAATCTTAGACATGACTTGTTAAACTGTTCCCTCTGTGGTTATCACAAGAGGATTTTTCACCTTCCTTGAATATTGGGAACTGTCAGGGGTATCGTATCTGATTCCTTTACACTAGCTAACATCCCAGTTAATTTGAATAAAAATCCAATGCCACCGTCCCTAAATCCCTCTGAAACTAATCCGTCTAACCCTTCTAGTCCTCATCGTCTCAGGTTATCTACAGCTTTCTCGACTACTGCGAGTGTTGGAGGTCTTATGTCGATGTTCTATTCGGGTTCCGACTGGACAGTGGGCACCGGAATAGTAGCTGGAGGGCAGTTAAACTGTTCCATCCATTGTTCCAGTCGTTCCCCTTGAAAGTGAATCTCAGGCCTATCCTTCTGTATTGTCTCACTAGCCGATTGACCTTTGCGCTCCAGTTTCCTTGATAAAACTAAATAACTGCCTATTGTTGCTTATCGCGTCTGCCTTTTCCATCTCTGTTGCGTTCGCTGTCCACCACTGTTCGCAGTCATTGCAGAGACTTTTCTCAGTCTGCGTTTGGGTTTATTCGCTCCTCATTGTACTTGAAGCCTGCAGGGATGCGTTCACGTGTATCCATTAGTTCGAAAGAAGCTGCAGATATCCACTGGCTCTTTTTAACCACTATCTGAGGGTCGGCTACGGTTTTCACCGCTGTTTCTATAGGAGACTAAGGATAGCGCCAAACTTCTTATAGATGAGTGATAGTGTTCTGTTCCGATAACTACCAAATTGTCACTGAAAGTAGCCTTAGCACTATCATTGACGAGCTGTATTTATTATGGTCTTTTTGCTAGTGTCCTTACGTCCATTTAAACTTAGACATGTACGAGTTTGAACAAATTCGTGGTCACCGTTCAAACACGTACTCTAGGTGGAACTACAGTCTTCTATCAACCCTCTCCAGCTTTAATGATAACAATGTGGTATATTGTTGTCCACCTTTGAATTGAAGTCGGTGGACGCCACGTCCGACACTCTCTCACTTTATGTCTGAAGTTTGTGGTGGCTAGAAATAAATGGTTATCTGAGCGCAGCTGTAGTAGGCGATCACTGTTATCTGTCCATTCAGCCGGGATTCCAAAAGTGCCACCCAAGTGGCTCTCTCCCAGACTTAGGCTTTCCACTTGTGCACTGATGTCACCTCCAATGACTACCACATCTGAGCATTTGGGTTTCAGTAGAAGGCTAGACACTTTTCGGTAGAACCCATTGTTCACTTCATTCGAGCTGCGGTCAGTGGGTGTGTAAGCAGAGATTTCAAAGAGACAACGGCGAGCCTCACTATTACTTTTAGTCCTCAGTCTGCTATTCAACCGGTCAGCGCATAGGTCACTGTCGACTGAGATCCATTTGTATTGTAAACTGCCCTCCCAATGCTATACCTACACCTGTAAGGCGGTAAGAGCTGGCTAATCTCCAGAAACTGGAAGGGTAAAATTGTGGATGTACCATACTGAACGGGCGAGATTAAGTGAATAGCTGCACCTGGGTCTTGTATGCGTGTCTCAAAAGCACACCATATATCCATGGGCCGAGTTGCTTGATTTTTCGACTAGTGAAGTTTTTTGAGCGATTCGACGGAGGGTGTGGACATTGAAAGCTCCGATATGTAGCTTTTAGCTTGGTTTTAGGAGAACAAGAATGCTGTTCTGTGAACCCAGATCGTTTTTGAGAGCTGCAGAGCTGAAAGAAATTAATGATCAAGGATTGTTGACTGAGAGAAGTGAAGTAAGATTAGAAAGTAAGGCTGTGAGAGGTGAATAGTGATCTAAGGGAGCTTAAGTGCTGATAGAGTCGTGAGGGTGGCTTACAATCCCAAGTTGCCAACACCGTGGGAGGCTAGTTCTCTTTGAGGTACCTGAAAATGAAAGATTATCCCGTGACCGCGGAGCGCAAATGATATCTTCTTGGGGCTAGTGACACGCGGCGTTTTTGCAAGGTTGAAATTTTTATTTTTTGCTTTCGAATCCGACTATGAATCCCTATCGCAGGCATCAGAATGCTGCTATTTTTAGGGCTAATCTTTTCTGCCTCCCTTTCTTATAGAGAAGGCGGCATTAGCTTGGCACTACTGCCCATTCAAGAGAAACACTTTATTACTGTCGTACTCCTATCCAACCAGCAGTACGACTTCTCACTCAGATTCCCATCATAATGTAGCAGTTTACACTCTGATGGTAACTGCTTTTTGTGTAACCATTATCCAACAGACCTTTGTGGCATGGCAGGACGTTGAAGGGACTAGCGTTCTACTGACATAGCTTGTCGGGTCATTGTAATATACAAGCCCAACCAAGATAGCAGCTGTCGGTCGGGTACAATGTGTAGCGGAGTACTGTCACTTTAAACTATGCACATCCACTTTTCTTTGAGATTAAATCTTCAGTTTTTCATTCAATTTGGAAATTTGTGCACTCCTATTTGATGAAACTCATAAATTTCAGGGCTCTTTTGACTTTTGTTTTCACATTTTGGACTGTATTGCCCAGAATCATGCTGTAGGTCTTTGAATAGATTTTGGCTATGAAGAACCAAAGTTGAAAAAAACTCTGTCAGAGCGCAATTTCAAGTGTTATCCCACTAATTATGAACAACGTTTGTGTTATGCTTTCAGTTTTCAATGTTACTGTTATCTTCTTTTTTACCTCTAATGCACTCAATATAAGTTGAATTTTCCAGTGCATCCGTCCCATACATGCCAAACTAAACCACTGGTTGTAAATGAAAAGTCATCATCTCACTCCTAAGTTGTCGAATCTTTTTATGTTAAAACATGACAATAGTCTGAATGGACACTAGTTGTTTTGAAATATAGTGTTTGAACAATATATATCCCCTTGTTTGTAGTACTGGTACGATACTACAAGGAGTTACCTTCTAACCACGACACCAAGTCCCTACGTCCGAGACTCATTTTTGTAAGTAGTCAGGCAATATTGAGCTCGCTAGTCTAGGTAGTTGACTCTCGTCTACTGGGTTGCGTGTTCGAAATCTGCCTGCTTCCTGAGGTTTTGATAGTTACCTACTATCAGTAACCCGCACACAATACGTGAGGCTGACTTTCTAATGCACCAACCTGCACATGAATGTTTATTTACATTCCTTTTTCGTTATATTAGTCAGGTAATACGGTGGCGAGTATTTTGAATATTATAGGCGCCCATGTATTATCCACAGGGTGTATCGAAATCTCACTTCACTTTAAGTGGCTGCATAGCACCACTCATTGTCGATTAGATCGAAGCTAGCCTACACACCAGTGATAAGTCGCATGTGGTGTATTTATTTTTCTGCTTGAAACTTTGCACATCACAGTAGCCTACCCATATTTATGTCAAATAGAGAATCGATCTGTTAAGAATAAAAGCTTCTTATGCCACCGTTTTCATGCAAATAAAATTGTAACCGTATAAACAAATTTTTTATTTGGGCCATAGGAACATCAGTTAAGTTCATACCTTTTCTGCGTTCTGGGTTATGCACCTATATTATTCGTCTTCTATAACACTTGCATATTCACTCAGGCATGTGCTTCAACATATATGTACATACAGTGGGGAAATATTCTTACACTCTAATGTCAACAAATGATTTTCGATGTATCATCGATCTATTTCCCAACCTTCTAGTCTGTCTGTACCCATAAACCGGAATATTCAGTATGACTACGTGAATACTTCAACTGTTACTCTAAAGTTGTTTTATACCATTACTTTTCTCAAATTGTTCGTAAAATCAATTTGTTGTGCTCAAGAGACTGAATTCTCAGTTTAATTACACTTCATTGAGAGTGATATTCACATTCCGGTCTACAATATTCAGCGTTGAATTCCATAGATTTCATTCTGTTGAAATAAATATGTATATTATTCTTTTATACAACTTTTCACCTTTGTGTCTGAAATAAGATAAGCTCATTTTCCAATCACTATCCCAGTTTTGACTGGATTGTGGTTTTCTGGTACAAGTACTCAGTTGTCAACGATTAATTAAGGATTGCGTGCGTTCTACTGCATGTACTTATATCTTGGCAACTAAGTGGTATCTTTAGGTCGTCGATTGATAGTGAACTCTGTGAACCAGCTTATTGAGTTACCTTTTTATCTTCACTAAACTTCCCTCACGCCTTTCCTGGATGTGATGAAGAGTGTTCTTCGCACATCTTGGGAGAATTTGCGCTATTATTACTGTTGCTATGTTGGGTCGTTTTCTTTCACCGAGTTCATTTTTACTACTCCTTTTGGTTTGCATAATAGTCTCCCACTCTATTGATCATATTCGTTTGAAAAAAAACGAGTCTAAACTATAGAGTATTTACTACTTTTATTCTTGACATTATTTACATGCAATAGAAATTATTGACGAACTTATAGATCGGTAGTTGTCATGCTTCGTTTTGGCATCTAGCACTGATATTAGCGCTAAAACTGTTGCCTCGATATTTACTATCCAATATTATTATTACTTTTGTTGGATGGTGTTAACAGTCAACCACGGAGATGCCTTTGGTTTCATACTTGTTGGTAGTCATTAATGGAGCGTATCTATAGTCTTGGCGGAAATCATATTCCCTTAGAGATTTGAACCTGTAGCACTTAGTTTCGAATTCATAGGCTCTACCACTGGTGACGCAAGTACGAAACCCGTGGAAGGATTTATTTTCCCTGAAGATAGCTGGTATTCCTTGTTGATGCTTGCTAACCACAATGAAAGTTAGTTCCAGGGCTTCCTGCCAATTAACTATTTACTGTCAACATCAAAGTATGAGTGAACAGTGTTGAGTAGCCTAACTTAGTGGTCAAATTACAAACTTATGTCACTATTGAAAAATTGACTTACCACTTAGTTATCAATTTGCATGTATTTTATTTGACTTTATTTCTCTACAACGAACTGATTGAAATATGAATTTATTGCACTTATGCTGACTATGTGTATATCTTCACTTATGCTTTAACCAATTCGAACTATCCTGTAGTCAGCTAACTGTTGTACATTCTCTTTGGGAGAAACAACAATGATACTCGTTAACTTGATTCAGGCTTGTATACCAGAATATGGACTTCATCTATTTTGTGTGGTACAATTACACCGCTTAATATGCCGGTTTTTGATCGTGTCTTAGGTAGTTCTTTTGGCAAGTCGAATAAGCCATATCTCAACAATTAACTAATTATACAAAAACGCATAATCTGTCAACATTCAACTGGTTTAAGTTTGCCTTTCAAAGCAATACAGCAATAGGAAACTAAAATAATAAGATTTAGGGAACATAGATAGGCTGGTATAGATAAAGTTTTTGGGAATACAGGCTGGTTTAAGTGATATACCTGCGCTACTGTAACTTATCTCAAGTTATCCTGTCTAAGGTAAGTAGAGGAATGTAAAGCACCTGGTTTGGATGTAGAAAATGTTCTGGTAACATGTTAAGTAGCACAAAAGGAAAAAAAATTCTTCAGTATGATATTCTTCATTGGTTTATTTGGGTATTATACTGTGTAGGTTGATTTATTCGACACAGGATATTTTTCTATGTGGCAGTGAAGTGGAATAACCTTTTTCCTTATGCAGCAGTGAAATGTAACAGTGCTACAATTACGGCAAATTTATTTGTAAGGAAATTAAACTTAAGATATTTCAGTTTTATGTATTTTACTTTGATCAAGTGTTTTGTTTACTCAATAAAGTGTTTCTAACCTACATTTTTAGTGTGTTCATATCAGTAAAGTTAATTTATCAGTAAGCTGTAAGAAATTCTCTGCTAGATTTATGAGTTTACACTCCTTAAAGGGTAAATGTAATTTCACTCCAACTAACTTTTAGTTACTGTTTGATGTTTTGGTTCTTGATGCACAATCATACAAACTTTAATTAGCCTACTTTCATGTAAAATCACTGGTTGCTAACTGTCAAATAAAAAACAGGCAAAATCATCGTAGAACCTCGTACAGAAGTGCGTTGGTTCAAGTTACCACACACCAAATGAAAGTGCCTATTATCACCTTATCAAATACTTCATCCTTTCATGATATCATTCCTAAATGGGTTTAAAATTATAATTAACCTAACAAGCGTTAGATATTAGGAGTAGCGATCATCATAAAAACCTTGAGCTTGTGTTTGCAATAAGCTGTTAAAGTTGTAGTAGTTCATTACATTTCTCTTTTCGAAAAATCTATCACATCATTTATCTTACATTTTCGCACATTAAGATAGTCATGAATTTATTTCAATATGGTAGAAATATTCTAACTTTTGTGTCCCACTTTAACTGAATAATTCTGGTCGATACGTGTGATCTAGATTTCCTCCCTTGCATAATATTTTGTTTGTGAAGTATATTTTTGTGTTTTTTTACCCTGTTGTATTACTTTTGTCCTTATCGGACTTTTCTATTGGAAATGTCTGAATAGTTGAATTTGTAATTCAATACTTTATAGATGTTCACATTTCCGTAAACGTCGTTTTTTTTGCTCAAAATGATTTAACTCGATTTTGGTTCATTTGCACTAACTAATCACTATGTCTTATGCTCATATAAATACTCTAAAACTACTTCGAAGTTGAATTTCTGTTCATATTAGTTCACTGCAAGTGTTTCTATTACAAGCGACTGAAGTCTACCAATTTGTTGTAAAATTATTCCCAATCATTCATGACAATGTTGTCCAGATAATCTTTTAACAATGCGATCAAACAAAGTATTCAATGAGTAACAGAGGTGAAATCATTTTGCTTTTACTTAATATTTCATCAGTTCAAAATGCGACCTGCTTAACAGATTCATTTTTTGTTGATAGGAGACAGTCAATCCTGTTGACTGTAAGAGATCTACAGGGTTTTGTACCGATTGACTTGTAACATCATACAAAACGTTTATTACGATTTAGTCGACTTTTGAAACAAAAGATAACTGCTAGGTTTTAGTTTATTTAGTTATTATAGTCTATTCCCCTTCTTTACGACAAAAATATTCGTATTTTGATTGGTCACTAGAGGGTAACCAACTGTGTAACGTGGGATCAAATCTCAGGCGGGACATCAGTTCGAGGTTGTAGATACGCACTGCTGACGAGTGCCAAAGAGCACGAAACCATTCAACTAGCATATTCCTATCTCACTATTTATATATGAGCTACTCAAGAACTGATACAAGGTGTATACTGTAGCCGAACTGTCGGCGCAAACTTTTATTTTGACGTTGTGGAATTACTGGATAGACATATGTCGATGCTTTTTGACGATTGGGTGGGTTGATATATGCCTATTCCATATGTAATTTCTTCTTGTTTAAAAATCATAACACTTGATGATCATTCTTCAGACTTATCGATTGCCTCCTTTGCATACCTGTGGACTTGTAGCCCACTAGTTAAATGACTTAGTTTTCAATCACTAGATCTCGAGTTCGAAGCCTAATCTACCCATTAGGGTTTAGATATCCAGGTACTAACATGCGTTTTCACTGCAGGTATGTGGTCAACTGTGCAGTGCATCTACATATGCATTTAACTATCGAGTACTCTTACATACCTATCCTGCTTACTTACATGGTAGGAAAGACGTCTTTTTTTTATAGCTGACTTGTGTTTGCCTGCATATTTGACTATCGTCGTTAGTTCGTAAAAACCTAACTGAGCAACCATGTAAAGTCGTATGCAATGAGCTATAAGCGTATTTTGTAGATGACATTAATGTGGTCGTCTGGAAATGAGATCGTTAGCGCAACTGGGAGTAACTTTTGTAGAATAAAATACCTAGTTATCAGAAATATAACTAAACTGTTTCTACACTTCTCTGGTAATAACTCGCACTAAAATCCAAGGTGCTTATCTCATTCCATTTTTGACTGTGTAAATGTACTCGCATATCAGTAGTTATTTTACCCATTAGGATTTTTAAGTAGTACTTTTGGGCTCAAAGACGGGATAATTAGTGAGTTACACTAGTTGTTCGTTGTACAAATTACAATTGACATTCATGTATTTTATTGGTTAAAACTTTAAAAATCTAGGTGTGTTCAAAAATGAGTAATGTTTCTGAATGATATGAATAGACATATATGACAGTTTAGAACGTAGTCAATAGTGTATCGATTCAGGCTGCATACTTCACAACATCATAGCAAAAAAACTAAAAACAAATGGAAAGGCATGAGAAAAAAAGAAGTAAGCGAGTAAGAACATGCCTAAAATCATCTTTATTTTTCACAAATTTTGTCTAGAACTACTGTGAATAAGAATTACTTTTAACCACTTATTTGGAATTATCTAACTCCACAAGAAAGTTTGGTCTACCCTTTAGAATTATTCGGAAATACTTGTAAATACAAATGCATTTGGTGTCTTTTAATCATCTCTCGCGCTTCCAATAAACTTGACCCAATTTTATTTCCGGCTTGTTGTAAATTACTGGTTCCAAGGATCATAGACGATATCAGTTTCATAGGGTTCTATGTTACTGTTGATTGTTTCATTCGGAATCCTGTCATGGCACTCTACATTTAGATCATAGAGTGAAAAAATAAAAATAGCACAATATGTTCAACATTTGGAGGAAGAAAATACATCAACACATTTGAAGCACTGCGATCCTTTGTTATACATATCATCTCGAGTTTTGAATTAACTGTGACTATGGTCTCACGAACTCTAAAACAAGTAGTTTACAACCTCTTACATTCAAACAAATAGCCAGCAAATGAATGTCAGTTTTCACTCTTACCTCTCTTTACTTTTCTTGAAACTCAAATATTTTGGGACCTGTTGAATTTCTGGAGTGTTACGCTGAATTACTTAAGGTTAAATATATACTTTGATTTAGCAGTCGATGGAATCAGAGGGTTATCATTCATCTCATTACTATGGGTTGGAAACTGAGTATAAGTAATCACATTGTAGCACATTGTAGCTTTTGATGTTTGTGTATGTACTGAAGTATCAGACAGTCATCAGTTTTCTGCACTGGGTTGTTTGCATAACTTAATCTCTTTGTGCGACAATAATTTCGGCGAAGTCAACAAGCTTAAATTAATCGATTACAATTATTGGTTGTAAGTGTCATAAAAAGTCTGCCTCCTTCTCCTCTTTCTCCTATTTTAATAATCCCACTTTTTATTTTCGCATGTTTTACATTTGCTATAAAAATGTACCTAATTGGTTTTTTTCATTGGTTAAAATGTTGGTTTGTTATTTTTGCTTAATTCGCACAATATACAAAACGTTAAGTGACTCATCTATTCCAGTCATGTGGTCAGTTATCTTATGATAAGCTGGTCACCTTTCATGTCGTCTGATGACTCTTGAAACATAAACAACAAAAAATATCTTTATTATATGCACATGCATTATTCCATTATAACAGTAACAGTAATCTGTTTAACAGCTGTTGGTTAAGTTACTATTCTGTGGTTAAACACCGCAAATCCGCTTAAGGTTCACTGCTTACTAAATCGTTGATTACCTTAATCAGATTTATCTTGTCTGTATAATACATACGTCCAAACCGTTTTTATTAAAAACATGAGGCAATGGTTTGTGACAAATAAGACTGATATAGAAGTCATAAATATGTCACCATAAAATACTGCTTTGTGACAACCTTCTTTTCTAGTTAACTTTCAACTAATAGATCACAGGCTCGAAGCTGGCCATCACGAACTACGTTTAAGCACCCATACAGTATCATCTACACTCAGACAATAGATATGGCTCACCGCATAATGTGCGACTCTGTGGTTACTAAGTTAGATTTCAGTCTTTTTGTTCTCGAAAAATCCTAAGGATACTAGCTTGAAGCAAATTTTCGAGTTCTGGCTTTTTTCTTTACAATAAAAGACTGTTTTCATCATTTTTAGTAATCTGGATATATTACTATCTTATTTACGAAAAGTCAACAGTAAACTAAAAGTGACATCAGATCAAGACATAACAGTTCATGAAATCATTCACTGTCGATTTTAGTCGTTTTGGATAAGTGTAGACTAATCGCTTTTATACACAGGACCCTAGTTATATATATATATATATATATATATATATATATATATATATATATAATGTAAAAGTTATTTGTAGGTAGTTCTGTAATCGGGTGTATTGTAAGATGAATCGATAGTTTTCCTATTCTTTTAGCTGATTTTCAGATTAATGACCACTAATGGGCACTAGTTTTCAATCATCAGCAGTTCTTTATTCCTTGTTTACATAGTATATTATCTCTTGTTTTGTATACGTGACCTGTTGAACTTTAACTGAGATAAAATGCCAGTTTAAGAGAAGCAGATAAACAGGTATTAGTAACATATTTTCCATTACAATATTCTTCGTACCCATCCACAACTAAATTAAGATTCTTACAATTGTTCGTACATATGACTTATTTGATCATAGACGATAATGTGACGATAATGAGTATATTTTCTGCAAGATTTTAATCAGTACTCAAATTAGTCTTTGTGAACGCATCACTTACGAAATTTTGAAATACTAATGAAAGTGTTTTGGCACTTTTTAACCCATAGCCCTATTGTATCATTCCTCATCAAAGTTGGTAAGTGCATAGCTTTTCATGTGCTTGTGAAATACTACCCATAAGTGTGAACATGAAGAGCAGACTGCCTTTTGGAGTATAAGGGTTTTTGAAGTATTGTTCATTTATAGAGGAATCACCGGGATGTCCAGAGTTCTGATAAAGACATTCAGTAACATGTGTAAACGACGATTACAAAGCACAGATGCACTCATGTCATCATAGCGAATCCGTTTTTTCTTCGTTCATGGTCATTGAAAAGCGGAAGATATGAAAAGACTTCAGTTGTTTGACTACCGTTGCCTTCGTAGTATTGGGTATGTTTTGGTGTCACCATGTTAAGGATAGAAGAGGGAATTCAGTCAATGAGGTTACGAATCTTCATCGACTAAGTTGGCTGTGGCATGTTTTACGCATTCCTAGTCACCGTTTGCTTTGTTGCACAATGTTAGCTGAAGTAAGTTTAGGCTGCAAAACGTTTAGAGGTGGTCATACTAAAAGGGCATCATTGTATAAAGTCTCTGACTGTTGGTATGAACAATGAAGGGGGGGGGGGAAATACAGCCTTGCCTCTTGTGGTCCATGTGACAACATAGACTAGTGGTTGAACTGTCGGTGATACGGATCAGAATCGATGTTACTGGCACAGATTCATCTACATATTATCTTCATCTTAATCGTCAAACTGAATATCAGTGTTCTCTCATTGTTCCTTGCCGACTTCCCACTTTTGAATGTTTTCTTTCTTACTTCCCTGTCTTTCGTTTTGGTGCCTTCTTGATTGATTTACTGATACAATATGTAGCGAATTCAACCGTTAGGCAGTAATGCCAAGTCTCATTACTATGCTGGCTGAATTTCGCCATACGTTGTTCATTTTGTTTCTCTTGTTTTGCCTTTCTGATCGACTTTTTTCTGTATGAAGTATCTGTATGGTACGTTAAACTGGCGTAGTATTAGGTCACGTTCTTCATTGCTCTGGTCAGCAGCAATGGCTTTGATTAAATTTTCCTTTGAGTGAGAACGGTATTGTTGGTTAATGTCTATAGTAAAGTTTGAACTGGATGGTGTTTTATTTTTATTCGTGTGCTTAAACTGTTAACTTGATCTGATCACTGGAAAAAATTCATTTTGCAAAAAAAGTATCCTAAATTGAAAAAATTCAAAACTACTCTTCCAGCAATAAAATGCGCATGTTTTTCAGCGACTTATTGTCATTATATCAATACATGTGAGTTTTTATTCAGACTGTGACCCAATTTTCGTTGATTTCATTTTTTTTGATGCGCTGTTTGTACTTTTCTGATATCGTTAAAGCTGGGCTTAAACTTAGCTTTAACTCTTCTTTTTCCCTTTGGTTGTTTCATTGAAAAATATGCACAGTGTCATTATGATTAAAAGAAACGCCAATTATCACACGATATAAAAAATTAACGCATATATGACTTTCAAGTAGAGATGTATGGGAATTATTAGTCGACTTCACATCAATATTTGGAACAGCAAGTTATATCTGAGTCGAAGTCTTCAATGACACTTCTCGAAAGCTTTTCTGTAATGATGCAGATATATTTGAACAGCTCATCAGAACAAGGATTGAGCAAAGCAGTTTGGAACCGCAACTCAGTATGAGTTCCACCGGTATTGAAGATACACATTAGTCATAAAATGTCTGTATCACCATTGATTTAATTGAATTATTAAAGAGGGCGTGAACAAATTCTTAATTTGCTACCTAATTATTCAATTACAAATATCATTCCTTTACTAGTGGTTGAGATTCATGTCTTTACTTTTTTATCTACTTCATAGGAAACAGGGGCATCTGGCGCACCTCCAAGAAGTTTTTCTTCTATGAATATTTATGCTTTGTCGAGCTCTTCTTCAATCCTTGGTCCCACAGTAAGTTTGGGACCAGGTGGAGAGGTAGGTGATGTGCCTCTGTATCCTTTTGGTTCTAATGTTGACTACACATCGGATGACCTCCATTTGGTTCTTGAGGATACTAATAGAAGCGTTCGTGTGGATGAAGCAAATCGTTTAGTTTCCAGTAGTGTCAGTGGTGTGGGTTGTCCCGGTCCAAGCGCCAGAAGACTAATGTACATGCAACACCAAAATATCCCGTCAATTCAACTTAATAGACAAAGACAGAGTTTTTGTTCTGGCACAATGTCGATTCTTACAAATCAACCTTCTCCGACACCTTGCACAAATATGACCTCAACATCACGTGATCACTCATCAATACCAATAAATCAAATCTTCACTACTAGAACAAATACGGAGACGTTACCTCCGTCTTCAATAAACGCTACTAACTTACCGATCGTTACTACTCGTGATTCTTCGGGTCCCTCTTTAGCTCGTAGTTTTAGAGGTAAGTGGTTAACGATTTTATATTTTGCTACATAATCTGTATTTTTAATCAGAAATATACAGATCAACATGGTCTATGGAAAATTGACTTAGTTCAATCTACTGCAGTCTTAAAAACGTCAATTTTCGGCATTCATTGTTTCTCAGTGTCATGTGTTTCAGAAATGGTAGTTGTTGGTTGTAGTTGTTTTCATACTTGATATCTCACTAATTTAGTGCCCATAATGATATGCAGTGTCATTTACAAAATCTCTGTTTTGATCTAAGAAGCGATACAATAATCAAGGAAAAAAATAACCGTTCATTTGACTGCCAGAAAAGCTTTGTCGACCTTATGTTATGAAGCTTACGGTGCTGAAATTCAGACACTTTCTGATCTAATGGGATAGAGTGAGTTATCTACGTAACTATCGTAGTATGGAATTATAGTTTTATGCGTCTTAGATTTAAGTTTTATCACGTTCAATCCAAAAGTAATTTAGAATTCCGTTGTTGAATGTTTTGACTCTTAATTAATTGCAATCGCTTTGCCTTAGAACATTTTTGTAAGTTACTTCGTATGTGGTCTAATATTTTGTAAATTCTTGTGCATTGCACAAAAATCCAAGCAATTGTGACTGAATTCTTTTGAAAATCTTTCGTTTCTGGATCACTTTATTGCCCTTTATATGTTATTCCTCACTGGTCTTTACAAACTTATCCTTATTTGTTGATTAAAATCTAGCCCCAACTGTGTATTCGGGATACTCATCAAACGTCGCTCCTTTATTTAAGCTTGTAACTTTCGACCAGTGAATACTGTAAAACTCCCACTGTAATTAACGAAATTCGGAAATTCAGGTAATAATGTTAGCTCTTTCACAATAGGTTTGGCTCACAACCTAGTACACAAACCTGCACACGGTCTCTAATTTACTTTATTGCTCAACTGTGAGGTCACAGGTGTAATTGCCTCTCTGTCCTTTTTAGTTTGAGTAATTGGATAGTTTTTCTTTTTCTTTTTTATACAATGGATATAGCTCACAATTGTATACACCAGTTTTATGTAGTGCTCTTGTTGCGTGCACTTAATATTATTAGTGTTATTATCGCTTACACTTCACAACATCTTAAAATTTTGGTACAGTTCTTTTTGAAAAACTACTTTTCCAAAACTGAAAAAGACAATTTGATTGGTAAATAGTCAGCTACTTCATTTATACTAAGTGGAACTAAATGTTTCCGGAATGATTCTGCACTGTATTTTCAAGTGAAGTCAAAATTTTTGTGTATGATATACAATTTACTCATTCTTAATTGGTCTAGACACTCGATTTCCAACCGATGGGTTACAGGTTCTAACCTGCGGAGGTGTACGCCCTCACACAATAGACATGGGTCGTTGACTACGGTACGAATATGCACTAGGTTACTGAGTAGATTTTTATTCTATTCATGTTTCTTTCTCTTTCCTTTGAAATACCGAACTATTTATGTATTACTTTAGTCTATAATTTGTCTAGATAGACTAATGACATCGGGAATGGAGTGTGGGTGTTAACACGGTTTCGACGTAGCTCAAATATTTAATCAGTATTTTTTTGGATCTCATGAATGATAGATTATGATATTTTTATGGTGAATCCTACAATAAAGATTGTAGACCTAGAAACATGTGCCTTACTAATGTCATCGAGGTTTTTGAAGGAAACTGCAATCTTTATTATCCCTCAAATAAGTTGGATTTCTATTTGTCCATCATAGTAAGTCTTTTGGCAATCTATTGACTCAGTTTTAGACACCTGTTACAGTTAAGCTGTAAACATACTTTCGTTTCACCTGTCTGCAGAAGTGACTTGCATTCGATGAAAGTGCTGTGACTCTTCCTTATCATTGACTAACATTTTAAATAATTTCGTAAAATATTCACTCTGTGTATTTGGCATTTATTGATAGTGGTTTACTGATATTCACCGTCTTGCAAATCAGTAGCATTACTTTTCTTCTACGTCTTTCTTTTTGTGTTACCCGAAAAATTAACACATCATTATGTCATACCATTTTGCAGTTTGTATGCACATGTGTTAGGCTAAGAAAAATATTAAAGTGCACATGTTAACTAGTCTGATTTCTTCCTTGTTCCCTAATGTTTCTTCTAATGTTTGGTCTGGGGGAAAAAGATTTTAGAGAAAAAGACAGTGATTATTTCATGTTAGTGCAAATTTCTTATTTCCTGCTTAGAAAATTACTTTTATAACCATGCGTACTTGTTAATCTTTTGCGTATATAGGGGACTATACGTATGTATATATGTATGAGCGTGTAAGGTATTTAACATCATTCAAGGTATGACTATTTAGCTATTTTACAATGTAATTCTTGTTGTGCTGTGCCTTATGTGGATTGCACGCTTGTTTTATCATAATGGCAACACTAGGTGGTAGTATATACTTTGCATATAGGCAAAAACACCTCTGCTTTATTTGTTATCATTTGGTGTTTTTAGTTTGAATTATTGTATGATTTAAAACGAGAATTGTATCTAAGCGAAACCTGATTTTTATTAATTTTACTATGAATATTTCATATAATTTTTCGTTTTTGGAAAAGAACATGCTTAGCTCAGTTCATTGCGCATTCAGTTGTAAAAGATATAGCTTAGATTGTTAAATAAGCTTTGACGGAATTAGTCAGTGAGAAGTCATATAATTGTAGGTAAATATCATCATAAATGTAGATTTAAGTATCTTTTATAAGTACGCAGGCTGTTATCGAAGTGACTGCTTGTTGTTTTGCGACTAACTTTTTCACCTGTCATCCTTTTGATAAATAACCCAGAAATATCCCCATTTTCCGAAAATCCGACCCATGATTACTAGAAATTCAGTCGTAATAGTGGTCTATAGTAACCAATAAGTGGTCGGAATCACAGTGAATAATTTATCCACTTTTGCTTGGTGTTCTGATATGAGATGTGGCAACTCGAACCGTTTCGCAGTACTGTCAGACCTCACGTTGATTCAGACTGACTGCTATTGTGACTCATGCCCTATATTCAGATCATAGACATCATCTTTAAAGGCAAAAGTCGTGCAATAGGTTTTCCTTTTTCACTAAGACAGGGCCACTGAAAAAGATTTTTTCAGATAGACAGACAAAATCATCGTAGAAACTCGCATACAATTGCACCGCTCCAAGTTGTCTCACTTCAGAGCAGTATACAAAGAACAGGTGGATAGAAAAAGGGTAACATAAAAGTAGACATAGTTGTATGAGAGAATAAACAATTTGAAGATACCGATTAGTGCAAACGTCCAAGCTTTAGAAGACGTCAAAGAGTGAAAACACCCGCGTCACTGTTTGTGATTTTCAGCCATGTTACCAAGAGTCCTCAACCACTGATTCCTACCGTATCGTGGACCTCAGCGAAGTAGTTTACATCTCCCTACACGTCTCAGACCAGAAGTCAGGGACTTCATCGGCTAGTGTCACTTCTTTGTTTTGCCACCCTGAACCCACTCCTGCTGCTTTGAATCGAAGAGCAAATGAATAGTGTTTCTTTGAAAAATCTTACTTTGATATGTCTATTTGACTTTCTGGGTAATCATGTCTATTGCTTAAAAAAGAATGATGTATTTAGATTAATGACAAGTTACTAACCAGAATCCATAAGTCTTTTTGCAGTTATGTTTTCATAGACACTTTTTGTGTCATTAATCAATAATCATCCGTCGTCAGATCAAAGAAGACTGTAGGTATGCTACTTTCTGATTACTGCGGTCAAACGTTGGATAGTACTAATAAGTTATCTTCGTTCCCTTTTTGTTATTGTGATGTCATTTCTTACTGTGCCAGTGTTCGTTGATCGCAAAGGAATCAGCCTGATGAACACAGCGTCTAAGATTCTTTGTAAGTGCAGCCCGGGAACAGTGAGCACGAGGAAACCAGGCAGGTTTCATACCTAACCGTGGGTGTATCGACCAGATTTTTACTACCTGTCAGGTTTTGAAAAACATGCATACTTACCGACGCCTGACACTGGGCTTATTTCTCGACCTTAAAACCGTATTTGACTCCGTGAACCAAGAGGTACTATGGCAGTGTCTTTCAATAAAAGGGATGCAGGGTAAGTGACTCTGTTGAATACTGTGTACTCAAACACCCGTGTTTTCAGGTATTATACGAGTAAAACTCACTTAAAAACAAACTTTGAAGGTTAAAAGATTCTATCAATCGAATTAGGCAGTATAATTTAGTTTATTCAAATCTCTTGCGACGATTGTGAGCTCAAATACATAGGTCAAAGTAGTTGTCTCTGGTCCATTAGGCTATCCATGCACAAAAACCTAACGGAATCAAAATCGGTAGACGTAGTAAGATAATGAGTGTAGAAAAAAGCTCCACTGCCAGCTATTCATGCAATTCAAATTACTAGGATGGTACAGAGTGACAATCTTTAAAAATAAATTGGTAAGATTTAGGGAGAGATTGATAGCCGAATCTCTCTTCATCGAATCAATGTCAAATGCATGAAAAAGGAATGACCCAGCACCTGTTCTGGATATATGAAGGTGACTCTCAAGAATGTTTCGTAAAGTTATCATGAACGTTTGCACTTTCCCTATCGAAGAAATTATGTGTGATCACATGATTTTTATGAATTTCTGAGTCAGAAAAACTTCTGAGGTTTGGTGATATTTTCTAGCTTGAAAGATGTCGAGACTAGATGCTATGCAAACTAACAGTCAAAGGCTAACAACGTGTTGCACTTAAAATCAAAAATATTCCCTTGCACTAATGAACAGACTGTTCATAACAAATGGTCAAATTTACTGCAGGTTGCACTGTGACCAGTGCACTAACTTGTCTTGTGTTGATTATTTTACTGCCAAAAGAGACAGTTATCAAGATGACGGGAAATCAGTCACTACGGCTTAGATATACCCAAATTTTATGTTATTTATCGTAATTCAACTGGTTTGTTTCTGCATGTTTTTGAACGTAAACTTCACCAGTGTATACACTGTATGTTAATTCAATTCGCAAAGTTCTAACATATTTATTCCCTCTTTATAATATGGTTTTTCCTTATTATTGATTTATTGTTTAGATATTTTTTTGGGGAGAATTCATCCAAGTCAAGCCGCTGGTACATCAAGGTCAGCCAGTTACCGCCGAATCGCTCGTGCACGTTGGCATCATTCGACAGGCAGTGTACTTGCTTCAAGCTCAGGTATAACAGCATCAGGCAGTGAAGAAAACGTGGCCGTGACCAGTAACCGAGCTTCTCTTTCTCATCAGCATTCGGAGGACCTAAGCAGCGGGATAGGTAAATCTTCTCCATCTTCTTCTAAACCCAATCCAGCTCGTAAATTGAGCAGGTTTCGAGTATCCAAAAGAAGATCGAGATTCTCCTATACGCCTCCTGCAAACATTGCCTCTGAACCCGAGACAGATGTGAACTGGGAAAATCTTGACGGTAGCAATGGACGACGTCTCAGTCGCCCTATGCACTCTGCTCATAGTCATTGCACATCATCTAGCCATCTGAAACGAGATTTTCCTAATGAGTCACCATTAGGCTCCATGTGTGTTGTAAGAGTTACAGATAAAAAATCACACTCGCGACCGAGACCGCGTTCAGTTTCTTCTTCAACTTCCAAACTAGCAGGCTTTTGGAATTCTCTTGTATCAGGGGTAGTTATTGGGAATAATACAGTACCAAAACCTCAACTTGCTCATCATCATCCATCCAGCACTGCTACGTGAGTAACATTCTAACATTTCAGTATATTAATTTTTCATCTATGCTCTTAGTGTTCAAAACAGCGAATTTGAAGTAAGATTAGGAGTGATCACGCTTATAAGGCTTTAAATCAAGGTTTTATTAATCTTATGTAGCTTACTTGATACGCTTAGTTTTTGAATACTTTGTAATCATGATGTTCGCTCCTTTTTAATTGAAGGTATCATGGATTTGGGTACCTGTGCCAGTTTTGCTTTTACCTATCTTTGAACTTGATTATTAAAAAAATGTACCTGTCAACAAATAAAATGAGTCATCGACCTTCTGAAACGACACACTGGGAAAATAAGGTATTTACTAGTTTCTGCAATCATCAACATCGCTCAAGGAAGAGACTGACATAAACGACTTAAAAAATAGTGGTAAGAGAGCAGTTAGGCAAAGGACGTGTGAAGTAGAGAATGATGAAATCAATGTAGAACCTCACACAAAGGTTCATTGGCTCAAGTTGCCACACTTCACAGTAGTACACAAAGAACAAGTGGATAGAAAAACGGTGGTATCAGAGTCGAAAAAGTTGTATTAAAGAATGAACAATTTGAAAATAACAAATGGTGCCAATATTCAGGCTTTAGATGTCAAGGAGTGAATACTTCTGCTCCACTGGGAGCCATTTTCAGCCACGTCACTAAGAATCCTCAATCAGTGATTCCTTTCTTGTCGGTGACTACAACCAGACAGTCGACATCTTCTTACCCATTTCAGGCCGACAGTCAGAGACTTCATCAACTAGTGCAAAATCTCGGTCTGGCTACCCTGTACCCTCTTTCAACCTTATCCGGCATCCCCTAATTTAATAATGACACTCGGGTCCTGTATACGTGTCTCAGAGATACATCACGCATCCATGGCTAGAGATTTCAGAGTTTTGGCGAGTGATGCTTGCTGTCCGATCTGGCATAGAGTCCAGACGTTGAAAGCTCCTACATGAAATCGATGGTGGGCAGGGTTTTAGGAGACTGGAAATGGGGTTTAGATGGCTTTGA
The DNA here is from genome assembly GCA_944470555.2 of Heterobilharzia americana. Taxonomy (NCBI): domain Eukaryota; kingdom Metazoa; phylum Platyhelminthes; class Trematoda; order Strigeidida; family Schistosomatidae; genus Heterobilharzia; species Heterobilharzia americana. The sequence goes on from OX104127.1 coordinate 98,942,356, forward strand.
TCGTTGGCATTGGTTGCAGAGTGAGAGGCTGGGTAAGGTAAAATAGGATTAAGTTATATCCAGAAAAATAAAACGTCTAAGGTTTAAATAAAAAGAACTATGAATAGACCTTCACTACATATCTCTGTCGTTTAGTATCAATCGAGGTTAATAACATTACTTCCTACTATTCTACCGATCTCATTCAAGAAGTATATACTTTATATTTGTAATAATCACTGGATATTGACCACATGAGATCGATACTACAGTGGAATAGATATGTAGCTCCAGATGAGGATCATAATGGTTTGGTATTCGTGAATTAGTTTTCTTTTTTAGTCCGGTCACTTTGAAACTCTCTATCTTACTATGAATTCAGCCACTATAATTGCAAGGCGATGTGACCGGAGAGTGAGCAAAAGCAATGTAAATGAAATAAACAAGGACATCATAAATCCCTAGTGGTTGTTTTGGTTACAATTTGTGTTGAGTAATTCTATGATACTGTCCGTTGTGTATATCGGTTTATTTTCGTGTAGAATCTGAAGCTTAGAATACTAACTGTACTTGGATTGTGTTGCTTACGTTGGATGAGATCGGTGAAATTACATTATTATGCAGAGGATACAAAAAATTGTTGACATTTTCTAACTTGTTGGCACAAAGTGGGTTAGATGTTGTGTTTACATGTGTTCGTATTCGCTTACGCACAACTGTGTACATTATTTACATATAAAAGTAATGAATAGTTTTGTCGTTCTCCTGTTGAAATATACATAACAATTCATAACTAAATTTTTCAATGGTTACAATGCGCAAAATGGTGTCATATACAGTATGTAGAAGAAAAGTGACAAACGAACCTGAGTTTCATAAGCTTATTTTTTTGCTGAATTTTACTATTGTCTAGACGTCAAGTATATAGTAATTTTTCTTTGTTCTTCTGCTTAGACCAACTACTGTGAAACAAGTAAAAGGACATCGTAACTTTTTGCGTAGCAGTCGTCACACCGGTGAAACACAAAGCGGTTTGGTTAAGTCACGTTCACGTAAATCAAAGCATTCCAAATCCAATACAGACGTAAATGATGGCTTTATGAAAATCTCTCCAAGCTCCTTTATGAGTCGTCCACATTCTGAAGGTAATTTTTGTACCTGTTACTCTGTGATTATTTTTGTTATATAGATAAGTATCATTTGCTGATTACTGGTGCAAACACCTAATCACACCTATTGTGTAGCAGTTCCAAGTATCATCCATTTGTCCAGATTGAAAATATTATAGGTTTTACTGCCCACCGTAGATAGACTTAAAAAATTTTAAATCACTTTAAAACCTCATTTTTAATCAAATCCAAATAGTTAAAGAGATAGGATTCTTGTTTCGTTTTCTGATATTTTTCACTTTATTAAACATATCGTATGTCATTCTCAGTACATTTGTGACTAGATGGCTTATGACATTCCTAATGCAACTAATTTAATCTGACGAAGCAATACGGACCGGTGCTTTTCTGTTGGCGGTGATTAAGTCTCAACTTAGAACTTGAGACAGGTTTCTACCACCACTTTCATACTCTAGCCACCCAATATATTCATTTTTTGTGAAATATAGACTCACGTGATGGTAAAATTTAGCGTGAAGAACTTTAGTTGCTTATAACTTATTATTTTGGTATTTGTATCTCCCAATGAGTATAAAACAAACTAAATCTGTTTTGTTTTCATTCACCCAATACCCAAATTTTTCCAAAACACTAAGTCCCAACTGGGTTTGGATATCCATAAACTGTGTTTGATTTATTAAATAAGATAACGTCGAATTGAATTCTCAGGATTCCTTGGATCTCCTTCATGTTTCATAATTGGATAGTCCCTCATTGTTAATAATCAAGTCTTGTGAATGTCTGTCTCACTTAGTTTACTCTGTAGCTCTTTAACTTAAGCGTTTGACTTTCACTTACCACGCAATCTACTTCGGCCTAGACAGCCAAATAATGTGAAGAGAATTCACGCAGTAGTTGTGGCTCATAGTCAAGAAGAAACCTGTAATGTCTCATTTTTTACTGATTCTATGGTACTGATTTTGGTATTGTGAGTTAATACTGACCAACCTAACGAAGAGCAGACCTGAAGGGAACCCTAGATTTCGAAGCGCCATAAGGCACCTAGTTTAGAGAAAGTAACCCCGTATCTTTTTAAGGATGGAGATAGGATTGTAGTCATGCAGCTGACTAAAAAGGTTGAGGGGCTAAATCATTGCAGTACCCATCCATAAGAGGGGTTCGCTTAACGTATATGATAGTCATCGAAAAAGCAGTCTGCTACCAGCAGCTTCTAAAATATTGGCGGCTATCATACTTCACAGGTTGACGAAAATGTTTGAAAGGCTTACTCATGAGGAGCTAGGCGGGTTTTATCCAGATTGTTGATCCATTTACCATCTGTTACCTACCTTCTTGCTAGATCCGTATTTGAGCACAATATAAATCGTCATCTATTGAGTGATATCATCTTGAGACCTCAGCTTCAAAGGCTTGAACATGTTTTAGAAATTTCACCCTAAAGACCACTTTTTCGTTCACTCTTCGTTCATCTTGCGACTACTTGGAGAAAGAGTTGTCAGTGTATGATAAAACACTTTGCAATGGAGAGTAGTTTTATTTGATCGGAATCTTTTGGTACTTCATAACGTCTTTATCAAGATGTAAGAAATCATGGCGTCACAGATCATATCGCTACCAGCCACTTGTGAAGAGGATCCTTGGAAGATTGCCGCTCTTTCCAAACCAAATGTTCAGGCTTCAATCGCGTGTATGTTTGAGCTCTAATGGTCATACGAAAGCCACAACAATAACAACACCATTGCGAGTACAGCTCGATGATGAAGATACCAAAGCTCCTTTTAATGAAGAACTGGCTAGACAATTATCAGAACGGAAGAGCCTTACTCGATCGGAAGAGGGCTGGTGCCATCTCCAGTCTGCTTTAAGAACAGTGTTGAAGACAGTAGCTGACCTTCAACAAGTGATGAGATAAAGCCAGTGGATCTCAGCAACCTCTTCTAAATTAGTCGATGTTTGTGAACGCATTCTTGAAGGCTCCGAACACGATGATGGTTGGAAGTAACCCGAATACAGACTGATGGGAGATCTACACAATGACCATAAGCAGTGATGGGCAACAAAGGCTGAAGAGATAGGAAAGATAGTGGTGATAGTAACAGAAAATGGTTATTTAGACATAGAAAATGGGGCAAAAAAAAGCAATGGCTATTGTGGAGAAGAATGAATTTGTGATTCTTGTTAGTATGGAAGACTCAAACGATGAGCGGATAACTGAGGAAGAGTTCAACTTTCCCTCGACTATTCTTCCGTTGACCGCTGTCCGGTTGAATCTTGAATGAAACATTGAAATAGGGCCTCCAATACTTTCTAGTGTCGAGAAACCTTTAAGTAACCTGAAACAAGGAAGGTCAGCAGGGTCAGAAGATGGAGTGGTGCCGGAAGCATCTTAGGACTTTGATCGAGTAATCTTAGTAAGATTAACTGGTGTTAGCTAGTGTATTGGAGTCAGATATGTTTTGCTCTGACTAGTCTCAATGATTGATTGTCCCGATCTTCAAGAACGGTGAAAAATCGTTCTGTGGTAGCCACTGGGGAATCAGCCTGACGAACAAAGTATCTAAGATCTTAGGCTCTTTTCGTATTAACAGTGTGAGTGGTGTTCGGAAACACTGAACTCTAGAAGGCCAGGTAGATTTCAGACCTGATTATGGTTGGGTCGGTCAGATACTCACACTCCGTTCTGAAACACTTGCACACTCACCAACACCAGGTGGTTTTCTCGATCTGATGGTGGCATTCGACTCTTTTGATCAAGGGATGTTGTGGAAGTGTCTTTCACTGAAATTGGCACGAGGTAAGTAAACCACTCTGTTGAAGGCAATGTATTCCAGCTTCCGTGAGCGTACCAAAGCTTATAGTGGCTTATCAGGTGAGTTATGTATGTTGTGTGGTGTCCATCAAGGACGTCCACTCTCCCTATTCTTATTCGACTTTATCGTAGACGTTCTTACAGAGGTCTCCTCGTCTGCCTTTATAGACATTGGTTTTGTCACATGAGAATCCTCGGTAGATCTAGATTAGGCAGATGACAATTCTATAGTATGAAAACGCTGATAAGGTTCAGGGTCTTGTGGACACCTTGAGTCCCAATTTGATAATGTTTGGTATGCGTTTGTCACTACCCAAACGTAAATTGTTGTAACAGGACTGGTGTTCGCTGGTGACTGGGATAGGAATAGCGAGTGAAATAGTTGAGCGCGTTGACCAGCCTTGGTGGATCAGTGACCGACGAAATCTCTGCATAGATGGGAAATACTCGATTGGCTTTCGTCAACTTCCGCCATTTCTGAGGCTGCTGTGATATCCGGTTGTCTGTTAAGGGTCGATTGTACTGTGCTGTAGTTCCTTTGATATCCCTGCGAAACATGACTATTAAAGGTAGTGGATATGGGAAGGCTTGCGGTGTTCGACCACCTTTACCTTCTTAGCATAGACCATGCCTATCTTTCCATCACATTAACGTCGAAGTCAGGTGTGAAGTTTTAAGTAGAAGCAGGATGTCAGTCGATGAAGTTATTAACGCATCCCGTCAGCTTCGTCATGCAGTGTTAACTGGAGTGGGTTTTGTTTTGGCTGGAAAGGGGTTAGTGGTTACCAGACCAAAGCATGGCATCGGTCCATGAAGTCCCTGACTGGTTGGTTTGAGGTGTGTAGGAAAATGTAGATATCCTCGTTGAGGTCCACGTAGTAGCGAAAACCCGATGGTTAGAGACTAGAGATGGTATAGCTCAGAATCGCTATCAGCGGCGCAGATATGTTTTTACGTTATCTTCATTTTAATTGTCGATGAATTGCAGTACTCCCATTCCTACTTTCTCTCTTCCGATGACTTTCTTGCAATTTTTATTGCTTTTTTCCTTATTTCTCTATCTTTAATCTTAGTGAACTCTCGCTTGATATGCTGATAAGATGTGTGGCTTCTTGGATCATGAGGCAATTATATGTGGTCGTGTGTTAATATATCCATCTGTGGCTTTAGATGATACCAATAATTGCTCCAAATAGAAACCAACAGGGATTATACAGCACCACTTTTATTTCTGTTGCTAAAACTGAAGTAGCGATTGCTGCTTTGTATGTATGCTTTTTACTACTCCTCTGATATCCCATTTCTGTCTTCACTACTGTTCTCGTTTCCTCTCCTTCCTTACACTGTATTTTGTTTTCTATGGCATATTTTCTGATGACTTTGCGATACCAAGTTTTTAAAGAAACTTAAATGACATCATTTTGTCGCTGGATATTTCTAACATTTATGCGAATCTGGTACTTATATTGCTGGTGAAGTAATATGGAATTTCGGAGATGATGCTTTTGTTTTTTTACTTAATATGTCTTACCACATCCAACCCCTTATAACTGAGAATCGAACACAAGTTTGTTTCATCCTCACTTCGTTGTAAAACTGTAGGATGCTTATTCTTTAATCGCCTTTCTGATATTCCTGTTTAAAAATCTGGTGAATACTTGACACCTTCCTGTTTCCCATTGAATACTTGTCAAAGTTTCGATATCGAACACTGTAAGATGTGTCACTGTATGTAGTCTTTTTAACGAATGACTATACTTAAAATGGATTGATAAAATTTCTCTTTATCATATGCTTTCAAGTGTTATATATATTTCGCCGTTTTTTTTTACCTGCATTGCCATTTATTTTCTTCTCTGTAGTTTTATCTTCTTTTCGGTTTGCATGTTTCTCAGAATATTAAAGAATGGATCGGTATTAATTTCCCATGAGGTTTTCGCTTGTCGCTTCCACATTCACATGCTAATTCATGATTGGTATTTTTTAGAACTACGTTTGGCTGGTCTGCTCAACCTACGCGATCCAAATATACTGCGTTCACCTTCACAGGTTGATACAACAAATATTACAACTGCTAATGGTGTTTTTCGACGCTCACCAGCACCCATTAACAAATCAGTAAATTCACGTTTTGTTGGTGGTGGCAAATATATTTCATCTCAACGAACCAGCGAAGATTGTATATTTCCATCAACCAATAGTACTCCTCAATCCCATTCTCAGTCACCCAAAAGAATACTTCATAATCGTTCGTCTTCATCACGTAGTTTCGGATGCGTTGATTCATATCAGAAACTAGATGTCCTTGGAGAAGGATCCTACGCCACTGTGTACAGAGGATATTCACAGTGAGTTATCGCTTCCTACCTGTCTATTGTTTTTCCAAGTTTTTCCCCTAATGTCTTTTACATTTTATGGTACATCCTTTTCTATGAACTTCTGATTGGTAAAAGCAGTTTTCAACAGAAATCCTATTGAGACTATAGTTGGGCAGTTGGAAGATTATTCATCTGAGAGAAATGTAAGCCTGAATTGTATAATTTGTAAAACATTTGCAAACTGATCTCTGTTTTTGCGGTATACCAGTCCATCCGTGTTCACTAATCGGATTCAGTCGATCTGAACAATTGCGCTTTTCTCTGAGTTGAATTTCTCCCGGTAAATTACTACTGAATTTCGCTTCGGGAGGTCAAAGTGCTCATGTGATGTTTAACTCACTTGGATTCGGATAGCGAAATCTGCTGCAAATTAGTGGTTTCTAACTACTTATGTTTTGTTAGTCAAGTAGTCCTAAGTTATCTCACTAAGTTTGGCCAGTATTACTAGTGACGGTAACAGTAACAATAACAGGCGGTGCATAAACATGCAGTTAGCACATGGAATGCACCAGATGAACCACACGCTATACTCTTCACAGACTGTTTTTCATTGATGTAACAACTGGAACCCAATGTGTATGATATTTGGCAATCTATCATCTGTTTTTATACCTTAATGGTTTCTTCTGATAATTTAATAAATATGCTAACTGGAGTATTTAGTCCAGATGTGTGTATGCATGTGTGTCAACATGAAGTCACTGTAGTATAACCAGTTATGAATATACAGATTGGTGCAGTAAATTAGCAGGTATTATTAGAACATTGGTTACGAGTGCAAAAGAAAGTATTATTCTTGTACACTACTGAATTCTCACCTGACATATTTGAGAATGTTTTGGAAATTGTAATTTTTGGAATATATTGTAGGATACATCGCATATACACTATCATGAATGGTCAGAAAACCCGGTCTTCTTAGGTTTATAATCTAGCTTCTATGCTATACAAAAGTATCTAAACTATAGATGTTGTAACATGAATATATTCTGGAGGCTTTTATAAAGACGTTTACCTACGTGCTACATAATATGGTTGCATTACCAAATACATCCCTTTGATTGCACTTTTTATAGAGTTGTAACCTAGATATTAATTTGAGTAGAAGTTTATTGCTTGTCAATTGAGCTAACGGCATTTCACTTTTGAAATGATTAAATTAATTGGAAATCAACTTTTTTCCGATACTTAAAACCTACGGTCTATATTATTATTACCATATTAGATTTGTTTATTTGATTTATAACACATAGTGATTTAGTACTATTCACTTGATGACGTTTCAAGCATAAATTATTGCTCATAATCATATCACATTATGGAATTAAATTCTACTACAGTGCCCATGTTTTACACTTATATTAACGAAATATATCGTTATTATTATTAGCCTAGTAACATGCTGCAGCTTACTGTTGACTTAGAAGCCTTTTAAAACTATTCAGTCATTCATTTCAAAGTACAGTATTTGGTTGATTTAAAGTAGGTGAATGAGTCAGTAAGTCGTGATATGCATGACGTCTTACCAGTTTCTACATCCCATACAGTAGTGGTTGATTTGACAATCATTGTAAAAGTATACCTAGACTAGTGATCGTTGCTTTACCTTGTTCTAGAATCTAAATACTTTTTAGTTTACATACACCAAACTTAGAATTATTGTTGGTATGCTTAAAATCGAGTGAAAAATAGCTTAGATGTACTCCTTACATTGTAAACCTTATTACTTTATACCTGTTTATTGAATATCTTTTAGCAGGGACCTTTCAACTAGATTATTTTAATATCATACTTATTTTGCTTCTAAGTAGCTTTTCGGTTAATCGGAAACCTCAGTTTATTCTATGTTTCATCAATGTACAACTTTGCTCCAACCAGTTATTTGTGTTCATTAATTTTTAAGTTTGGATAGAAAACAAAGTGTATCCCAAAAAAATGTGACTTATTTGCGCAATACATTTCGAACAAGCTGATCACATTTTACAAATCAGTTTATATGTAAATGGAAAATATGAAGCACAACAAAACCATTATGATGTTAGAGGATTGGAATAAGATAGCAAAGGAAGAATAGCAAAATTTGACACTTTTCTCGGTACTAAAATCACCTAACGATTAGCAAATAGGTGTAGTGCAAAGACTTGTTTTTGTACACACCAAGTCGGTTGCAGTTTGTTCATGACTATTACTGCCACACATCTTAGTATACACCTCTCGTTGTTTCTATATAAAACATATTTATGAGCTGTTTAGATGTTACTCGTCATGCGTTTCTATTATATGTTTAACCGTGAATAAATAGTTATCGCCTGCTTGAACTTGTAAAAATTCCGATCTCAATTACTTCTCGCTACGTATGTGTCAACATATCTAAAGTAGTAAACACAATAGGGTGAGGTTTCTAAAGAAGCCTTTATTTGGCTTTCTAAACAACAATAAGCTTTGTGGCATGATATTGTTTTACTGATGATAGATATCCGTCTCAAAATTGTACTGTTCCACAGAATGATAAGAACACTTTCTTTGGACTAGGTATAGGTTTAGTCTTCTTGTTAGCTGACTTCTACAACGGTCTTAAGACTTAAATGGATATCCGGTTATTATAATCGTTTCAGACAGTAATTTGATAGCTTCATCCATGTTATCTGTTATACTGGTATGATGGATCTTGATAGATAGGTATTTCGTTGAGTCTCACTTCTACTGCATCGGACAAAAATCGCAGACTTCCCGTAAGTCGCTGGTTTTTTAAAATGGTCACCTTCTTGATTCTAAGAATGGTAAGTGGTTGTTATTTTCTTTTTTTCCCAGTGTTGCATTTTCCCAGTAAACTGACCACATCCTCGCTCTGTCAGATATTGCTGTGATATGGTTGACATATATCTTTTAAGAAGAAACCTGTATGATCTGATCGTCTGCCAAACTTTAGACAGATTAAAATAAGTAGTAACGGTCCTAGGGGTCATCCAATAACAACACCAAATCGTCAGAAGTGTTCACCTTCAAACGCTAAATAAATTTTGTGAGTATGTAATAGCAGAACCACTTTCAGAAAAATTTAAAAAATAGGGTATGAAAACTTGTTAAACGATGTGCAATCACAAAGGCTAATAGTTCTGGGACATGTGCACCTTATCCAATAAAGAATTAACATCTAATGAAAAAATACTCTTATTTTCAACCACAGGTGCGTGCTACTAAATGATCCCAAACTGAGACCAAACAAGCATCCTAATGCTTCTTGGTTTTTTACTGATTCTCTAGGTGATAATGATTTCTAATGCAAACGGCTTTTAAATAGATTATTGTCTCTGTAAGGATAAGTACTTTATTGGTACCCTATACTAGTTGCTACGAGAATAGGTTTTATTTATATCAGATATCATAAGAAATGTCATTTATCACTGTTAAATCCATTATCTTTGTTAAATTTAATATGATATCGTTGATCGTGGTTGACTATGCAAATACAGTCCTTCTCTTTGAAGGGAACTACAAGCTTCATTACTTTTTTGTTGGTTTCTTCAACAGCAGTTCTAAAACCTGTATAGACTATTTTTTTAAAGACCTCTTACAGTTAACTCAACCGCGTAAATAAGTAAAGACCTAGAACTACTTTTTTCTGTTGTACAAATGCATGTACTGAATTCACAAAATCGAATTATTGTGTTCATCAGCACTCATGGTATAGTTCTCGAATAAGTTAAACATCTTTGTACTGTATAGTGAAGTACTGTAAAGTCATGAACATAATTACTTCTGCTGCAGTAATATGGTTTATGGCTCCATGAAAATGTATTTTAAAATCCTTGGCAGTCATCTGCAAGGATCACTAAAGTATTTATTACGTGGGAATGTATATCTGTGAACAGCTATATTGGAGACCATTAATATTTATGGTGAAAAAAAGAAAGAAATTAAAGCTATAATATTTTTCCGTGCATATTAAGATTGTTAACACCACAATAATAATTGTAATAATATTTTTTTGGGTATAGTGTAATTGGTCCAGTGAGTTAAAGCTAAGTTATAGGAACTTACGTTTTCAAAGACGAAAGTTTTCCTTTAAGACAGGTGATGAAGTCTATCGTACATTTATAAAGATGACTTAGCTTGAAATTAGCACACAAATTGTTGGTAATGAGTTTGCAGTACAAAAAAGTTGACTGTTTTTTGAATACTTTCAGTACACTGTCACTTGTATTCGTTTACCTCTTGAAATGTAGTTGATACTTATGAATTGGAATTTCAGAGACTGAGCTTTTTTTTTACCAATCTTCGTTTATTAAGCTATAGTACAAATTCTATTTCTTAATAGGTTGTACACAATGGGGGGTCAATGCCCCTCACTGTTATTTATCCTAGAAATCTAGATAATCTGTAAAACAAAAAAGAATTCAGCATTCGTAAACTGACTGGTTATGAATTTTTTTTAAAGAATATTTTTGTTTCATTTTGAAAAAAAATGTTAGCCCAATGTTGGTCAGTAATTATGACTTCGTAATGCACTATAGTTACGTTTTAATCGGAAATTGTATGGTCTATTTTTCACTATTTTTATCGAAGGGAATTCAGCTGAGTATACCGGGGAGTAGACAAATTCACTGAGTTAGTGGATTATGCTGAGTTAAAATATACTTGTTATACAGTTAGTGAGTATATTTTCGTAATGTTTGTTAAGTTTTAAATTTTATTTGCTGATCTTAGCTTAGACATGCTTAATTCCTAAGAGTGACTGTAAATCGTATTACGTTCTGTGCAAATTAAATTTCTGTTTTTATTTTACACACTTTTCACGTCTGGTGCTTTTATCATTTTACCGGTTTGTATGATGGTCATTTTTTATTGGCTTTACCTAAACTGTAAATATGATGTTCACTTTATTCGTCCATTTGATATAGTAATTGCATAGATAAAGAAAGGATTATATCTATACTGTGGAAAATTGAGGTGATATAATTTTTTTATGCTATCTTACACTGGTCCGCTTATCTGTACATCGAACCTCCTAGCTTGATGACCACGTTAAAAACCTAATCAATGGAATTCAGTTAGTACTTATAATTAAATAAAGTGATATTGACTACATTCAAGTGACTAATCGGTTCAATTTGGTTGAGTACATGCTGATCAACAATCATTTTATCAAACATAGTTCACCTTGAAGTAAACTTACGAATTGCCACTAGGTGTGATATAAATACACTATGTACTTTCGCACTTTCATCTTTATGCACAAATTACGCTCTGGAGTAATTCATTCGATAAACGTATAGTAGTGTTGTTCAACAATTCTCAATTAACATACTCAAGTATAAAATTGATTTGGCTTCGTTAGTTTACAGTCCTAATAACTGTCAAAAATCTTTTTATAAAACTTTGCTACATGCATTGGTACGTTGCGTCCACTCTGAGTGGAGCTATGACTCTGTGGTCTAGGTAGGTGACTATCTACCAATGGATTGCAGGTTCGAATGCCACTCCACCTCCTGAGGTTTGACAACCAGATAGTATCACTAGCCCTCACATAACAGGTGTACTTCAATGCCTACTACACAGTTGGCCGAGTGCGTTTTGTTCGTTTTTCGTTTCACTTTCTCTGAACATTTTGAACTAGAATATATTCTATTCTTCATTCCTTTAAGTAGGATAGCATCAGTTGATTATTGTTGATAGAGTAAGTATTGTTATTATCCAGTATCTGCGTTGTGTTTCTCTGGAGTAGGGGCTCTGGTCAAAAAAACTCACTAATGAATTTGTGCTTAGTTGATTCATTGCGTATGCTCCTTTTAAGATCAGATAAATTGAAGTGGTTTGTAAATTCCACCTACATGATCCGGGCGCATGTATTATGAAAGCTCCACACAAGCTACAAACATGTGTATTGATATCATGTTTACATTGAGGGAATTCAATCTTTCACTAACCGATTTACACGTATATGTATACTGAATTTCTGGCCACGTAGAGATTTTGATGTTATATGTGATTATTCACCTGTCAGTCATTCTTTCCCTATAGATATATTTCTGCAAAGTAAAAAATTTCATCCTGAAAACGGATATGAATGATAAACTTTCATTTATCTAAAAAGCCTACAGAAACATGTACAATTTAAATTACTGAACCTTTTTAAACATTATCTAACTAATGGACAGTTGAATCGTTGTGCCAACTAAAAGTTTACCAATATTAATGCACTTGTTTAAGGTAAAAGCAAAGATTTTCAACTCTGCATTTTTGATTAGCTATTAAAAATGAAATTGTTGGATTCTTTGTTTGACACATGAGCCGAAATCGGAAACAACATGTGAGTTTATGTTTTGGGCACTGAAATATACCTTTTGTGAGTGAGTGATACCAATTAACTGCCTAGAACCTCATTAGTTAGAGCGGATTTGGAACTCGTGAACCAGTTGGTCAACTAACAACAGATCTGCTAACACATACAGACTTCCTTGAGCATAAATTTGACAAAGAATATATTTGTTTAAGTGTGACTCTCACATCACCGAAACTTTAAGCTCCTCAAAGTGGAACAAATTACAAAACAAGACCGATGGTGAATCAAATCCAGTGCATGTTTTCTTCCATATTCCGATGATAAAATGAAAATGCCTCCATGACCAATCGTTTCACTTCCAGGAACTTCAGCATGCAATCTTTCAAAAGATCTTCAGAAACCGAAACGTCTGGAATAGTCATGCGTTCAATCTATCAACTCTTTCTGACACAATCTTGGGGAAAAATGAAACGTTCATATCGAAAGTGCGAACTGATGATATGTTTTGACTCTACAGCTCTATGCACCTCATTTCAACTGATACTAGCTAAGGATACAATGACTCTTCTCGCCAATGATACCTCTCTCGGAATACATAGCTTCAATGTTCATGTTTGGTTTTTGCATTACTACATATTTCTAAGGAAACGGCAAAGCGTAAAAGAAGACGTTAGGAAAATAATGAGATCACCTATGTCACGACTAATCGAAGAAGGGGTGATGAAAAAGTTGAAAACTGTGGTATTGCCGTTGATCAAACTGAATTTTTTATTCCGATATATATACATGACACGTTTATCATCATTGAAAGAAACGAATTAAAAAACGCTTATAATTGACAGCGCTTTGACCACATCAAATTCACTACTGAAGAGAAATCAGACGACAAATTTGAATTTTTAGATGTTTTCATCACCAGAACAGGTTTGGGAAAATTGTAAACTCAAGTTTTCAAAAAACCAACTCATACAGATTGAATTTTTAACTACAGTAGCAAGTCAACAGCGCGGAAAAACATTTGTATTGAAACGTTCAAAAGAACAAAGTTACTATATAGTATCAGCCTTGCGGTGAAAAGGAGAAAACTATTTAATGGCTTTTCCAGATGAACGACTATACACAACTTCATGAAAAGGTATTTGTCAAATCCGCTGCCAACCAAAAGTCATCCTTGAAGAATGTATCCAAAATGACAACTATATTACTGAAGCCTTCTGGAATCGTTGTAACCCACAAGCCTTTATGATTTTTCTTTACTCTGTGTTTAACAGGCCAAAAGATACAATAGTGACGGAAGACAAGTCAAATATTATCTAGAAAATAAACTGCAGAAAATGTCCGTCTGCATTAACATCAACTAACAGTGAAACACCGTGATTTATCTTTGCTCATATCTATACATATAGAATTAGACTGGGAAAATGTGGAAATCTTGAATAGAAGAAATAAAAAGAATGCCAGAGTATTTTAAAAAGCTTGGCACTTAGGTCAGTCAGCGATCAACAAGCATGTTGACAATCCACCAACCAATGAGAAGCATTTATGGAAAGCATCGACTTTTAGTAATCGTAATTTCCTGATATGTTGTATGACATTTGAGCTAGAAATTTCTATCAAACTTACACCAACGTTAAGCCTAGTTTTGTCCTTGAATAAGTTTCTTATGATAATTGTGGTTTATTATCATTATTTAAAATAATTTTGTTGACACTAACCATCACAAGTGACCTGAGTTAATTATTTCTCTACATCAATATGTATAATGCATAATTAACCCGTATTGTCATTTATAGTGAAATTCTTATGATATTTCAAGATTTTAGTTGTGTGACAGTTGATATTTTGTCATCCTTTCCTCTGGAATTCATTTATCCGGTCAAAGCTAGCAGAAAATCTCTTTATAAAGCCACTTACGCAACTCGATATTTAACCATGTATTAGTCACTATTATATGTGCTAATTACTACCGGTTTACTGATAATTTTCTGCGATCTGCTAATGGTTTACGGTCTCAGCTCACTAATAAGTTCACTTCTTTGATTCGCATCTATTTGAATTCTACCAACTTTGTAGCTAGCTAACATCTTATTTAATAAAATACTCTGATTCATGTCCTAATTCTTAGTTATTGCATGGTTTTATCCGCCAGTAGCGATGCTCTTCCATAAATAGTAATGCAATTTGACGAAAGAATACAATCTCTGGATATCAAGTATATACTTCTTCATTTCTTAGTTCTGCTGTTTAATACACACACGGTCTGTAACTGTACGTGACGAAGTTGCTTTAACGTGCCTTCAAAGCAATCTATTAGACTTAATACTATTGCTGCGAAAAGTTAATAATAAGCATTATGGATGTATTTAGGTCAACCATTACACTGTCATTACCATTTGTGTCCTTGGTGAATTGGATTTTAAACCGCGGTATATTTTGAAAGGTGAAGGTCAGCTCTTAGTCATGAAGCCTAAATGGATTTGTTAGGAAGTGGAATAGGTCATCTAAATATTTCTCCACTAGTGATTCGGATTTCTGTTGACTGTTCTATGCTATTTATTATCGATCTATTTGCGGCATACAACACAAAAAATATTCATAATCTGAAAAGACTCTACGGTTATCATTTTCATCGTACCTCCTGAAATGAAATAATGATTCCTTTATCTAATTTAAGGTAGTTGTGATGAACTATTCGTTATTTTTCTATCATTATCATCATATGCCCTAAACACCCCATCGTTTTATACTGCAGTTTTTGTCGTGCCATTTATTTCTGTTATAACTAAATTTATGTCAGTGTGTTTCCAATTATTTTTTCGGCCAAGTTTTATCTCTAAAATTTTTAGATAATCACTTTAATTGTGCCTATCTTCAATTCGGACCTTGTTTGCCTTCTATAGTGAACTGTTTAGTTTCTGATTTTAGTTGTGCATAACTGCTTGTATTTTTCTAATACTGAATTAGGCTGATATGTTTGGTTTAGTAAATGCAGTTAACAGCATCTTAGTGTATCAGCGAATATATGAAATTCGAGTTTAAAACCAGTAAATTGTTATTATTATCATTTCGACAAGACAATAAGACTTAGTTTGTCTGAATCATGTAAAGTATTTGAGCAACCAACACTTTCCTCGATAAATTTGACTTGGAACCTAAAGTTGTTTTATTGATTTTTTGTCGTTTTCTTGATCTTCAATGTAGTCTTCTTATTCGACCGTTATTCATTTTCCTACCCCTTAACCGTATAACTTTTCACATAAATACCTATGATCAGCATGTTCGAAATGTCTTGCGCAAATACACTGTACGATTCAGATAAAACACCTTTTCGTTTTGTCGAGATTAATAAAGTGAACTAATTGTTGGATATTATTACTATTACTATTATTATTGAGAGGGGAATGATAGTGAGGTAAAGCTGCAGAGTGCATTGACTGTACAGTAAAAGATAATAGCATGTAGAGAATTCATTCAGTAACCAACAGGGATGCAACTGTTTAGCTAACTAATTTTATAATGTTGCCGATCTTATTATTGCTCAAAATCGATTACAACGGCACAGATGTACAAGCTTTTTCATCTTCAGGATCTTGAATACTTCCATTAATTATCACTTATTTATCCTCCCTCTCGTCTACTTTTGCCTACTCTGATGTCATTCTTCTTCCCTTCATTTCTTACTTACATACATCTGTGAAGTGTCAGGTTCTACGTTGGTTTTTTTGTCTGTATCACCAGTTAGTGTAGGGAATATATGTTTTCAAGTCGAACAGGTTATTGCATTCAGGCATTTTGTGAAGTTGGTGAATATTAGTATAATTTCAGTAGGGAACGTTAGCGATTGGTAGATGAAACAACCAAACTCAGTAACGGAGAATATTCAGATTTATAAATCTAAATTCTTATAACAAGTATTCCTAATTTAACATCAATTTTACAAGCTATCTAATCTTTATGATTGATTGGACAGGCAGTAAGTACACCATTTTAGTGATATCCTTTATTACCCATTTTATTAGTCCTTTTTCACACCTAAAACAATAAACTTCTAGCATATGCTTTCTCCTGATATGTGCACATAAAGATATATCTTTCAATAAGCACTACTTAGAAATGTTCTAGTTCACAGAATATCTTTAGTTCATTTTAGCTGTTTGAAAGTACATAAGTGCTTAAGAGCAACAACTGTTATGACATTCCGTTTTTTGATAACAACCAGAACGATATTCACCGTTTGTCTCTTTGTAGAAATTTCTCCCTTTTTTTATAATGAATGATTACAGCATGTTTATGGGCTACATACATATTGATTTGTGAATTTTATTTGTTTGGTAGGAACTGGCTTTGAAAACTAGTATGTATATTTTATCTCGTTTGGCAAGTTGGATGGACTCACATTCTTTGCGGTTGATGATGTTGCTCGCAATAGGACATAATACTTTTGCACTCATGACTTCGACTATCAAATAATGTCCAACAGGTTACTGATTTAACTGGGAGATCAGTTGTATATCTGCTACTGTATGATTGTGAAGGTTGGTTCTTTCATTCCAAATGCCAGTCAAATCTTGTTGATTAAGTTACACATAGTTTCGAAGTGATGAATACAACCCTCATGTCTCAGAAGTTTCGCTAGTTTATTCAAAAAAACGTTGCTAGTAGGTCCCAGAAGATTTGTCTGAGTTGTATAGTATTCTTCAGACCTACTAGAGGAAACTTTTTTGAGAACTTTGCCTCAAAATCTTTTGCTTCTCGCTCATTCATATTATACTTTCGTTTGAATATTTTCTCCACCTGTGTAACTTGGCATTCTTCGTTGGAATGAAAGCCGAAACCGATTCATTATTGTATGGAGTTATTCGTCAATTCAGTAATCTAGTTCCATTTCTTAGTAAATGAAAAAAAAAGAACTGATTAAGTTGTAAATTACTGATGGTTTGAACATATTTTAATATTATTTGCCATGATTTGTAACGTACGCTTCGGAGTGAACTAAGATAGATCAGATAATCCCACTAGATCGTTTTACGAATACATTGGTTTTCAGTTACATGAAGAAAAACTATAGGATTACAAAAATGTGTAAAGAAAGGAAACTCTAAAAGTGTTTGCTTTCCACTGTAAAACGAACAGTGTGATTAAAATTGACCTTTTTTCCATCTATTGCTCATTTGCTTTGATAATTCCTGTGATTTCTAATCAACTTCGTCTGTTTTCATTTCTGTTATTGATGCACTGACCCATAAATGTTATCCAAGGTATTTCGTTATTCAGATGTTCAGTGGCCTGCTGTTTGTCTTTTTTTATGAATTATTTGTATTCAACGTATAAAATGTTCGTTCGTTTAATTAACCTTGTGTTCATAATAGTTTGCTTTCTTTTTTAGAAATCATGTTTGTCTATTTTTTTTTTTTAGTGTAATGCGTCGTGCTGTTGCTGTCAAAGAGATACGTATTAATCCAGAAGAAGGTCTCCCGTTTACCGCTATTCGTGAAGGTAAACAGTACAACTACCGTTACTACTATTTTTGTTGCAGTTAGATAGTTTTTCTCTTTTCTCTATAAGTGTCTGAATATTTGGTTATACTTTGTTTAGTTTTTGAGAGAGAAACCGCTTTCATGTTGTCTAGTCCTTAGTATTCACCAAATTCTATGGACCATTCCGTAGGAGACTCAGTATCACAATGTCTTTTGTTTGATGTCAGATAGTTAGAGGCGACTGGCAGAAAGCTATGCTCTTTCGAGTTTTTGTGCACTTTGGCATTCTTGAGCTAGGCGTATCCGAAACCTCGAGTTCTGCTGTCTCCTGAGGGATTCAAACCCACGTCAGCAAGCTATTCGTACCACTCACTGGTAATTTTTTTGACTGCACCACCTGTTGACGCGGGTTTGAATCCCTTGTGAGACATCAATGCTCTCAGTGTTGCGGATGCACCTGGCTGGTGAGTGCCAACAATCGGGAAGCCTTGAGAAAGCTCGAATTCTCGACATTCGCCTCCAACCGTTTCACATATTTGATTATATATAGACGGTAGGTAACTTTGGAATAACAAAAAGTTGAATTTTGGTAATACAACTGTCACTTTTAATTAATTTTTGTTCACTGCAGTTTCTGTGTAAAGGCATTTGTTCAGTTATATGACAACAGTTTTAAACGCATAGCATATTGGCATACTTAAAAGTATCTTTTGTTAGAAATGTTATCGTATCATAGCACACTAGACCTAGAAAAGTATTTGACAGTTTTGCTTCATCTGAAATCCATCCGTCAATCTTCAAGAACCTAGCATAGTTGATTGCTGAACATTTTATGTAGATAAACATCAATACTTCAAATAATCACATCTCCAACCGTTTTCATGTTTATTTCCTATTCAAACATGTAAGTATCTTTTTAAACAGCCATTATGATGTTATCTCACAACCCGGGTAACTTATGTCAAATAACAGCATTAAGCAGGGACCTATATATATATATATATATATATATAAAACTATCTATTTTTCACTTATACTGACAGATATGCTTGTCACCAGTTGATTCGCTGACAATATATACACCGAAGTGAAATCTTCTAATTAAGGGAATGATCTTGCAAAGATGACGGTTCAAAGATTAAAGTTACAAGTAATTGTGGCAGAGGAAAAGGTCAGCTTATTTAAGTGACATAAAACGGAAAGATTATTCTTGTGTTAAAAAATACGTATAGTGTTTTCTATACTCTCAGATCTAGCTTGACTCTGAGCATCTGGGAACACTTATGGATGTAATCCAGACTAATTTGTAGAGATTTTTGAAAATCTTTTCCAGTCAACCGGCAGATGTACATAACTGCCTAAAAATGCGTGTATTAAAATATTGTTTTTGAGATTTTACTTCGTATTTCTATCTGTGGATTGTAATAAATACTTCCTTTCTGTGCAGTTGCTATTCCTCATCATTACACAAATCCTCAGGCTGTGAGAACCAGTGTCTTTCTTATCATAGTAAAGATCTTATAAATGCACGAGCATGAATCAAGACACTGACTAAGACTTCCAGACTTCAATCCAGACACTTAAGTGTTACTAACACATGTTTCTGTAAAAGCTGAACTTGATAGTCAGGAGACTCATACCGTCTTAATGGTCAGCAATGTAGATGTCAGACACTGTTTTGAGGTCTGAAAATTCCTTTACATTAGCTCAAGTATGACTCAAATATAATTTTGTTGTCTCGACACGAAATTCTGCAACATGATTCAACATTAGCAGTTTGCAAATAGAAAAAGGAAACATTGAGACTAGAATCTAGCGAAAGCTTTTATTTTCTAATACAGATCCACTATTATAATACGCTGCCATCCATATTGATAAACAGAGGTATGAATACCTCTAGCAACAAGTATCAAAAATAGCCTGATTAATTAAAGAATGTGAATATAAGCATGTTTCCGATCGTCCTCTTCTAATGAACTGATTGGTAAGGTTATCATTCTTAATATTTGAGAAATCTGATACAGTCAATTGAATGATAGAATGATCAATTTGGAGATTATTTACAAACTCCACGGTCCTCGTTGACATTTTTCACAACTAAGTTTTTCAACTCCTCTGCTGTGTTACCAACAGAGTTTTCATTACAAACTACCCAACCAGGATCATAAATTCTAGTCTCTAGTACAAAAAGTGTCACGATCTAAGAAAACTCATATATAGAGTCTTAATTCAGAAAACTGCATCAATTTCCTACCCTTGGTAATATTATATTTTTGAGATAGTCTTTATGTTCTCATTTTGCTGTCTTAAGTATAAACCGCTTTGAATAAATTTATGATCAGAGATCTTGATATTTATATGGGTTTTTGAGACAACTATCAAAAGGCATTACTTGATACCAACAACTATCTGCGAGAAGAACGCGAAAGAAGTTTGCAAAATGGAATAGGATCACACGAAAAGTAGTTTAACTAGGAGGCAAAATTTTCTGTCAAAGTTTCAGTGTAGAGTGAACGAAAGTGCTCACATTTTGAGTTTATATTTCGAATTGAGCATTCTTGAACATCGAAAAAACTTCACTCTCATAATCAGCAAACAGTTTAATTAAACGGTTTATATTGGAAACCTTAAGAGAGAGTAAATGCTACTAACTCATAGGATTTTTAGTAGCAGATCTGAAGATGGACGATAGTTCTACTTTTGCTAAGTGACTTCCTAGAATATTTAGTGGACTCACCTCTCTAGAATCTTTAACCCGACTGCTGCTATCTATAGTTTTCGGATAATACTTTAAGCTTTGGCTCACTAATATATATATATATATATATATATATATATATATATATATATATATACGCAGAGTGAGAGAGAACGCAATTGACCTATATTTCAGGTCGAAAGAAGATAAGGGTAATTGCATTTCTCAATTTATGTAATTTCTTAAATACACGTTTATAAGAAGGATATTTTTAAAACTGCAAGTTTTACTAAACCAGTAAATTTTTCAGACGTGTCTTTAACTTCCATATCCAGTTTTGTTTCTAAAAGTACACTTTTTATGTTCAATAACTCATAATTTCGATTCATTTAGCTTACTTCCTTAAAATGTGATGAATAGATATAGCTTCTGCCACCTATCCCCCCTGAGGGAAGATTTCTAGTTGTGTTTATTTCCACACCTTCATGCACCCCCAGCGAATCTGCCCCATGATTGACTAGATGTGAAAGCGTTTGGTAAGGCTATGCAAACGACAGTATTGGTAGACACAGAGATGTTTATCAACTCAGATAGAAAAAACAATATTGAAACTCACGCATAAGTATATGAATTTAAGCCTAGGTAATATGAGTGAACGGTGATAAAGCGAACATATTAATTAGCAATAAGAAGCTGTTCAGAATTTTAAAGATCTTGATACCTTTCATTTCCTTTTTATTTCTGGTTGGTTACTTTCATGTTTCTATCAACTGTCGCCTGACATCTCAAAGGCTGTAGTCAGAAGTAGCTTGCCTCATTCAAGCTGACAATGTCACTTTTTGGTTTGATACCTTAAAACTCAGAAAATACTCAGGCATTTTTTTCCGTAGCATCCGGTATACCACTGCCTGAGTAATATTAAAATCCTGGTAGTATATCTTTTTGTTTCACTAATATTGTCTTTCCTATTCATTGTACTTTCTTCCAGCTTCCCTGTTGAAGGCACTGCGTCATGCCAATATAGTTATTTTACATGATATCGTCCATACAAAGAATACACTGAACTTCATCTTCGAATTTGTGGTTAGTTACTTTTATTGACTTTTCTGATTTTTAGTTAACAAAAATTTTTGTTGAGAAGACTGTTCTATTACTTCCTGTAAATCGATACTGCGAACTTCGGTATTTTCGGCTTGTCTGGTTTTTGCTGATGAAGTAATTAATTAAAATGACACGCTGCATTAGATTTTCTGACGGTTGTCTTGTTCATCTATCGACTTGTGGTTTAAGGAAGTTATCTCTCTCTCTTTCTCTCTCTCTCTCTCTCTCTCTCTCTCTCTCTCTCGTAGTAGTAGTAGTAGTAGTAGTAGTAGTAGGTGTGTGTGTTAGACTTTCTAATTTACATGCACGTATAGTGAGAAAGGAGAAATGCAATTTATCAGACATTTTGGTCAATCTATCCTATGTCAAAGTATAAAAACCAGCTTGTTAGTTGTGTAGTCAAAATAGCTTTTTTTTCGTTTTTGTTTGTTATCTCTGTGCAGTTTGAATAGGCATCCATATGCAGTTTTCTAAACCCAGCAGTGGACGTGTATTCTTTATCGTCTTGTTTTTCTACGCGTGTTATTTTTCCTTTTAATATTCAGTGAAATTATGTTTAGCTACCTAGTAATGGTGGTAGTGAAGAGACTTTTTTTAAGTGTTAAAACTTGACAGTTTTATCTTTATTAGTCACTCAAATTCAATCATCAAGGAACAAATACATTGACGGATATTTCAATAACTATGATACATTGTTGAGACACAGTAGCAAAACAAAAGACATTATACAAACTACTAAAATGATTGTAAGAAGAGGGGTAAGTTTTTCTTATGTTCAGCTTATTTCCTTCAGCATTTATTCCTCAGGTACAGTATTTTGATATTTCGTCAATGTAGCATCTCTGTTTTCATTTTGTGTTTTTCCACGCCATTCAAGATATTCAAGGCGTCGACTGATAAACGTCACTGATAACATCTTGAATGTATGAGATTGAACGTAGGTGGTAATTATAGTAACTATGGTAAAAAGAAAAGATACAGGCGTGTAATAAATATATTCGACTGGAATTTCGTAGTTTATTGTTCCTGTAAAAGAGTGGAACTTGCACATAGTGAAATTTCTTACAAATTCAAGCAGATTTTGCAATAACTCCATCTTTGGCTCAGATAAACAGAGAAATCAACGAATCTCGCACAGAAATGCATCGGTTCAAGCAGTTACACTTCAAAGTAGAAAATGAGTGATATTTCTACAGATAAGTATAAGAACGACACATCCCCAAGCCACGTCAGCCATTAAAAGATACACAGCCACGTCGACTAAATTCACTTCCTTGCCTAGTACCCTCTGCCTGACCTTTACATCACTTACACAGTGATTCCATCATACGTGAATAGTGTTACGAAGCCACCTCTAACTTCTTCATATCCTCTTCTTTTGACATCCAGTTATTACAGTCATATCGTAAGGCACAGTGGACTGCAGTGGATTATACTCGTCTTTTAATAAGATGTAGGGTAACTCATTGGCCCCAGAGATGGCTTAAGTAGGTAGATGCCAAACAAACCTTTCGGATCCACCCTGACATTTTATCAACAGCCAACCTGTATGGTCTGATGCATCTCCCCAAGAAGTTAATACTACTACTCTATTCCCTATCCTGCAAACATGAGTAGCTGCATATCAGTCTTGGAGCACTAACTTACATTTGCATTGCATTTTGCACTGTTTTTGCCCATTATTATTATTTATTATTAGTCCCTTGGGTTCCTAATGGAACATAGGGCTTCAGTAGCACGTCTCCAGTGAACTCTGTTCTCTGAAATCTTTTGAACCTGGCTCCACAACAACCCAGAAGCCCTCAATTCCCCCTCACACGATCTTCTCCATGTTACCCTCGGACGTCCAACTCGTCGCTCCCCATGGGGGTTCCACTCGAGGGCCTGACACGTGATGTCCCCAGTCAGCTTTCTCAGTGTATGTCCAATCCATCTCCACTTCCTTCTGCATATTTGTTGGGTGATGGTTTCTTGGTTAGTTCGTCTCCAGAGTTCCTTGTTGCTTATTCTTTCTGGCAATCCATCTGATCTTCAGAAACGAGCCAGCGTAAGCAGTTGTTGATGAATGTCTGTAGTTTATTGGAAATCCCTTTCGTAACCCGCCAAGTCTCTCAACCACCAAACAGAAGCACTGACTTGACATTGGTGTTGAAAATTCGGGTCTTGTTCCACATACTGAGTGCAGTGCAGAGGATCTCCACACTGGTTTCAGGCTAATGAACGCCTATCTTGCTTTTCCGATCCTGGCTGGCTTTGACGTCCTCGTCTGTGCCACCTGCAGTTGAAACAGTGCTGCCTAGATAGGTGAAGGAGGCTACTTCCTTTAAGTTTCTCCCGTTGATGGTGATTGGAGTTTGTTGATGTTGTTGGTTGGGTATCTTCATCACCTCTGTCTTCTCTACTTTCACTTGAAGACCCGTCTTCGCTGCCCTGCCCTGTCTCTTCTGCCAACTTGTTAGTTTTCGTCTGTAGATCTCCAAGTTTGTGTGACACCAGACACAAGTCATCGGCGGCGAAATCCAAGTCTTCTAGATTCTTTTCCCCGGTCCAGTGTATCCTCCCTCTTCTCGCTCCTCACTGTTTGTAGCATGATCCAGTCGACCGCAATCAGGAATATCATGGGTGATAGTAGGTAGCCTTGGTCTACTCCTGGCTTCACTTCACTTCAAAAGCATCGATGAGCTTCCCATTGTGAATTACTTGGCATGTGGCATTTTCACATAGTTGTTGAATGAGATTGATAAAGGTTTGTGGTATTCCGTGATGTTGAAGCAACTACCAAATTACTTCTCGGTTGACGCTGTCAAAGGCCTTTTCAAAGTCGATAAAGTTGAGGTAGAGTTGAGTTGACTGCCGTTCTATACTCTGTTCTATGATGATGCGAAGTGTGGCGTTGCAATTCGGTCTGCACACGATTTGTACTTCCTGAATCCAGTCAATCAGCCTGTTCCGGTCGTAGTTTTGAGTCCAGTGTATCCTTCAGTCTCTCCAGGATGATGCGGCTTAATATTTTGCTTGCTGTGGGTGGACAGGAGCGTGATTCCGCGCCAGTTCTTGCAAAGACTTAGGTTGTCCTTCTTCGGGAGTTTGACAAGGTAGCCCTTCCTCCAATCAACAGACGGGCACCTACCCTTCCTTCCAGTTTGGCATTCATATCACCCCACCCATTAGAATTTTGATATCGCCAACTGAGGTCTTGTCCAGTGTTGATTGAAGTTGTCTGTAGAATTCCTCCTTTTTCTCTTGCCCTGCATTATTTGTAGATGCGTAGTGCAGTACTGTATGATTGTGACCTTCCTTCCTTCTTTTTGAGTTGAACCTTGCTGTCATGATCCTGATTCTGGAGGAGATTGGTTCCCACAGCATGAGAGAGAGCCTTCGATGCTGTTGGGGACATCACGATAGCCACTCCATAACTCAGTGTGCTGTGCTCGTGGTTGTCGTCTGGGTGACAATATCGGAGTAGATTATTAATTCTCCAGTTGACAGTTTGGCGAGTCCACTTCCATTCCATCTGCTTTCGCAAATTCCTAACACTTCAATGCGATACCTTCTCATCTCGTTTGCAATCTGTGCAGCCTTGCTAACTAGGTTCAAACATGGTGCGGACATTCCATGTCCCCATGTTTATTTTCGTTTTCATCGAGAGAAGACACATCGACCGATTGGCTTCCCGAAGGCAGGCTTTCACCAACTGGCGTCATTTCGCCTCTCCGATTTTAGCGAGGAATAATTTTGTGTTAATTTTTTATATTTTGTTTGTGCTATGAAGTTTCTGTGGCAGTTGAATTGGTTTTCCGGTGCAAGGTTGCTAGCCTTATGCCCAACCTTCCCTCTTTATGCATGCTTGGGACCAGCTAGTAACTAGTGAACTAGTTAACCAGGCGAGGTTTTTTGCCCTTCATACTTACGTCATATGTTGTGGTTTCTGTCTGCATGATTCTTCAACAGTTGATGCTTTTCTGTATGTACTATTATATGCATTCTTATAAGTAACTCTCACTACAGTTTGGTTTATTATCAAAATACCGATTATTACTTTCCAGTTACCGATTTTCTCACCTCACTGAATTTCTCCTCAGTATTATCGTCTTTGATTTCTCTTGTCAGCATTGTGAAGTAGCTGGTTTTCTTACTTTTATTATTCATCAGTTGCAGCTTTTTCTTCATTTAATCATCGGGATTTATTGTGCAAAGGGTGTACACTCGTCAATAGTTCACTTTCATTTATTAGGTAATAAACCTTATTAATTCTTTCGAATAAATCCATAAGTAGTTTGTGTATTGCGTGTAAACATAAACAATGATTAGATTGTTAGATTTTGCTCGAAATAATTATTAAAACTAAAATCCAATTCGGGTTTTATTATTTATTTTAAATTTAAGTTCAACAGATTTAAGTATTTTATGCGATCAAGAATTGATAGATGAACAGTTGTTGTCCATGGAAAACTCTTTTTATTCATATACTATGTTGCATTGAAAGTAGTGTAGCATGGCGCTAATACCTGGCACATATTTTTTCATTCTTTCTTTCTCTTTTTCTAACATATATTTATCATTTAATCACCTCATCGTACTAAAAAGTATGTCAAGAGAAAATTATATGGTATATCCTTTCTATACAGCTAATGACTACATACGGATTAAGAAGAGAGTGTTTTTTGTGCATCTTAGGTCCAGCCTGCTAACATATTCACACTTATGCCCATATAAATTCTCTGTCTCTACTACGGAGAGAAAATTACCATCAATACTATTCACCGTATCTTTCCAACAAGCATTTATGTTCTGTTTCTTTCCCATCATAAAAGTATTAGAGAATAGTCTTTCTCTAATCAGTTTGTATTAGAGAATATCTCCAGAATTATTGTCACCGTATATTTCTACTGCTTTGTCATTTGGTACTATCGTTTCGTCTTCTCTGTATACTGATTTGTTATGAGAAATAATGTTGACCAATTCGTGTTTATAATACCGTGGCCTGATTAGCTCAGAGGTCAAATCTCCATCAGCACTGAGTGACACAGGTCTGAATCCCAGAGGGAACACGTGTTTCCTGGTGGTTGTACGTACACGTTGCTGATGAGTGTCAACAAGCACGAAACGTACTTCTGGAGCTTACTGTCAATTGACTCCTAACACTTAGGCAATACAATATCTGGACAGTGTCTCAATATTCTGAACTTCATAAACGTATTGGCAAAAAGAGAATCAACTTGTTACTTTATTAGGTCCTGGACCCCTGACAGTTGGTTCATGAGTTTTTCCTCACCTTTGGGCGTTTTACTAACCTTGATTTGTTTATCTACTTTAACATTCTTTTCTATACCCTAATATCATCTCATTTTTGTCTTGTCCCTTCTTGTGTGCTGTTTTAAAGCGTTATTTTTTCTGTTTTTGACTTCGCCCCAATTGCTAGGATTCAGGCAACCAGTGAGTATTTTTAAACCTCGTGCATTAGGTATAGGCTGTCTCATTAAGTTCTATTGGTTAGACAAACATCATCCCCCTAATTATGAAGTACGAAGGTAATAGTGTATAAACGTGATCAGTATTCCATTGTTTCGTTTTTTCAACTAAAAAATTACATTCAGTTCATCGAACTTTATGAACCCTAATCTATAGAAAAAACATCAACTTGAACATTGTGTGCAGAATATGAGACGAAATCTATTTTATTCTAATGATTTTCGATTGACTTTACAGAAACTGAATAATTCAATGATCAGTAGATTATTGATATCACAAGTCATGTTTCAGAAACAAAAATACTACTTGTTTTTTGAATGATGCAATATTTCTCGACAAATTGATTGGGAATTATAAAAAAAGCAGTCAATACATATCTCATCGTATATTAGATCCTCTCAATAGTGCTCACTATTGATCTTATTTCCCGAACGATTTTAGTATCATTGTGTTGTATTTGTTGCAGCACTACGTCAGTTTTATTATCACTGACGTTTTTCTGCTCTTACCTACCTGGGTTGTAGCATTGTAATTGTCGTGAACTTGTTGTTGTGTAACCATATTCATTACTATGTTGTTTAAACTCATAGGCTATAGCTTCCAGTAATCTAGACTAAGAAAATAGTTTTCTGGTTATTGGAAGGATATTACAACTGATGTCACTTGTACAGCTACCAAAAACTTGATCGCACTATTGCTTCAGTTGATATCAAACTACTGAAGTTCTTACAGCTATCAGTTCGAGTTGTTATTCGTCGTGGACTGGTATCAGTTGAAGAATCATTGAAAACCCGGGTCATTAGACAGCTATTTCGTCCTTGTATGGAATTCCTCAGCTATGTGCACTCTGCGCCCCATTAAGGGTCGAGCCCAAGACCTCCAGGTTTCACGGCGAGCTCGTTACCACTGGGCTACTGGAACGAGATCGTATCGTCCCTACTTTCCTACTTCTGCCAATTCGTGACATAATGCGGTCTTCATTCAATGTCATCATTGAGTATTTGTCCTCATTTCCTCCTTACTCTATCTCACTGGTCATGACTTCTCATCAGAACTTCCATAAATCTCATCTCAACCGAAGTCACTAATTAGCACTGCTGTGGAGTCTAATACTAGGACGAAACAGTCCTGCACTGTCCTGAGGCTGTCAGTGGTTTTTCAACTGATACCGGTCCGTGATGAATACCAACGTAAAATCAATGGAGGCTTCCACAAATCTCCAAACCGAGTGGCTGTCGATTCGTTCAATTGGTTGCATATTGTTTGTCTGATGATATGACTTTTGGAGACATTGTTTGATTGCACAGACATGTATCCGGGAAATTACACTTATAGAAAGCTAACTAATTAGCAATCTTTGGTATACATCTTCACTGGGCTGAGCATTATCACGTGATTAAACCACAATAGTCATACGTTATGCGTGTACTATGAACGCCTTTTCTACATGAATCAATTTGCTTAAGACTTATTTATCATGTAAGATATTATAGGGAAAAAATATCAGCAACTGTTTTCTTTTTCGCGGACAAAATTTATCTATCGGTCAACCTTTTTGTGTTTTTGTTTCCTTAATTTTCCAATGACCAATATTTTCGTATATGGATTTTTTGTATTGATTTGTATATTGGATAAAGCGATACATTTCAGTATGCCTTATGAGATGCAATATTCAGTTGCACCCATTGATTTATCATTTGCTTTTACTGATTCTCCGTTAGAAGAACATCTGTTTTCGAATATAACCAGCGCCTTTTTGTGTGCATATGGAAATGTAAACATAAGTCACTGATTTTTCTCTTAAATAAGTCACTGATGTTCAAAATATTGGAGAATGAGAGAGTGAGAGAGAAATTTAAAGAAATTCTTTTCTGCTTTTAAAATGGTACTGTGTTTCTGTCATAACTGTTTGTGTTTGTGAAGAGAATTGTTTCTTAGTTTAAAAAGCTTTAGTTATCCCTTTGTGGCTAGATTATCGAATTTTAAAAAAGAAGGAAAAGGACACCTGTTTCACTCGTTATCAAAACACAGTTGGGTGCTTTCTTATTGTCTAGTGTGTTTTTTTTCTTTTAATGGTCATTTGTGACGATAATTCCATTTTATACTTTAGTCGAAATGTTTTAACAGTATTTGTCAATCATCGGTGTCAAGTAAATTTGTTTACCACAGCTTTGATTTGTTCTGAAATCAGTAACTTTTTGCTGAGATGTTTGTATGTTTTAGAATTAATTAAATATTCTTCTTTTGTTATCGAATTTGGCAACCGTTTTTCATCTTGTGTATTGAGTAAGCCAGAAATAAAAGTTATCATTTCTCAGTGCTATAGTTTTGAAGCAGTGGATATGTTACTAATTCCCTTTAGCTTTTGACTCTTCAGTAAAAGGTCTATGGTTCAAGTCCCGTGCAGTTTGAACAGTCAGGTAGTAGTTTTAGATGTGGCCCAAGGCTTGATATATCAACGTGTACGATGAATCAATATTAACTCGGTGCCCACATTTTCCCACCATCCAGTCCGATATATATATATATATATATATATATATATATATATATATATATATATATATATATATATAACCACTTTCACTTCTCTGTCAAGACTTTGACAATGATCTTAGTTTACCCTAGTGAAAGGGTAATACAACAGTGGTCGATTTCAGCAGCTCCACCCAAACTAATTAATGTACTGAAACTTATTCCCACTTGGATCAAGCAAAGTGAGGTAAAGCAACCTTAACGAAAACTAACAAAAGCGTAGACAATGAACGTGAGCAACGATAGGTAAGGAAGCACAAATAGATGGAAGAGGTAGGGTCGATATGTGATAAGTTTCTCCGCACCCACATGGACTGTGATTGTTGCATTGGATGTTACACTGAACTAAGCCTAAACAATTCAACCGAATTTCTCTTACTTTCAGTTTACCCGTTACCTATTCTCAGCCTGAATACAACGTTGAAGTAGTGAACTTAACTGAAGCAAAATTTCACAAAACCGCAAATAATTCCAAATGAAGAAGAAAAATGGATTTTTGCGAGCTTGTAATAGAGGTATTCGACAGGGATGGTGCAGGATTAGTGATTAGATTAACTGAAATGTTAGTCAGTATGTAAGAATTGGATGTGATCTCCTTTGAATGACCTCCACTGTTGATTGTCTCAGTTTTGAAAGAACTAAAACAATCTTTTAGTGATAATCAGAAAGGAATTAGTTTGACACAGTTTTGAGAATAGTAGTCATTTGAATAAGTAGACTGCTTTTAATCTGAATAAACTTTGCCATTTCTAGTTTGTATTGAACGATAGCCTTTCAACATGACTGGACCATAATTATTCATATTTCCTATATTTTTTCGACTATTATACTACTTGATTATCGATTTCGACACTTTTTTTTTCCATTAGCAATCGGACCTGAGTAAATACATTGAAAATCATCCACGTGGAATTAAGCTTCATAATGTTCGAGTAAGTGTATATTTATTTATTTATTTTCGTTATGAAATGTTTTTTAACGTAGTTGGAGTGCAGATATTCTGTAACCTCAATGTAAAAAATCTCATTTCTTGAGTTCACTGTACCCAATTCTTAATGACACATTCAGATCGTGCACCAACTTTCGCAAAAATTGACCAGACTATAAATGAATCAGTCGAAGACAAACAGCAATCTTTTATAGGCTTTCACCGACAATATTCGATGATCAAAAGTAAGAATTCTCGATAAGGCTGACTCGTTTGTTAACTCGTATACGAGAGTCATGTGTAATCCTTTCTGATTGGTCTCAGTCATTGATCGTCCTGGTTTTTAAGAATAGAAGGAAATCCTCTTGTGACGACCATAGAAGAATCAGTCAACTGATGTGGTATCTGAGATCCTAGGCTCTTTAATCATCAAAAGCGTAAGCAAAGCTGGAGAACATCGAACCTGAAAAAGTCATTCAAGTTTTTGCCATGGCCGTGAATTTATCCACCAGAACATCTTACTTTGTCAGATCTTGGAACGTAGTCATAATGGCCGGCGTCCGAAATAAGCTGTATTTCCTAATTTGAAGGTGGCATTCGACTCCGTCGATAGAGAATTTTGCTGACATTGACTGATACTGAAGTGGGTTCTAGGTAAGCAAGTCACTCTATTGAAAGATCTGTATTCGGAACGTCCTCGGGTATTTTCAAGCCCATAATGAGGTATAATGTGAGTTGTATACGTTATGTGGTGTCCATCAAGGATATCCACTCCTCTCTTTTGTTTTTCTTTTCCACGGATGTTCTTATGGAAGTCTACTTCCTCTTATGACTTTACAGAGGTCGATCTCGTCACAAAAGACCCCTTATTGGATTTTCCTTACGCTTGCGACAGTTTCACTAAGCTAGATTTCTGGCAACATTCGGAGTCTTCTGGATATCTCGAGTAGCATTTTGAGGATGTTTGAGTTGCATCCGTCACCGCCTGTTTTCAAACTGATGCTTCAGGTTCGGTCTATGTTTATACCTTTCTAAACAATAGGGATTGAAGTCGTTAGACGCATTGACTGCCTCGTGAGCAACTAAGTGCCAGCATAAATTCACTGAGTTCGACCAATAGTTTGCCACTTTATAGTTCACTGTATCCCACTATATGGCTGTGAAATATGGTCATTAAAGGTAGAGGACATGAGAACCACCATTGTCTCGATAGCATGGATCATGGTTCGTAGAAATACCACTTGGAGAACCTCGAAGTCAGGCATAGTCTAAGGTGAGGAAAGTTAAACAGAAAAATCAACGTAAAACCTTGCGCAGAAGTGTATTTGTTCATATTGCCCCTTCACAGCAGAATAAGACAAAAGGATAGACAAAACGAGACGAAGGTTTATGGGAGGAGAAAGCATTTCAACAAGGATGATTAGTAAAAATGCTAATGAAGGCTTTATATTCGAAAACCTGTAGGTGTGCCGTAGCCGAGGATAAGATTTCTGATGAGTTGTATGGGTCGAGTAGAAAGTAATTCAGCTGGTACGGCTTTAATCCTTCATCGTATCTGGTACTTCTGAAATTAGTTATGCATATCTAGTCACTGTCTACCTTGACTTACAATGTTTTTTGAAGGGTGTTTTTAGGTTATCATTAGAGCCAGTCAGAATTAAAAGCCGTATTAGCCTAATAGTTCTCTGACTGTTGGTCTGATCCATGTTGGGAAATGTAAACTCTACCATCGGGATCTGCATTACAATGGAAGTCGATGATTGAAAACTGAGTAACGTGGAATCGATCTCACTGGTTCAGGTACTTCTTCACATTTTCTTCTTAATCGTTATACCGAATTCACCTGTCTTGCTCTCTCTTCTTCGCCACATACGTGGTTTGTTATCTTTTATATCCATGCCTTGTATCCGGTGTGACAGCGTGTTGTTATCGACTGATCGATATGTTTTTGTACATTATATATATATATATATATATATATATATATATATATATATATATATATATATACTATCGAATCGTACACCATATGGATGTGGTGGTTACTTAGGGAGGCATTCGTAAATGTGCATCGCGATATTTCCATGTATTGTAAATACATATAGTGTAATCGTTGACCTGTTTACAAAATATTTTCTATGTGGTCATTATTTTATTTTGCACTTTCCGTTTCCAGCTTTTTCTATATCAGTTGTTACGTGGTTTAGCTTATTGTCATGATCGTCATATACTTCATCGAGATTTAAAACCTCAAAATCTTCTGATATCAGCACAAGGTGAATTGAAACTAGCTGATTTTGGATTAGCTAGGGCGAAATCTGTGCCAAGTCGTACTTACAGTCATGAAGTTGTCACACTTTGGTATCGTCCACCAGATGTCTTACTTGGTTCTACGTGCTACACTGCCTCACTGGATATATGGTGAGCTTTTTCATCATGTTTTTTTCTTTGAATCCTGACACTGTGTACTGTGTCAAAGTAGTTTGTCCATTTCTTTTTCGGCGTCGCTTTAGGAATTATTTTGAAACCTGCTCTTTAGGTTGGTGTCATTTGGTCAACAATGTTGTGTGACAGCTAATCATGAGTTGTATTATCACCATTATTGTTTTTTATTTGTCCTTTGGGTTCCTAGTGGAACATAGGGCTTAAATAGCACGTCTCCAGTGCACTCTGTCCTCTGAAATCTTTTGAACCTAGCTCCACGACAGCCCAGAATCTCTCCTTTCTTCCTCACATGATCTCCTCCACGTCACCCTCCCCTCGGACGCCCAACTCGTCGCTCCCCATCTCGGTTCCACTCGAGGGCCTGCTTTGACGCGTGATGTCCTCAGTCGGCCTTCCCAGTGTATGCCCAATACATCTCCACTTTCGTCTTCTGCATATTTGTTGCGTAATAGGTTCTTGGTTGGTTCGTTGTCATCTAGCCAGAATTCCTTCTTGCCTATTCTTATTCCTTCTGGCAATCCATCTGATCTTCAGTATCGAGTGGGCGTAGGCGGCACCTGCTGATGAATGTCTGTAGTTTGTTGGAAATGCTTTCCGTAACACGCCAAGTTTCTCAACAATATAGCAGCACTGAATTGACGTTGGTGTTGAAAATCAGGTTCTTGTTCACGCTTTATGCTGAGTGCAGTAGATCTCCACACTGATTTCAGACTAATGAATGCCTATCTTGCTGTACTTCCGATCCTGGCTGCTTTCACGTCCTCGTCTGTGCCGCCTGTGCCTGTAGTGGAAACGATGTTGCCTAGGTAGGTGAAAGAGACTACTTCCTTCAGGTTTTTCCCGTTAATGGTGATTAGTGTTTGCTGTTGTCGGTTGGTTGCGATAAGTCGATCTGATTTTTAGTGTGTCCATCTGGTGAAATCCATGTCGCTTTATGGATATCATTGTGTTTGAACACACTGCCTGGCCTCCAATCACCAAATCGTTGAATGCACACAATCCTGCAAACAGTTCTTCATTCTCATTCATAATTTCACCGAGCGCTTCTCGACTCGTGATGAGTTCTCTCCCTGTGTTTTCTGCTCCCACTTTGGCATTCATGTCGCCCATTAGAATTTTGATGTCACCAACCGAGGTCTTGTCCAGTGTTGATTGAAGTTGTCTGTAGAATTCCTCCTTTTTCTCTTGCCCTGCATTATTTGTAGATGCGTAGTGCAGCACTGTATGATTGTGACTTTCCTTCCTTTTGAGTTGGACCTTGGTGTTATGATCCTGGAGGAGATTGGTTCTCACTGAATAAGAGCTTGTGATGCATTTGGCTACATCATGATATGCACTTGCTCGATGTGCTGGTGGTTTTCGTCTGGGTGACAATATCGGAGTAGATTATTGACTCTCCAGTTGACAGTTTGGAGAGTCCACTTCCATTCCATATGCTCTCGCAGATTCCTAGCACTTCTACGCCGTACCTCCTGATTTCTTGTGCAATCTGAGCAGCCTTGGTAGGTTCATACACGGTGCGGAAATTCTATGTCCCCATGTTTACTTTCGCTTTCATCGAGAGAAGAGAAGAGACATTGGCTAATTGGCTTCCCGAAGGCTTTCACCAACCGGTGTCATTTCGTCCCTCCGATTCCTGTGAGGGATAATTTTGTTTTATTTTTTATATTTTGTCTGTGCTTTGAAGTTTCTATTAGCGGTTGGATTGGTTTTCCGGTGCAGGGTTGCTAGCCCTATGCCCAACCTTCCCTCTTTATGCATGCTTAGGATCGGCCAGTGACTAGTGAACTAGTTAACCAGGCGAGGTTAATCATGAGTTGTACTAACCTTTAAATCCAACTACCGCAATACTTTCACCTGAGATAAACGCTAAGTGGTTTTTATGGTTACAAAATACTTATGGAATACGTTTACTGAGTACCAGTCGTTTTCGGATGCTCGGTCAACTTTGTTTGAATAATTATCATGTATTAGAGACAATAATTTACATAATCGTCTGTTATGGGCCCTTTTAGTTTTCATTTCAGTTGTATAATAAACGTGATACTGACTGATAGCTGTTTGTTACTCATTTACCTGAATGATGGTTCACTATGTATTTTTCATTGGGTGTTATTGCTTGGTAGAGTATAGCTTACTTGTAACTTTTGGGCAGTGTAAAAGGCTTAAATCTCACTTATCATATCCTAGCTAACAAAAGATCTGTGGTAATAGCACTTGCTCTCAAATAAGTAACTAGGCTTGCCTCATTGTTTGGGACGATGATAACCAAAAAACATAACTTTAACGCTGTCACTTGATTATGCTTATTTAGACGCCACGTCTCGCTGTATAAAGATAACACCACTGGTCTATGCTTTGCCCACGCTTTTGAGTCACTGACTGGTAAGAGAAGACGGGATATTCATAACCCCTCTCGCCCTGTTTAGGTCTCAACTAATTCCTCCATGCCTTTTGATCATGTTGACGACACAACAAAATTAGATAACACTCATTCGGTAGTTATTTTTTAGGGATTCAACATAAATAAAACCATAGCAAGCTCATTAGAAGAAAACTTATGAGGATAATTGCAAGATAATACTATAAGTGCTGAGTAAATTGTTCATTCAAAATAAACACTGTAATTAGTTAAACTGTACGTGACCAAATGTTTCCCATTTTCTATATTTTCTTTGTTTATTGTGTTATACTTTGTTGCGAAAAAAAATAATTAACTAGAACCTGTGAATTTGAGTTTCTATATTCCTGTTTTAAATTCATGTGGGTGACTCTCCTTGAGGTGTGATACATTACTTTGTATCCCTTACCACAATTCTATCAAGATGTTTAGTTTAAGCGGTATATTTTTTTTAAACACTAATAATGTATCGTCTGTTATAGGGGTGTTGGTTGTATTTTCACCGAAATGATATCCGGAGTGGCAGCTTTTCCTGGATCAAAGGACTCAGTGGATCAGCTGGATAAAATTTTTCGGGTATGTTTTAGTTTTCGTTTTTGGGTAGAGATCCAACTATTTGCACAACCTTTTTATGCATAATTTACTGGTGGCATTCAAGTTGGTTAGGCGTGACATTTACATGTTAATGATGCAATTCTGATCACAAACAATCGAAAAAGATTTCTCTTTAGATTCTTATCTTTCACAGATTTCTCAGCATACTTTTTATTATTCAATGGATGCTCCTTTAGGCGTACAGTTTTTTGAATATTTAAGCTGTTCATCGTTATCTGAATTCTTCTTACTTCAATCAATCATTACAGTAAACGATAAAATAGAAATATCTGCTTTATTGTGATTAGATGTACCACTTTATCTCCGAAATATTGGCAGTGGCTGAAAAAATAGTCCGCTATTTTCAGTTGGAGAAATAAACTACCAGTTTCTCATCTAAATTATTCATTCTTTATACACTTATGCATCTATGTGTTGGTAGTTCTTATTCTGTCTTGACTTGATCAGATTAAGATATCGGTTATGGCGAAGCGGTGAATTGTTAGCATAGATATTTGAACTGATATTACTACACATCGTCAAATTTACCTTTTCTTCTAGTTTATGCTTTTAAGGATGTAAGCCATGTTTATATTTTGAAAGCTAGCAGTGCTACACAGCTGCCCACGCTAAAGTCGGTTAAATTGGTGTCACCATCAGGAAGACAGATAGACCGATGAATATCAATCTTGTCTAATAAATAAAAAGACACTCTCTGAGAAATTTCGCGATACACAATTGTTTGCATGTTACTAGTATCACCGACAAAAATCCTACGAAAGTAACATATAATCTACTAGCTTGCCATTAAAATAATAAATCCTCCCTATATGTTTATAGAAGTAATTATTTTGCTTATTTATACTTTCGTACTCCTTAGATTATGGGTACACCGACTGAAGAAACTTGGCCTGGTGTTTCTAAACTGCCCAAATACAAAAGTTTGTTGGGTGATGGTCAGCCTAATTTATCTCTGCAGAGAACGAAGAGTACATCAACAGGATTTAGTAGTGATACCAGTGGATGTGAAGAAAGATCACGTAAACCTGGAGATAGTGATCATAAACAAAGACGCCTACATTATTATCCCAGTCGACCTTTGCATAGAGTTATATCACGTCTTAGTCGTGCACCTCATGCCGAATCGTTGGCACTACAATTTCTGCAACTTCAACCTTCTAAAAGAATCAGTGCTAGAGCTGCTATGCGTAGCGTATACTTTTCGAATCATCTACCCACTGCTCAACTTGCTTGCCTACCAGATAGTAAGTCTTTCACCTTTTTTTTAAACTTTGTACACCTTTTTATAAACAATAAGTGAACTCACATATATAATGAGTAAATTTCTTATCCTGAATTACTTTTCATTACAATCTCATAGCAATTTTACCGTTATTTAACAATAAAGAAATACGCGTCGAATTATTCAGTGATAGAATCTGAAACGTACAAATTCATTACCAAACATATCAACTAATAGTTGAATAAATCAGTTCATAAGTGTTAGTTTTGAGGGCACGTTCCAGGTTTTGAATAGAGTTTGTATTTTTGAAGGGTTAACCTAGCACTATGATATTGGTGACACTTACCACATTGTAGTCCAGTTCACCTTTTACTCACGAAGCAGTTCGGTATGCATATTGCTGCTGATTTTCAGAAAAAATTATTCAATGCTCTTCAGTCTCCACTGGTCATATTGATATCATCAGTCAGTACTAGCAGATATTCTCAATCCACTAGCTCTACATTTTCACCCCTATTCTTTATCTTTTACTGTATAAAAGTACTTTCACGTGACTGCGTTAGTCAGAAATTATTAATAAATACTCTTCCTATATTTCCTTCACTTCTATCATATTTATTTAGTTGATATTTCTGTGCTACTCTAGGATGTAGCGTGTATTGTAACGAAGCAAATTTTCCAGTTGTTTCTACTGTCAAATAGGAGTGTGGGCGGTGCGGTGTATTGTTTTCTGACAATTCGACTGACTACTCTGTCGTGTCTATACACGAATGGATACTTGTAAAATTCATGCGCTGATTAACGCTTTTTAGTAACTCTGTATTTCATTTTGTAGCGTCAAGGTTATCTACTGGTTACATATCATATGGTTTTCACATTTAAGTTAGTTTAATGGCATTCTGCTTAATGTATCAATCATCATTAATTTCACTTAGAACACCAGAAGCGCATGTGCTTCAATATTTTTATTAAATACTTCAAAATATTATTCATTTCGTTTTCCGTGAGATTTAATCATGATTGTTGTTTATATTGCTTCACATTTTCACATCACTTGTCTAGCTTTATCTATCTTCGTCGTCCCAAACATCCGTTTGCTTCCTGAGTCCAGTTCACAAACCAGTCCGAATAAAGATATGTCTCGCAATTACTGTCGGCGTCATGCGAATGAGAGTGATCAGGTTGACATTAAAATACAACATCAACATAAAAATCCTTCACAAGCTGAAGAACATCGTGCTTCAGACACCATGGAAGGAAATGAGAATGTTCATGGAGAATCTCATGGTCGTTGGCATCATGCAGGTCTTTCACAATATGAAAAGCAACTAATGGTGGATGAGAGTCTGCAATTACCATCATCTCCAACATCCGGAACTAATTCTACTAAGGTTTCATGGATGCGCCCACAAAATATACTTCCGTCCAATAAAAACCGGAGTAACAGTCATGCGAATCCTAAGGAGATATTAAGTGGAAAAGCAAACAATGGTTCTGAAGGTGATAAGAGTATTTCTCAGAAGGACGCTACACCTAATCACTTGTATGTTTCTCGAGCTTATGAGTCGGCAGATGCTGTGCTGAATGCAATTCCTTTTAAAAAACCGAATGACGATCTATCTAAGTTATCTCATGAAGAATGTGAACCAGTGAAAGTTTTTCCTGCCTGTTTTGATTTACCTAAGAAATCAGATCGTCCAACGTCTAAGGTACCACCTTCTACTTCTCGCACTCAAATGGGAAATTTTATGTCGCCAAATTCCGTGTCTGCTTCAATTTATGACTCGCCTGCACGTGCTGCAATTGTTCATACTAATCAGGCTTCTGAATTTACCACTCCCGCCACTCATTCTGGACTTCATACGTTATCAGGTTCTACATCACAAGTTTTCCCACCTTATCTTCACAATGTCCAGCAACCTATGCTTACTCCATACCCTGCCTTAACCCCATTATTTTATTATCCTGATTACTATGCACCATATGTTACTCCGGATTGGAACAGTGTACAATATCCTCTCTGCTATCCACAAATACCAGCAATCGATGAGCGCCGTACGGCTGCTGCCGCTGCAGTAGCAGCTGCCGCAGCTGCGGCTGCAGCGGTTACGTTATATCCTGCCGTCGCTCCACAATCGGATTCCCACATACCAAGCAATTTAGTCTCATCTACTTGTTCACATGACCATATGAATCAGGAAGTAAGTATGGGGTCAAGTACAATAGATCCTGCCTCATTGAATTTCAGCAAGTGTAACGACAGCTCCACTGCAGAGTCATTGGGTAAGGAATCACATT
Organism: Heterobilharzia americana; assembly: GCA_944470555.2. Lineage (NCBI taxonomy): Eukaryota > Metazoa > Platyhelminthes > Trematoda > Strigeidida > Schistosomatidae > Heterobilharzia > Heterobilharzia americana. The sequence goes on from OX104127.1 coordinate 98,982,127, forward strand.
CTGCTTATCCGGAAGATAAATCAAGTGAAGTTTATAACAACAGAAGTGGTCACTGTAGTGTGCCATTATCAGTATCTTCTGATATGCAGTTCTCTAACAAAATGCCGCCTAATTTCAGTAGCTACTATGTACCATATGGTCTACCCTTAAACTGCTCCAACCCGATGTATGTATGTCCCTGTTTTGGAACCAACAACTGTGTTGGTGTGTCTAACTCCACTGCACCATTTATGCACAGTCCGTCAGCTTTTTGGGATCCCAAAACAATTCCTTATGTGTTTCATGTACCTAGACATCACCTTATGCCTTGTGAAAGAGAAAGATCTCACAGTGTTTCAGTGGCTGCTCCTCTAGTTGTTCAGCCGGATCTGAAAAAACATTTAGATAGTCCCAAGTCGCAAGTACCTAGTGACACTCAAGTAAATGCGTCTTTCAATCAATCACTTCATTCTTTCTCACAAGCACATTCACTTGATCAAAGTTCTGCCAAAGCTACTGAGTCCTTGAACATTGCTGAATCATACGTCAACCGTGATAATGTGAATAATAATCTGGGTGTTTACTCTAATTGCTCACTTTTGAATTCTGAATTATATCAAGCAGTCTATCCAAATGGTCATACAGAACTTGCTGGTTGCATGAATCCATCTCAAGTACACTTACCCTTTGCAAATGCTGATAAACAAATCTGCAGATCCTGGCAAAGTGCAGCAGGCCTCACACCTTATCAAGTAAGACATCAGTTTTCTCTCACTGGTTATTTTGGTTTTCATTTGCCAACTTCGATTTGTTGTCTTTATACATACATGTTCAAAGAAATTTTACGCACACTAATGCTCCGCTGTTTACTTGAATGCCACTTTTATCGCCTGTTTGTTTGATAATGAAGCTTTTCAGATTGGTTAGACGGTTTTAAACGACCATTGTCAACTATATGTCTTCCTCATTCCTCGCGAAGGTATTTTCAGAGTTTGAGCTCCGATTGAGTGTAGTTGCACTTCTTCACTTTAAATGGTAATACGATTCTCTCCGGCCCTGCAGCATTTGCACTTTGTAACTTCCATTATTCTATTTTCTTCATCATATTCCCACTTTCCGCTGAATTTTCTCAAATCAGTGACAACTATGAGATTACAAAGTATCATTTGTGATTAGATTAATATTGAAAATACATCGCGTCCTCGGTCATTGACTCTTTGTATTTCTCATCTCCATTTCTGTGCTTCGAATTTATCCTAATATTTTCCTCTTACTGTTAACTCCTTCCTATATTACGGTGAAGCATCGAAAACAGAGTAATTAGTTTCTATACGGAGCTCGAGGTCATTTCTGTTTGTGTGATAATGTATCGCCACTTAATTTCCTGCTTTGTTCCAATGAAGTGACTTTTTACTAATCAAGAATAATTCTATTAGATTTAATTTATAGGTATTCTAGAGAGAAATTTCAGTGTGTGTGCATTTTTAGTACATATATATGAGTGGACTTTTGAACAGTGACCTTCAGGTTCCACGCTTGAAGGTCGCTTGGTTCCTTGATAAATAGGAAAGGCAGTAAGATAACACAAGGTGTATTGCAACATCAAAATACGTACTAAATGCAACGATTTATATATGTTTACAATGGGTTTTGGCTATCTCTAGGTCTTTTTAGAAAGGCATATCCTATTGAATTTGTCTCTACAACTTATCTAGTATTTACTTATAGGTTTGTATGCTTTTTCTAAAACCTCCGCAGCAAAGCGATTGGTTGTGAAGGCTTCGGGGATTTAGGGTTTCTTATGAAAATCTGTTGAATTTCATTGCACACTATAACAATGCTGCATAAACATGTATCTGGTAGCTGAGTTAAATTTCTATTTCAAGAGAGTGGTTCCTAATATTGATAATTGTCATGTCAAATACTGTGGTCCTTTGATTTATGTACTCAATCGTCCCAGAATCGGAATCCACTCTTTCTACTTAGTATAGTAGTAGACCTTACCCCGTGGCATACCATCGCTTTACGCGCTGGTGGTTGGATTCAGAGCTGACAAAAGTATCAAACTTCTAGAAAGATCATGTGTGACCGGCCTCACAGATATCCATTTGGCTCTGTGGTCACACAATAGCCCTTCTTTTTCAGGTACCTCGAGAAAATATAACTTTACGCTCTGTAGATAGTTGGGAAATACCAGTTGTCTTCACAGTTCTGTCAACACCCAATTCCCCTTAAAGCATTATCCACCTTACACATTCTTACCTTCTACTGCCCCTTCTTATCTCTGGGTCAACATCCTACATCTTTAATTTGTTATAGCTTTGCAGCTCTCAGCAATAATTTGAGTACGCGGAATAGCATCCATTTGTTCCTAAACCGTGCCCTAAACAACATATTGGAGCTCCTAATGTCCACGCCCTCTCCTGGTTAACTAGTTACTAGCCGGTCCTAAGCATGCATAAAAAGGGAAGGTTAGGCATACGCCTAGCAATCCTACACCGGAAAACCAATCCAACCGCTAATAGAAACTTCAAAGCACAGACAAAATATAAATAATAAAACAAAATTATTATCAACCTAATTCAATAGCTGTATGATGACGCCACATACCAAGTGATTTATAAAAGAATGCTCAGTGATGCCTCTAAAGTGAAGACAGACAGGAGTAAGCAAAGTCTGCCTACTATCACCCATGATCTTCCCGATTGTGGTCGAGTGGACTGGATCACGCAAGAAACTGTGAGGAGCGAGAAGATGGGCATACGCTGACTGGACGGATGAAAAGACCCCAGAAGAAGATTTGGATTTCGCCTCTGATGATGATTTATGTCCAATATCTTGTCGCATAAGCTCGAAGATCAACAGGGGAAAACTAACAATTTGGCAGGAGAAACAGCGAAGACGGGACTTGCTTTAGGTGGACGTAGGGGAGACGGAGGTGATGAAGATACCCAACCAACAATAGCATCAACAACAAGCACCAATCACCATTGACGGGAAAAACCTGAAGGAAGTAGTCTCTTTCACCTACCTAGGCAACATCGTTTCCACTACAGGCACAGGCGGCACAGACGAGGACGTGAAAGCAGCCAGGATCGGAAGTACAGCAAGATAGGCATTCATTAATCTGAAATCAGTGAGGAGATCTACTGCACTCAGCGTAAAGCGTGAACAAGAACCTGATTTTCAACACCAACGTCAAGTCAGTGCTGCTATATTGTTGAGAAACTTGGCGTGTTACGGAAAGCATTTCCAACAAACTACAGACATTCATCAGCAGGTGCCGCCTACGCCCACTCGATACTGAAGATCAGATGGATTGCCAGAAGGAATAAGAATAGGCAAGAAGGAATTCTGGCTAGATGACAACGAACCAACCAAGAACCTATTACGCAACAAATATGCAGAAGACGAAAGTGGAGATGTATTGGGCATACACTGGGAAGGCCGACTGAGGACATCACGCGTCAAAGCAGGCCCTCGAGTGGAACCGAGATGGGGAGCGACGAGTTGGGCGTCCGAGGGGAGGGTGACGTGGAGGAGATCATGTGAGTAGGAAATGAAAGCTTGTGGGCAGTTTTGGGAGGTGAGGTTGAAAAGACTGCAGGGAAGAGAGTGGAACGGAGGCGTGCTACTGAAGCCCTATATTCCACTAGGAACCTAAGGGGGAAATAATAAATAATATCTACGCCCTCCATCAAATAGGCCAACAAGCTTCACTGGTCAAATGCCTGGCATTACTACAAGTGATGGATGTGTACTGTGTTTGGAAAACACGTATACACTAGCCATGTGTGGTTATTCACCCAACCTTATCTTGACCAACATCGTGAAATCTGCGAATTCCCCCTTTTTGGGGGATTCGATTGCTAGTTTTTGTGGTCATGCAAAAAATGCACTACTTGACTGGATCCCAGTTGACAGTCAGCTGCGTATTTTCAAATAAATGGTGCTGGGAATACTTAAAAGAACAGCGAGACTTACCACTTTCTCTTTTGAATCTCTGCTTAAGCACTCATTGAATGATGAGTTCTACCGAAAACTGTCTAACCTCCTACTGAAAAGCGAGGCTTTTCTCGTTGGTGTTTTGTCAGGTGACTTAAATGCACAAGTGGCCAGGCCAAGTCAAGTAGATATTCACTTGGGTCGCGCTTTCGGAATCCTGGCCAAACGAATGGATAACACCAGTCGCCTGCTACAATTATCCTCAGGCAACCATCTTCTTCTGACCACCACTAACTTCAGACATGAGATGCACTGTCTGAAATTGCGTCCACCGTTCTCAACTCAGATGTGGACACAAGTGGATCAGATCATATTGCCATAATTTATTTCTGGTGAGGGTCTTTGGTAAGCTACCGCCACTGACGGAACATGTGTCTGGAAAGTGGAGAAAGATTTGCGATTGATTTAAAGACGAGAAGACTTAAATACCGAAGAAAAGTTCGGCGGATGTCGAGAAATCTGCCAGTAGCTTGAAACAACTTGGTAAGCAGGGTCAAATGTGTTTTGTACATCGCATGGTGTCCATCGATTCTTGTTCAACTTTATCATAGACATTCTTATGGAGGTCTCCATGTCGTCGTTTGGCGTTGGAGTGTTTGATTTTGTCACAGGTGAAATCTTGGTAGATTTAGAGTAGGCATATGCCATAGTTCTGTAGAATGAAGACGCTGACAATGTTCAGAGTCTTGTGGGCACCTTGATTAGGAATTTAAGAATGTTTGGTATGTTTTTCTCGCCAACCAAATCCCAGACCCTTGTAGTCTTTTTCTGTTTGACTTCCATATTGGTTCATTAGTTTTATCATGATGTAGTGTGATAGTAAGCAGTAATTTGTGCTCGAAATGTCACTCTGAAAATAATTGTTTCTCACTGCCTGATTTGTCTAACATTCCAGCCAAAATTCTATGCTCCCTTTATCGAGATTTAGATAACGATGTTGCACAATTAGGCACTACATTATATGACTGGTGCACTGAATTGTACTTAAATTCACTCTTGGTTACTGCGTTACCTTTGTTTATCGATTGACTGATATTACAGTTCAAAATCTTGCTAGTGCACCATGTAGCTTCCAAGGCAAACGTGGAACCCTCGTTCATGGTGGTGATTTGATGCTTTACTCTGTGATAACTGTTTTTACATGAGTCAGTTATAGGTAGATTTAGAATTATTGCATGATCTTGTTTATAGTGATTAGTCTAGGTATTCATCTTACATGCTAATTTCATCTTATTTGTAGGTTGGTTTGCCGGACATTTCACAGACATACCTAATCAGACCAAATCTTCTTCCCACTATGCCGAATTGTTACTTCCATAGCCTCGCTAGCCCACTACGCTTTGGTCCAGACACTGGTGTTTATATTCCTCAATGTAATCATAGCCAAAGTGGCAGCAGTTTTACAAGTCCTAATGAACATCTTGTACCAATAGATCATGGATGTAGTGCCGTGAGGACAACATCTGGTCATTTACATCATAGTAATGGTGCTAATAATGATGGAAGTAATGGCAGTAATCCTTCAGCAACTCCACCAAACCATTTACTTTGCATGCCCTCCTCTTATCTAGCTTTCTATTGTAATCATAACGAGTCGTGTGAACGTACAACAATGAATTCACAGGAGAAAAGGGGTGTAGATGAAAAGTGTTCTCACTTACAACACACTAATACTTGGCTAGACGGTCAGTGTTATCCAATTAACAAGTGCCCATCGACAACAGTTGGACAACCACAACCCAGTCTGGTAATAAATAACAATCTTGAACACCAAATGCACTACTTACATTTGTATGATAAGAGAAATAAAGAACCAGATGTACGTGTTAATCGGAGTATAAGCTTTACATCACCTGAGACTATGAGGTTAGATCATTTCCCGTTACCACCGCAGCATAATGTATATAATAATCATAACAGTAATCGTTTACCAGCATTTTCACATTATCGTTTACCTCGATCTTACGCCTATTATCCAGCTAGTCATTATTCGTCCTTAGCAGCGGCAGCAGCAACGCAGAATCCCATACGATTTGGTATGCCTTTTGTCAATAATAACAATAGTGTTAACTATCCTTATCAGAATTACCATCATCATCATCATTCATTACAAGACAATTCCTCGAGAAAACTATCGAATTCCTGCGGACTAGATGAGATTTCACAGCAACATCAACAGAATAATAATCTGATACATTTTCATCACTCATCGTCATCTGATATGAATAATAATGACAGTAATAGTAATGATGACAATAATAATACCTGTACCAGTTTGTTAGATAGATATAATCAACGGACGCAGACTAATGTTTGATTTTCATGATCCAACAATTATGCATTTCAATCTCAGTATCCTTCAATACCAGTTTTCCTTTTGGTATGTGTCATGATGTAATGACTGACTGTCTACTGTTTGTTTTTTTGTTTCTACCTATCACTTTGTACATAGTATCTTCTCAACACTTTCTCTTCTTTCGCAGTGAGCTGTTTTTTTCCTACCATAACAATGAATGTCCATCCCAGTACTCTTATTTTGTAATTAAACCACATCAACTCTGTGTGTAAAAGGTCTAACGATGCAGAAATGCATTGAATGCTTTCAAGTAAATTCTTCATTTTCCACAGTTCATGCATAGTATTATATTAATGCATCAACAAAAAAAGAGAAAAGCTTAGTTGAAATGGTGTAAAGATTATTTTGAAAAATAAAACAAGTTTTGTAGTTCAGATATATGCATTGTTATTAATTGTCCTACTGTACAAATGCATTTTTGTCATTTCCACGTCTGTATTTTCAAGCGCATTTCGCCTTTGTTTTGGTTTCCAGAAACCCTGGAATACATTTTGCATTTTCTAATTGAAACATTTGCATCACCTTATTCAATTATTAGTATGCACATGTTAACCTATTGTGAATGTTATATTTGTTTTTATTTATTTGTTTATTTTTGATTTGTTAGTGTTTGTGTGCATTTTATTTCATGACTCTTCGACACACAAACACATACACAAGTGCATAGTTGTTCATTTTCATTTAATCTACTTTTTCTTTCGTTTTCATTTGTAATTTATTTTGAACTTGTGTACCAGTGTAAATTTGCCAATAAAAACATCTCTTTTTCTGTGAAATATTACTTCTATAACAATGATGGATAGTGACTAGCAGTGGAATCCAGAACGCCCGTTTTGTCCTACATGGGACTCGTCGGCTGGATGTAGTTGCCTCCCAGTGAGCGATGTTATTTCCACGAGGACTCGAACTCGGGGCCGATCGCACCAAACCCCAGAGCGTTATCCACTGAGTCACGATAGCCACTTTTTGTGCAACGGGTATAGTTGTGATGTTGTTACTTGTATTATCTTGTCGTTGAGTGGACCGAATTAACCGGTCTCTATTCGTATATGGACTCCTACACGGATGCCTCGATATTGCCTCTGTTTGGTTTCAATATTAATGATGGATAGTGGTTAGCAGTAGAATCCAGGACGCGCGTTCCGTCCTATTCGGGACTACAAATAACAACATTAAATAAAACTTCTGCTCATTTCTTTTTGATTATTTTTAATTATACTGATTATTTCTGCTTTGCTTTATAAGATAATTTACTTGAAGTGAAGTTATGCGATACCTTGCTGTTTTCATTCTGAACTAAAGATTGATGCAAAAGAAATTCTCACATGATTTTTGAGAAGCAGATTTGTTTGTTTTATGAATTTACTTGTGTATGCAGTACTCTTAGACATAACAAACAGTATGCGTCAAAGTAGACTGATATTCACTCCTTGTTTTTAAGAAGAAATGTGGAATAAAAGGGAATTATTTCCATTGATTTCTTCTCGTACAAGTCGTTTATGATAACTGACTTTTCTACTGTTAACAACCGTCTTATAGATCAGCAGAAAACAGTGAGCTTTTTTGTAACTGATTTCTGCAGTATTGTGTCTGACCAGTTCGTTCAGTTCTCATCTGTTATGCAAATTTCACTTTGTCAGTTGAAGTAATTTATCACTTCATTTGCATTTTTTACTCTACGTCCGGTATGCACTGACTCCTCCTCTACAGATGGAAGGGAAATGGTAAGATGCGTTAACCACTCTACTTACTTGGGAGGTTGCATCAGCCCTAATTTGGTTGGTTGATGAGATCTCAACTCGAGTGCTGAAGGCTCGTTTGTTACTCCCCAGTATACGCCATCTCTGGTGCATGCGACATATCTGACTGCCTGTCAGAAGACCGGGATACTACTTAGCAGTTCACGATGTCCTATTGTATGACTAATAGTCCCTCCTCTGAAGTAGAGATGAAAGTTTCTAACTGTGGGTACTGAACTTTTGTGCCAAAGTGTAAATTGTCTGTTACCTGCATTGAGTTTTCGTGTATTTTAGATTGACTTTGTATGTTGATTACATTTACTAAGAGGTTGAGTGAATCGTCCTGTACCTAGAGAATAAAATAAAAGTAGTGATTTTCGATATTTCTGGTAGTGTGTCTCATCGTTATGTATGAGAGTAGCGATCAAAACATTCGAATGCCATATTTTGATCTATCATCCGCTCGAATTTTTGACTCAGTGATTGATACATTGCTCTCCATTTCGCTGACTGTGATTCGAAGCGATAGCTGTAGTAGTTGGATTCGGAATTGGGAATGTATGTAGTGTATTCCATTTCTGTTGACTGTAAGAACTATGACAGAACAAATTTTCATACCAGTTAGTCTTGAAATCTATTCTACCGACATCTAACGTGTTGACGACAAACAAAAAACCTGAAAACCGGGAAAAGAGGTGCATTAGTTAATACTTCGCTTACTTCAGGAATTTACTAAAACTTTTCTCACGTTGATTGTTTTCACTGAGAATAGGCATCTACCGATTATTCCCCGAGACCCATGTCTGAATAATGTTCTTACTTCTCATCGACTACTGGTGGTCATTTCAAATAACCAGCCGAATTTTATATTATCTTTACTCCACATCATGATCAGATTATCTTCAATGAGTTTTGAAAAAGTTGTAGAGATTGAATTCTTTTTACTACTCTTCGGTTATTGGTCGTCAGTTGTCTTCCCCGCTGTTCCCACAACAAAGTAGGTGTAAAGTCAGGCGATATTAAGATGCGAACTACTGTCGTATTTTGATAATTGCATATCCGCGTTATTAAGCACCATCTATGTTTCCTTTTTGAGTTTAGAGCCAAATTTTTGCAGTCGTTTATCCGCTGCTTCCATTTTGACTTAGTCGAAGTAAGGTGTCGTTGGAAAGCAAGTATCTAATGTAAATAGAGCGGTAATCTTCACCAATCCTCTTTAACGATGACAGCGTTACCTGTCTGCTTCCACTGTTAGCTGACTGCCAACAGTCGACAAGTTAAACAGTCTATACCTGTTTGAAGTTGGTATCGATCGGGAACAACTTATTGGGGCAAACTTACAGATAAGAAACATTCTTATCACTTCATCGGCGTAAGACTTTTAAGATACCTCCAACCATCGTATCTGCTTTGCTCGGTCTCCTTACTTTCTCATTCGAGACCATCTAGTAGAATTCATCTGAACACTTCTGTTTTTATCCCCCTCGAAAGAAGTACCACTAATTATTTATTTATTTACTGCTGTGAAATGTCGGAACTTGAGTTGATGCGCCTGTAGATGATGTTCAACGTTAATTTTAGTCAGTCAGTCGTAGGTAAATCAGGAGAACTTCACTTTCAAATCTCAGATCAAGCCCTTTGCTTTTCACTTGTGACATTTAAAGTTTATTTGCTGAATTTTTGCATGATTGGGGCAAAAGCTCAATCAGATTTCAAGATTCAATTATCAATGCAGTATAAAATCTGAAGTGTAGTATGAAGAAATTTCTCATTTTCGATGGAGACCCTGTGATACATTATCTGTCTCTTCTTTACTGGATGCGACAAGGTTTACTGTGACCAATAGTTGTCAAGGTCCTCCACGAATTCTCTACTGCGCTGAATAGAATATGTCTACTCTTTTGTTGTCAGTCAGGTAATCTTTTCAGAATTAAAAATCAGTTTGGAAGTAGCAGACGTACTACAAACTAAGGTACCTTGGTTCTGGTTAGTTGTATACTGCTAAAAGTTGGTTCACCCTATTTTTGCGAAAAGCACTTGATTTATGAATTACTGGCAATTATTTGTACAAAAATACTTCTACCATTAAGAAATCTACTACCGATCGAGTTTCAAAACCTCCCGTTGCCTTCTACCTAGTCTATCAAATTATGTTATAGCACCAATCGATGCCCGTTGCACAGGTTACAGACTTATTAAAAATTAATAAATTTCTTTGCTAAGAATTATAGGTTTCTGTATAGTTTGCTCGTGTTCAAACCATGTTTGTACGCCTAGATGTGCATTAAAGTTACGCAAGCTGAATAAACCAATGTCAGTGGGAGTTTACAAGTTTGCTTCCTTACGTAGGGATGTGTACAGTACCTCAACACTATTCATGATGACGTTTTGTAAAACTTATTGTTGACTAGCTGTATTTTAAATTTCAAAGCTTTCTACCACTAACCATCATTTCGTAATCATAGAGTTAAGTGGATGACAATAAACTGTTTTTTCCTATAAGCAGTTTTGTGTTTTATGATAAGTTATATGCCGTGGAAAATGTTGTTGTCTGTGTTGATATATTTGGTTGTGACCAATATACCTGATCATTTTAATTCTTTTTGTGTAAATCAGGGCTAGGTGTTTACCGTTAGAACGTTTGAATTTGGAAGTTATTGTTATCTAATCAAGACTCCATACTGAAAGTAGAATAGAGAGGAAATATACTTGATTTTAAGTGGATAAACTCATCTTCCACTAACGTATACGTTATGGATCATCGACTTATAGCCAAGTCGTACCCAGAGTTTTTTCAAGACGATTTAGGCAGTGTAGTGTAGAGTTGCCGACCACTAACCTAGGCATTGAACTTTTAACCACTGGGTTTTAAGTCCGAACCCCCCACCACCTGACGAGGTTTGAGCGCTCAGCCAGTATCATTAGCCCCTCCAAAATCCACATAACTCGTGGCAATTGTATGGACCGAAATACTGAGATGATGTGTAGTTAACTACACCCACTGGATTGTTCAGTTACATACTTCTACAAATTGGCAGTAATTACTCATTACTGTTCTGGATGACCAAATGAATATCAAACTGCTGAAACAGTAAAACAAAGTAATTTTAGCTGACCCTTAAGTAATCAACAGTTATTCACTAATAATTTGAACGTTACTAGGAAACCGATGAATTCTTATCAATGGACATAGTACCACTATTCTTTCTACTATGATACAATACAACCATTCAGGGCAAAGATAACTTTTCTGACTGAATACAGTCATCCATCAAATCAATAAATATCTGCGTATAAACTAACAATTGAGTAAACATTCAGTTATATCGAGAGATCTATCCCACTTATTGTATACAAGTTATTATTCATTAAACGCTAACTAGATAACCATATTATTTGTGCACTTTAAGCAAAGAAGGTATATTAATTTCCTCTTTAAATCAATAAATATTGACAAGCGAATGTACGAAAACAATCCTAATTTCATCCCTTCAAATTTTTGGATAATAATAAAGTTATAAAATCGATATTGTGTGAAATTAGCCAGCCATAGACAAAAATGAAAGAATCCGGAGAGAAATAATAAAACATTGGAGATAAAACACTAGACTAAACAACCTTTGGACCATCTAAGTGCTTCCATTGCTACCGTAGGTGCTACGTATACAGGTTTATGTGTTGTTATTTTTAAACCGCGAAATTAAAGTCCGGAATTGGAAAGAAATATCGGAGTTTATGCGAATATTTCACTATTGTGTAATGAAATGATACACGTTAGCAGTAGTGAGGTTCAGATGATTTTCATCTAAGTGGGATAGATTTATCGCATCAAAAGGGTAAAAGAATTATTTTTCAACCACTTTATGAACATAAGATATACATACGTACCTCATAGATTTGAAATTTTTAATTCGTAGCAAAATGAAACTTTCTATCCTAGTAACCTTAAATTTCATTGTTCCAATGGCTTTAATCAGTAGACTTATGTTTTTATAGATAGGTTTTGATAATTAAGGCAGATGGAAACCAGTGGTTGCCAATCAGTTGAATACTCTTCGAACTGAGTTATGATATTAAACTGCAAACACCATTTTAGTTGAGTAAGAGGATTTTTTCTTGCGCTCCATGTAATTCGATGCTGCCTGTCTATTTTCATCACCACAGCAACTACCTTGCTAGGTTTAAGTGACTCTAAAGACCACTCTAGTAACCATTGAAATAAGCAGTCAGGTTTCCTGATTTTGGCTAGATGGGTGATTTTTATGTAATCTAAGTAAACCTGATTGACCATGCCAACAGTTATCAAGTTGGCCATTAAAATCACTGGCTAGTTTTTTTATCTGAGTTCAAAGTGAGCAGTATTAAGAAGGTAAAATCGAATAACTGATTGCTGATAGACAAATGTTAAATTGAACAACGGATTTGAAATGTGCTTCGTTCAGTCTGTGACTTAGTTGTCGCTACCTTTCTTGATGTCCGAACATGTACTCAAACTAACTGTACGTTTTTCAACTTTGTATTTCTTGATTCTTGTTTTCCATGGCTTAAAAACTTGATGAAAATCAGTTGGTCAACTGGTTGGTAAGTGTAGTGAGTCAGCATAGACGCATATTTCAATACAGCACAACACTACTAGAGGTATTTGACTGGAATAACTGCATATTTTTACCATTATAAACAGGTGTAACGCCTGACGATTAATATAAACCTGGGATGCCTGGGCAGCTGCTTCTTCCTAGGATAGGACCTCTCAGCAGTCTGCATCCATGACCCTATCAAGAATCGAACCTAGTCAGTCTATGATGAATGCTACCCTTTATTCAGCGAATTCAATAAACCCCCAAACTGAATAACATTTTACTTCTTATTAGTGACTTGGTTTGAGGTGGATTTCTCGAAGTTCTAGTAAAACCCCGTGACCCCTGCAATCAACCAAGTCGTGTGACCACCGATAATCTTCGGTGGCACTGGATGGCAATAGTGCTATGCCTCAAGTTGAAAGGTTTTATGAAATGTGTACCTTTGGATTCTAACCAAAATGGCCCAGTGATAACGTGTTCGCCGCAAAACGTGGCGGTTCTGGGTTCGATCCCTGATGGGGTTGTGAGTGTGTTCTGTTGGGAAATCCCATCATAGAACGAAACTGCTGTCCAGTACTCCCAGGTTTTCAGTGGTTCTCCAGTCACTTTCAGTCCGTGATGAATAATACCTTGAAATCAGCAAATGCCTACTGACCTCAAAATTGAATGAAAATTTTAATTTCTTATGTTTGAATTATGCTTTGACTGAGGAATGTCAGACTGTGAGATAGGATTACATAATGTATTACAAATTAATATTTTTGATGACAAATTTACAAGCAATGATAAGTTTTTTACTTCGGTAATATCTTGACCAAAATGACTGGCCAGGACCAAACCGACAGCTGAAGTTCTTTTCATTCATATACAATTACTTGGTTCATTTCGAGTCTTTATTTTTCCTTGGGAAATACCAGTTATTTATACGAACTGGCTTTGAAGTAATCAGTTCTCACTATCATGCCTTCCTTTTTTTAACCCTTTTTCCCTATCATTACACTCATTAGTAGGCGGTCTCATAGTTGGGTGAAATTTGTAACGCTTTGGGTTACCGGTCTCGTTTCACTGATATTCACATATCAGGTGAAGAAAGAAAATATCAGTGTTAGATAATTATGACCAGTAATATCATATAATGTATTTTAACAGATATTCTACTTGAAACTTATTTCCTAATATGTTTGTACAGCTCATCTCAACAGCTTTCTGTCGGTCCCTCACGTATTTCTGTGTTAACAACGGTTCTGGAATATCTGCACATTAACTAAAGTTACTTGCTACATATTATCTCATTTTCTATGACATTTTATTGCGTTATGGAAATGTAATTCAGGTGTACAAGTATACATTACCTGAAGTGACGGCAACCGGTGTCACTGTTTCTGTTTACCTTCGTTGTAGATTTTCTAATGGAGATAATCCACTCCCTAGAAGGCACCTTGTTGATTCGGATTACCCAGATGACACTATTCTGCAACGTGAAGACGCTTACAAAACAGAAAGCCTTCTAAAAGCGTTGAGTAGGTATCTGAGTATGTTTGGGAAGCACTTCGCACCGGCTAAGTATGGGATAGTGCGTCAGGGCTGGTCTGTAGCTAATTTCAGTTTAATGACAAGGAATGAAGTGGTCTGATGCGCCGAGTACTCTCTCATGGTAATCAATATCTGGAAATTATCATGATAATTTCGTCTAACTGAAGTAGCTGTTTTCCATGACTGCTACTTTTCGTTGGTGCACAGAAGGATATTATGATCAGCGTCGTAGTTGTCGTACTGTTATGTAGTCTTATCCCGTTTTTCATAGTACGTTTCAAACTTCACAGTCTTTTCACTTCTGCATGTAGAAGCTTACTTACTTCAAGTGACGTCATTAATAAGTACTGCATATTTCTGTCCTCTTCTCTTGCATCCAAACCTTAAAACCTTATCTGGTTACATCATGTGTTCTGTTGCTAAATGTTTTGAATTTCAAGGTAGTTAGGTTACGTTTCAACCCAGTGGTTGGGTGGTTAAGGACTTGCAATGAGATCCGACAGCCTTGCTCTCGATCCCCCATTGGGTTCTAAATATACACTGCTGAACAGTCCCAAACTAGGAGGAAACAAATGTTCACTGCTCCCAAGCTTTTATTATTTCTATAAGTGATGCAATTCAAAATAAATATTACCTTGAAACCAACCAATCTCCACTCACCACCAACTAAATTACTTTGAATTTCGTTGCAGCTACAAGTTATTAATTACATTAGAAATGTTTTGATACCTGCAGTAATCATTTTAATATTACGCTGAAACCAATAATATGCAGTGAAACGTCCGTTTATTTTAATTTTGCCAAGGGTCGTCAAAAGTATGAAATGTGAAAATCCGTTAAACATGTATTAGGAAATTGACTATAACAGTTTCAAATGTTTCACAAAACGGTGTTTAATAAGTAGGGGATGTGAGCAAGCTCAGCACCTTATATATATATATATATATATATATATATATATATATAAAACCTAGCCTAGGTAACTAGTTCACTCGTGACTAGTCGGTCCTAGGCCGGATAAAGAAGGAAGGTTGGGCATACACCAGAAAACCAATTCAATCACTAAAGAAACTTCAAAGCACAAACAAAATGCAAAAAATAAAATTAAAATTATTCCAAGCTGGAAACGGAGATGCGAAATGACTCCAGTTGGTGAAAGCCTTCGGCAAGGCCCGCCGAGTGGAAGAAGGGCTACCCTGTCAAACTCTCAACGAGGGGAGACATGAGTCTTTCCTGCAAGAGCTGGCGCGGAATCACTATCCTGTCCACCCAGTGCAAGCAAAATATTATGCCGCGTCATCCTGGAGAGACTAAAGGATGCTCGGGATTCGAAATTACGATTGGAACGGGCTGGCTGGCTTCAGAAAGAACAAATCGTGTGCGGATCAAATTGCGACGCTACACTACTCATGATCATCATCATCATAGAACCGAGTATAGATTAGCAATCAACTCTCTACCTCAACTTTATCGACTTTGAAAGGCATTCGACAGCGTCGACCGAGAAGTAATTTGGCAGGCAGCTGCTTCAACACTACGGTTTTAGTGCTACAATCCTTAATCAACCTCAATCAACAGCTGTATGATGACACCACATACCAAGTGATTTATAAAAGAATGCTCAGTGATGCCTCTAAAGTGAAGACAGACAGGAGTAAGCAAAGTCTGCCTACTATCACCCATGATCTTCCCGATTGTGGTCGAGTGGACTGGATCACGCAAGAAACTGTGAGGAGCGAGAAGATGGGCATACGCTGACTGGACGGATGAAAAGACCCCAGAAGAAGATTTGGATTTCGCCTCTGATGATGATTTATGTCCAATATCTTGTCGCATAAGCTCGAAGATCAACAGGGGAAAACTAACAATTTGGCAGGAGAAACAGCGAAGACGGGACTTGCTTTAGGTGGACGTAGGGGAGACGGAGGTGATGAAGATACCCAACCAACAATAGCATCAACAACAAGCACCAATCACCATTGACGGGAAAAACCTGAAGGAAGTAGTCTCTTTCACCTACCTAGGCAACATCGTTTCCACTACAGGCACAGGCGGCACAGACGAGGACGTGAAAGCAGCCAGGATCGGAAGTACAGCAAGATAGGCATTCATTAATCTGAAATCAGTGAGGAGATCTACTGCACTCAGCGTAAAGCGTGAACAAGAACCTGATTTTCAACACCAACGTCAAGTCAGTGCTGCTATATTGTTGAGAAACTTGGCGTGTTACGGAAAGCATTTCCAACAAACTACAGACATTCATCAGCAGGTGCCGCCTACGCCCACTCGATACTGAAGATCAGATGGATTGCCAGAAGGAATAAGAATAGGCAAGAAGGAATTCTGGCTAGATGACAACGAACCAACCAAGAACCTATTACGCAACAAATATGCAGAAGACGAAAGTGGAGATGTATTGGGCATACACTGGGAAGGCCGACTGAGGACATCACGCGTCAAAGCAGGCCCTCGAGTGGAACCGAGATGGGGAGCGACGAGTTGGGCGTCCGAGGGGAGGGTGACGTGGAGGAGATCATGTGAGTAGGAAATGAAAGCTTGTGGGCAGTTTTGGGAGGTGAGGTTGAAAAGACTGCAGGGAAGAGAGTGGAACGGAGGCGTGCTACTGAAGCCCTATATTCCACTAGGAACCTAAGGGGGAAATAATAAATAATATCTACGCCCTCCATCAAATAGGCCAACAAGCTTCACTGGTCAAATGCCTGGCATTACTACAAGTGATGGATGTGTACTGTGTTTGGAAAACACGTATACACTAGCCATGTGTGGTTATTCACCCAACCTTATCTTGACCAACATCGTGAAATCTGCGAATTCCCCCTTTTTGGGGGATTCGATTGCTAGTTTTTGTGGTCATGCAAAAAATGCACTACTTGACTGGATCCCAGTTGACAGTCAGCTGCGTATTTTCAAATAAATGGTGCTGGGAATACTTAAAAGAACAGCGAGACTTACCACTTTCTCTTTTGAATCTCTGCTTAAGCACTCATTGAATGATGAGTTCTACCGAAAACTGTCTAACCTCCTACTGAAAAGCGAGGCTTTTCTCGTTGGTGTTTTGTCAGGTGACTTAAATGCACAAGTGGCCAGGCCAAGTCAAGTAGATATTCACTTGGGTCGCGCTTTCGGAATCCTGGCCAAACGAATGGATAACACCAGTCGCCTGCTACAATTATCCTCAGGCAACCATCTTCTTCTGACCACCACTAACTTCAGACATGAGATGCACTGTCTGAAATTGCGTCCACCGTTCTCAACTCAGATGTGGACACAAGTGGATCAGATCATATTGCCATAATTTATTTCTGGTGAGGGTCTTTGGTAAGCTACCGCCACTGACGGAACATGTGTCTGGACAGTGACCATGTGCTGGCTTCAGCAGGCATATTTCTGACCTTAAATGAACGCAGAAAAAAACCACAGCAACGAGGCCATTGGGAGTGCAGCTCGACGATGCAAATGTTGAAGCTGCTTTCAGCTAGAAACTGTGTAGATAGTTATTAAAACATAAAAACCTTACTCATCCAGTAGAAGCTTGGTACCATCTGCAGTCTTCTGTGAAGACAGTGATAAAATCACAGTTGAACATCAGAACCCTGTTAAAAATGGTCAGTGGATCTCGATGGCCTTTTCTAAATAAGGAGATACGTATGAATGCATTTCTGGAGGCTCCGAACATTAAGAGGATTGAAAGCAGCCCAAATGTAGATTGGTAGGAAATCTACACAATTGCTGTTAACTGTGCTGGGGAGGAAGAGTTGAAGAGATGGAAAAGGCAGTGGTGATATGTAACAGATAGGTATGTTTATATATATATATATATATATATATATATATATATATATATATATATATATATATATATATATATATATATATGGGAGAGAGAGAGGGACTTTCGACTTATTTGTGTGCAACCTACTGGTCATAAATTAGCATCTTTTTCAATTGGATATATTTACGAAATTTGGCTAATTTCAATTGCAGTTTTCTTATTGCTTGAACGTGTACCGACCAACAATGGACTGAGTGGTTTACTGTTGCGAAAACAAGAAAGCGAACCACAAATATGCTCAAAAAGCACTTGAAAAAGAAAGTGACTTATAACACTGCATACAACGATCTGAAACCTAATGAGTTTGGTATGTTTTACATGTATGGTATTCTAAAGATGCACACCTGGAATTTTTTCTGCGACTTATACAATCTATTATTAAACCGACCTGTCAAGATGCCACTCGTCGGCTTGAAGAAGATTGGCCAACTATACGCTGATGACTGGTTGTACATGACTGGAAAGATTTATTCCAGTTTATTGAAGATTTTAATCACATTAGCATCTGTACTAAGCTCATGATGTCATTTTATGTAGCTCATTCGTTCATAGCTATTCTTATTCAAACTTTTGATGCTGATATTATCTGTCAGCTTCTCGGCTTTATTCTCAGCGAATAACTTAATCCAAACACTTATTGTCAATGTGTACAAAAGATATTAAGTTCACTTCGATAATAGTTTTTACCAGTGGACATTATTTCTCACTGTGTAGATAGAAATGCAATTGAAGAAACAACATATTTTGCTAGATATATCGATGGTACACTTATTAAACACAACAACTTATATGACTCGTTCTACTAACTAGAACTCTTTAATAGTTTTCGTGTAAACTTTGAGTTCAGTGATAAGTTCAGCTTTTTATATATCGACTTGGAACGTGGAAAGATTGGTATACTTCACTTATTGAAAGAGAATGTGGAATGGACTAACCTACATTTCATCAGTTCTCCACCCATCAATTATAAACAAATACTAGTCAAAACACAATTGTACGCAGACAGTGGTGTATATCGAAGTGATCAATTGCTGGACGCTGAGCAGGCGCTGAAACTTATTGATAAATGTGTAAGACTTGAAAACAGTAAGTTAACGAAAATATAAGTAAGCAAGAAACCCATTTTTCCAAACTCAACTTCAAAGGTGATGATGTCGTCGGAGGAACGGATATAAAGTTGACCGCCTTACTGCAAAAAACGTATCTTGTAGATAATTTGATCCGTCTCTACAAAATAAAGAGTTTCTTCTTGCAAATAAAAGTTGACAGGTCCCTTTATCATGTTACTGGAATTGTTTCTACAACTTTACGGGTATACATGGTAGTAGTTACATCAGGAGTACAGACAAAAGAGCATATCGTAGATTATTTGAACACATGCTAAAAGGCGTACGTTTCAATGAAACAATTTTTTTTCAGTTGAGTGGTCGCTTCATATCTTATCGACACTCTACATGAACTTGATACCCGGAAATCCTCAATGTCAATCAACAACAAAACTGGTGTGCATCGTTTCGAAGTTTGCTGAAGTTGCAGCCATAAAATGACTGAGATCGGGATTATGTGTTCGAAAGAATCAGATTTCAATCCTTTTTGGCCCTTAACAGCCTTACTTTTTACTCTTTTAACTATATTTGATGACACAGACTTTTGACAGTTTTTCTCTTCGCAGATAATTCTAATGGTCATGTGTTACCATGTTTTAACTACTAAACTGATGTAAAAAACTTTTGGTATACTTGTAATTCTCCAGGATGAAACATGCATCCTGAATTCCTTCCTCCGCTAGTCAACCAAGATCAATATAACATCATGATTATCCGGCAGTATCGAGGCATCCACATAGTAGCCCATCTTCCAACAGAGGTCGAGCAATTCAGCCCTGCATAGCAACATAAAATTACAAGTGTCACAACAACTACTGAATACCGTCGAACAAGGAGTGGCTATCATACCACAGAGGCTTAGTGGATAACGCCTCAGCGTTTGAAGCTATGGGTGATGTGTTCGAGTCTCGGTTGAGATGACGTTTGCTGGGGTACAGGTATATCTGGCTGATAAGTCCCAAGCAGGATGAAACGCGCGTTCTCGATCCCTCTCCTAGCTACCAAGATCAGTGTAGTATAACTGGTTTGTCAGTTATCGCCAACTTGTCTACGTGTTAGTCTTATTAGGTAATCCGTGGTTTTAAGTACGAAGACACTTTGTAACTACCCATATTAGCTTTCTGGAACTCACTGTTGAAACAAATATCTACAACTTCTTACCATGTTATCTAACTTCGTTTAATTAAAAAAATGTTTGTTTGAACCTTTTAGTTATGTGATATTTATATATTTCAATTTGCAAGCGGCTAAAGACAAACTGGAGAAATAAAATAGTACAGTGCTATTCTGCTTCAACAATTGTTCTTTCTTTATTCAGTGTTGTTGAGACGAATTTATTTACAGCGTTTTCGTTTATAATGCAATCCATACTGAGTTACTTTTTTGTATGTCTTTGTTATTTATTTATTAGTCCCTAGGGTTCCTAGTGGAACATAGGGCTTCAGTAGCACGTCTCCAGTGAACTCTGTTCTCTGAGATCTTTTGAACCTGGTTCCACGACAGCCCACAAGCTCTCATTTCCTCCTCGAACGATCTCCTCCATGTCAGCCTCTCCTCGGATGCCCAACTCGTCGCTTCCCATGTGGATTCCACTCGAGGGCCTGGCCTGACACGTGATGTCCCCTGTCGGCATTCTCAGTGCATGCCCAATCCAATCCAATCCATCTCCACTTCCTTTCAGTGCATATTTGTTGGGTGATAGGTTCTTGGTTGGTTCGTTACCAGCCAGCCAGAGATCCTTGTTGCTTATTCTTTCTGGCAATCCATCTGATCTTCAGTAGCAAGCCAGCGTAAGCAGTTGTTGATGAATGTCTGTAGTTTGTTGGAAATCCCTTTCGTAACCCACCAAGTCTCCCAACCACCACACAGAACCACTGACTTGACTGGGTTGGTGTTGAAAATCTGTATCTTGTTCCACATGCTGAATGGAGTGCAGAAGATCTCCACACTGGTTTCAGGCTAATGAAGGTTTGTCTTCCTTTTCCGACCCTGGTTGCTTTGACGTCCTCGTCTGTGCCTGTGCCCCCTGTAGTTAAAACAGTGCTGCCTAGATAGGTGAAGGAGGTTACTTCCTTTAAGTTTCTCCCGTTCATGGTGACTGGAGTTTGTTGTTGTTGGAGTTGTTGGTGCGATATCTTCATCACTTCTGTCTTCTCTACTTTCACTTGAAGTCCCGTCTTCACTGTTTCTTCTGTCAGCTTGTTAGTTTTCGCCTGCAGATCTTCAAGTTTATGTGACATCAGGCACAATTCATCGGCGGCGAAATCCAAATCTTCTAGGTTCTTTTCCGCAGTCCAGCCATTGTATCCCCCTCTTCTCACAGCTTCCCTCTGTTTGCTGCATGATCCAATCGACCACAATCAGGAATATCATAGGGGATAGTAGGCAACCTTGTTTCACTCTCGTCTTCACTTCAAAAGCATCACTGAGCTTCCCATTGTGAATTACTTGGCATGTAGCGTCTTCATATAGTTGTTGAATGAGGCTGATAAAGGTTTGCGGTACTCCATAGTAATGAAGCAGTTTCCAAATTACCTCTCGGTAGACGCTGACAAAGGCCTTCTCGAAGTCGATAAAGTTGAGGTAGAGTTGAGTTGACTGCCATTCTATACTCTGTTCTATGATGATGCGTAGTGTAGCGTTGAAGTTTGTTCCGCACATGATTTGTACTTCCTGAAGCCTGCCTGTTCCGGTCATAGTTTTGAATCCAGTGCATCTTTTAGCCTCTCCAGGATGATGCGGCATAATATTTTACTTGGGGTGGACAGGAGAGTGATTCCGCGCCAGTTCTTGCAAAGGCTTAGGTCTCCCTTCTTTGGCAGTTTGGCAAGGTAACCCTCCTTCCAGTCACTAGCCAGGTACCTTCTCTTCCTTCCACACCTTCTGCAATAGTGGTATGGTGTGAGAATGTTCGCTGTTTTCTCTGCGTCTGTTCTCAGTGCTTCTGACGGGATCACGTCTCGTCCTGCTGCTTTCCCACATTTAATAGCTTTATGGCTTTCAGGACTTCCATTTTTGTTGGAGGATTTATGTTCACTTGTAGTTCAGCGGCTGCAGGTGGTACTTCTGGACGAAGTGCAGGTGGTGGTGGTGGTCGATTCAAGAGCTTCTTGAAGTGGTCGGCCCATTGTTTCCTTTGTTTCTCTTCTTTCGTAATTAAATTTCATTCATCATCTGTGTTGATCTCCTCCCAGATAGCAACCTGGTTATTTGATACAATGTTGTCAGGTCTCTGTCTCTCCTACATGCAGCCTGTTCTGCTTCACTTGCCAGTGTGTCGTAGAAGTGTCTTTTGTCTTTGCGTGCACTCTTCTTCACTTCTTTGTCCAGTGTTTTATACATTGTGCTCAGTTCCTCTTGTCGTTGAGCATCCTTGCACTGGTTCATCTTCTGCTTCACCATCCTCCTCTCCTCTATCAGCTTCCAGGTATCCGTCGAGATCCATTCCTTGTCTTCTTTCTTCTTCCTTCCTAATACGGCTGTGCAGGTTTCTTTCCATATACCTTTCAAAGACTTCCAGTGTTCTTCCACACAGGTTTCTTCAGGGATGTTGCTCGATGTCTCCCATTTTGTCTTCATGGCTGGCTGCCTTGAAGATCTCCTTTGTAGTTTCATCTTTCAGTTTCTGAGTGTTGTACTTGAACTGAGGTCTGTCGTCACCAACTTTCTTGAAGGCTTTCAACTTGATTTGGAAGGTTCCTCTCACTAGATAGTGGTCCGAACCTACATCTGCTCCTCTTCTTGACCTTGTGTTAAGTAGACTGTGTCTCCATTTTCTTGAGATTGAGATAAAGTCGATTTGATTTTTAGTGTGTCCATCTGGTGAAATCCATATCACTTTGTCGATATCCTTGTGCTTGAACACACTGCATCGCCTCCAATCACCAAATCGTTGAATGCACAGAATTCTGCAAACAATTCTCCATTCTCGTTCATCACCTCACCGAGCGCTTCTCTCCCAATGGTTAGTTCTCTTCCCGTGTTGTACACTCCCAGTTTGGCATTCATGTCACCCATTAGAATTTTGATATCGCCAAGTGAGGTCTTGTCCAGTGTTGATTGGAGTTGTCTGTAGAATTCCTCCTTTTTCTCTTGCTCTGCATTATTTGTAGATGCGTAGTGCAGCACTGTATGATTGTGACCTTCCTTCCTTCCTTTTGAGTTGAACCTTGCTGTCATGATTCTGGAGGAGATTGGTTCCCACAGCATGAGAGAGAGCCTTCGATGCTGTTGGGGACATCATGATAGCCACTCCATAACTCAGTGTGCTCGTGATTGTCGTCTGGGTGACAATATCGGAGTAGATCATTGACTCCTCTCCAGTTGACAGTTTGGAAAGTCCGCTCCCATTCCATCTGCTTTCGCAAATTCCAAGCACTTCAATGTGATACCTTCTCATCTCCTTTGCAATCTGGGCTGCCTTACTGAGTTCAAACATGGTGTGGACATTCCATGTCCCTACGTTTACTTTCGCTTTCATCTAGAGTGGGAAGATACATCGGCCAATTGGCTTCCCGAAGGCTTTCACCAACTGGCGTCATTTCGCCTCTCCGATTCCAGCAAGGAATAAGTTTGTTTTTATTTTTTATATTTCGTTTGTGCTTTGAAGTTTCTTTAGCGGTTAGATTTGTTTTACGGGATAGGGTTGCTAGCCGTATGTCCAACCTTCCCTCTTTACCCGGGCTTAGGACCGGCTAGTAACTAGTGAACTAGTTAACCAGGCGAGGTTTGTATGTCTTTGGATATAATATAAATGGCTTCACTGCGTGCAGCAGTTTTCACTGGTTTCAAAATAGCAAGGAGAAAATAGTAGTAGAATTTGCATGCAGTTATTTCGTGAGATTTCATCAGCTGCTTTACATTCTCTAAAATATAATACTTGTGATTGAAAAAACAAATTATGCAACTTACTTTCATAATTTTGACTAGGATATGTTGACTGAGATGAAAGGTGAAATAGAAGTAGGCTAATCAAATTTATGGGATCTAATGAAATTGTTAGGACTATTTATAGAATGGTAAAATAAACATTCTACAGGAAGTATTGAGATTTAACAAGAAGAGGACACCATGATATTGGCAAAAAACTGATAACATAGATTAAGGGACCTTAACAACTCAAAAGATAAAAATAGACTTTAGGACAGGTAGGAAGAATAAAAAGACTGAAGGTTTGATATCTCTGTCATAACAGGTTGTGAAGATCTTAGATACCAAGGCAAAGCAACATTGAAAACTGTTTCTTTCTGAACATGAATGTCAGTTTTGGATGTGTTGATTGCACCTGCTTTCACTTACTACTGAGGATTGGTTTTTATTTGTTTACTGATCTTTCGGGACTATTTGGATGCAACGACATTATGTCCAGCATCAGGTGTATGCTAACTGATTGTACTATTTCAGTTCTTTGGGGATCCCTTCAGAAATTCGAACAAGGAGTCTTCTAGATATTTCTACAATGCTTGAACTTTGGCAAGTACACGTGATTTGGTAAACACAAAATTTCGAAACATATCCACTTGCGGCTATCTAAATGAATAGCTGGTTTGCCACGTCAAAAGCCTGTAAAAATATTGCCTTATGAGGAATTTCCTTTAATGTTTGAATAGACCAGCAGGTAGACGCTTCTAAAACCAATTTGATGTTTTTTTTGGTACATCAATAGAAGATATTACTAATTAGCTGTTATTAATACTTCACTGCATAATAGCGAATACGTAACTACATCGGGTGGTGAAATCTGAGAAAAACTGAGAATATAAACTGAACTATATGAAGAAAGGTGATAACCCTTAACAAAATAGTTGACTTTCTGTATTCTTCATTTGAATGACATAATTTTTTCACTTTGACATGCAAAGTTCTCTATCCTCTTTGTTTGTCATACGTTGATAGATATAAAGTAACAAAGAGTATGCCAAACCAGTGGAAAATTAACTGGAAAACTGTATTTCGGTTCATTTTTCTTAGAATCATGGTTTTGTGCTTATAAAGTTATTAACAGGTTATAAACAGGATCAAATGTTATTCTCGTACATTTAAGGGAACTGGGATTTCGATATTTAAGATATAAATGTTTCGAATCCCAGTAATGACATTTCATTTCATATTTATACTCAAGAATTAATCAACACTTTCCATAAAGAATACGGTGAGGTACGGGTTTCAGTTTCATTGGTGATAACAGTTTAAATAAAATTACGATGAACAGTAACCAATATAATTGGTGGTGGCTAGCAATGGGATACAGAATGTACACTCCGTTCAACTTAAGAACCGTCAGCTGGCTTTGCCTGCTCTTCAATAAGTGATGTGATTCCCTCAGAGACTCGAACCTAACACCCACTGCATCAAACGCTGAAACGTTATCCACTAGGCCACTAGAGCACGAAAGCCACTTCTTTTGCAGGTATCAATAAGTAATGATACTTGTGAGTAGTTTGTTTTTCATCATCATACTACAGACAAAAAATTAAAGTCATTTAGATAGAAGTTAACATAGCTGTCACATTTAAGTTCCTGACTGAACTTAATTAATCAACTTTTGAATGACAAAAAATTGTAGTACCCCTTGTTTGGCAATAGGTGTTTATAGTTTATCAGCAAGAAATCCTAGACTACAGTTTTAAAGTGGGTCATGCGTGGTAAAGTATGTTGTATTGTTCCTGTAAGATTGCAAATTTCATCGAAGATGCAGATATATCCTCCTGATGATTGTCAACCAACATTAAACCATCATCAAGTAGGACTGTATTCCAGCCGAGAAAATGAGAATAAATATTTAACTGAGAAGTTAGATAGGTACTGAGCTTCAAAACAATCTGGGTACTATTTAAAAATGTGAGATACTGATTTCAAACCTACTGACTAAAATATCTAAGGAATATACGCCTTGTCGTTGGACGTAATTAAATCGGAGGCAGAGTGAACTTCCGAAATTCCATTCTTCTATTCGCACATCAATTTATCTAAACAGATAAGATGATGAGGAAATATGAGCCTAACAGTGAAGTTTGTAATGATGATAAAATAGCCACATCTTAGCAAAATACTCCTCAAATATCTTCCTCTTTCTCTCTTATAACTCACACCCAGTCTAGTTGTTAAACTGTAACATTTCCAATTTCTTTTTGTAACATTTCAGAAACATTTTAAATTATGTTTCGCAATGGAATTATTGTTATTAAAAAAGATTACATGAATACTACTGAAATAACCTTTCAGAATCCCAGATATTCGTCATTCCTTTACACTGAATTGCAACGCTTCCACACTTCTTTTTTTTTCTTCATTTTCATATTACAAATATTAAGTGTTTCATACTGAAAACATCTGACACCGAAATACAATGCACCAAAGTGTTGCGTCATGACCATATTGCAGATTTGACCGATAAACTTTCAAAAGTACTTGCAACTTAGGATTTACATCGGCTACCACCTAAAAACCGAATTTTGTACACTTACGAACTTCCGGACTTTAATGAAAACTTAAAGAATTTAGGTTCGCATTTGGAAACGAAATGACAGCCGGTATATTACCAAATGCAACCCACTTTCTTTAAGTTTTCATTAAAGTCAGGAAGTTCGTAAGTGTACAGAATTCTGTTACTAGGTGGTAGTCGATGTAAATTTCAAGTTACAAATAATCAGCACTTTTGAAAGTTAACCTAGGAGTCCCATGTCTCCTAGGTTTTTAGTTTTTCAACTGATATCACTGTGATAAATACTAACTTGAAACCAGGAAAAACCTCACAAATCTCCAAAGTAAAAATCTTTCCGTAGAGATTCTGTAAGACGATATGTTCAAACGTCTATAAATTAATAGCCTACGATGTTTAATCACTTGACTTTTTCGTCGTGAAAAAGTTACTTACAGATTTAAGTTTAGAATGTTCATATATGCCTGTGTATTCGCTTATATCTTCATAATTTTAGCATTGACCAACTGGAAGTATAATATAAGGATAAATACGAATCAACAATGACATTTTGTTTAAAATCATATGTTTATCTGCAGTTTATACACACGCTTTCGTTCATGTATTGATCATAGTGAACAATAAACATATCTAGAAACACTTGGATTACAAAATATTTAGATGAAATGATGAAACAGATGTGATATTTGCTTCTGTTCTTCTTTGAACAAGGTGAAAGATTAGATGTTTAATAAATCCACTTAAACAATATAGCATTAAGGTCTTATTAAAGATGTCAATTTATTCCATAAGTTATGACAGCTGTAGCGCTGTGAGTTAATGATATTCGTACATAAGAAACATTACACCATCATCATGGTTAGAAGGAAGTTTATCACTGAACAATCAGTAGGTTTGAGACTTTAAGTTATTTACTGTCATATATCTATGAATTTTATAAATGCACACACTATGCTTGTAAAATAGACTTATAATTTCAACTAAATCAAGATTTTTGATCAACATAATTGACAACTAAACAACATAACTGGTTAACTTTTCCAAAGAACTTTCCAAACGGATGAAATTCTTGATCATTTGAAACTAAACGATTGCGTCTGACATGTAAGTTGGATGGAGGCAATTAGCTGGAAGACCTGAACCTAAGTTTCATGCTTACTAACACTCTTCAGTACGGCATGTCTATAACCACGATGGAACTGATTTCCCCTCTGAGATTCGAACCTGTGTCACCCAGTTTTGCAGTCAGAGACGTTAATGACTGAGCTGTTTGGACTATGATTAACCTCCTGTAGGAATAATGAGACGCACTGGTTGATTACCCTCCAGTGATCAGTAAATAATCTTTCTTCTCACATGTTGTTCAATGATCTCTTTAGAACTCACGTGTTTGAATAAATTGCAGTACAGTTTATATCACCAACTGGTATTCGTTGACATAATGATGGTAACTTACACTTATTAGCGAAATGGCTTTCTCATCCTTTTTAATGTGGACTGACAGCAGCTACATACCCACAGTTTTCAACAGAAAGGATTGGCCAACCAGTTGAAGTGAGAAGATACTACCCAGTCAAATAGCCATCAGACGGAATTTATGTTCTTGATATGATGTTATGATGAACACCGCTACTAAAACTGTAGATGGATTCTCCTGTTTGGTTATACTAATTAATGAACTGAAGGACCTACACAACGCTAATCCTATTTCCCTTTACTGAACCAAGTCGCTTTGTTCAGATTATTCAGGCTACCACTAATGTCACACTTGATGACTCAGACAGAAGGCAAATGCATTTCCAGTCACAATGAAATATCGTGTATTTTACAAGTTACGTAGTGCGTGCATTGCTTAAAAGGCATAGACTGTCTAGTGAGAAAGTCAACTAATGAAAATAAAAGGTAGTGCAGATTGTTCTCGATTGATTGTAGTTTTTATTCATCTCGTATATGCATATATCAGAGGAAAATTCTGAATACAAACTGAAGTGAATTTGCTAAAATCAATACTTTCATTTCATTATCATAAACAAAGTACTATTTATGATCACGCTTAATGACATTTTGAGTGTGGAGACCAATTTACATACTTCAGGTGAATTATAATAGTATTCATTGCAAAGAAATAAAGAAACAGAGAGAATCTCTTTTCTATTAACGGGAAAACGTCTTCATACTTACCATGTGTTGTTGTGATATCAAATTATTTAAACCAATCACTTAGACCTTATCATTCGTTATGATGCTTGAGAGTGAACAGATTGAAATAAAGAAACACCGGACACCCTTGTCAGTCGATTTATTTTGCCACAATTTACATCTAGACAGCAAACTGAAGTCGATGAAAGGCAAAAGTAAATAAAGTTAAATGATGACATCGATGATTGAGCAGAGTTGAATGATAATTGGATAAAGTAAACCAGGCACAGAATATCATGTTTAAGTACACATACATTCACATACACATTCACAAGGCTCATCGATTTCTTCTCACAAAATATGATATAATTGCATACTAAACATCTTCCACGGTTCTGGAGTTTCTAATTTGTTCATTACAAAGTAAGACAGCACAAACAAGGCGAAAGAAAGTGACTTGGATGTTGGTGCTATACTTTGGTGAGATATAATGAATCAATATAAATTATGTGAGACAAAAACTCATCCTCTTATCAACAATTGTACAATGAACCAGCTTAAGTTCACTTATAAGTCGCAGCAGGCCTATGTCATGAGTTTAGACTTCTTACACCTAAATCCCTTTGTCAGTTTAAGCGAAGCAAGAAAAAATATATTAGCAGTATAAAATCAGCATATTATATCACCTTCCCTTCTTATCTGTTAGATATTTTTTCTTGAGGTTCACTAAATAAATTTAATCATGGTAATCGGGCGTTCTGTGAGCTCTTATATTCTGTAATCGATATTGGTGACATTTCAAGCAGTTATTTAATAAAAGCTTCTTTATGATACTTTATGAACACAGTTCTGCTGTCATTTTCATCGTGAGCTACAAATCTCCATTACCTCAGTATACTAAATCAGACATTACAAATTGGCTTTTCAAATCATGAAAACTATTACTCTGGTACCTATTTTTTTCCCAAGCAATCCAGTCCTACATTATTTCGGTATCTATAAAGGACATTTTGAATATGATTCTAATAACCGCTACCTATCCTTTAAAATATAGTAGAATGCATACAAATGAACTACTGATGTCCTTCAGAGTATGTTGCACAAGACATATGAAAGTTCGTTCTTTTCCTACAGCGTGCCTACTCTCATGTGTGGATGTACTTCGGTAAATATCAATAAACATATTACCTAGAGGGTAATAACCTACTGAAGCCGATACTGTCTAACAGAGTATTTCATAAGTATGCATTATTCTTGCCCTGTAATGTCGAATGCCATGGTTTGGTTTAAAGTTCACTTGACATATTAGGTTCCCATGAAGTCAAATACTTTATGAATACAGTACCGCAATTACAACTATGCTTTGGTGAATTCGGGTTGTTCACCTCTGGGAATGAAATAAATACGAATATTTTTCTATACTTCTAGACACGAAGAACAAAGTTTTTTATTGGTTGCCAATGCTTCCACATGTGATTCCTTGGTTGCAAGTACTTTGTCATCATAATCGTAGAGTTTTTCTATTCTTATAACCTACTGGGGCTATGTTATTCAGAATGCTTCTTAGTTTATATCGTAACTTATAAGGAAGGGCTGATGTAGGAAACTAACTCTAGTGGCACTTAATTCCACTTATGAAACACTCAATTATAATTTCAGACGTAAAGACACAGTTTTACTCCTGACTTTATCGGTATGTTTATCTTCAGTAACGTTTTTTCTATAAACAAATAACTACTTAGGAGTTGATTTCCCTCTATATATATGCAGTAGGATGTAAGCAAATTTTGTTCTTTGAAATAGTACACCTTTTAATCAGAAGGATTTCCATTAACAGTCGTTCAGTTTTTTACTTTACGCAATGTTATCCAGTATAAACTGAATATTTCTAAAACACTATTATCAGCTTCAAAATGATGTCCATCAAGCTCTTCGGTCAGACAGCTATAAAATGGAGACTATTAATGTCTCCATCAGCACGCACTTCGTGTAGAAACTTGAAATGGTGCTCAACTTTGTGAAGTCCTATGCTGACGATGTCCGTTTCTCAGTAGTAAGCGACTAGTTTGATAGAATGCCCAGCTGGCAGGTAGAATATAGAAAAATGATACCTGTATTTTTTGTGGAGACTGCATAAAATCGTGTATAAACCACTTGAACTATAAGCAATATTTCCTTTTCATCGTTTCTTTTACACATTCTCTGCATTATTCCTAATACTTGTAAAAACGAATGTTGTTCATATATACACTTTTTTTGGTTGTGGCGGGAATTGCATCTTTTGCTGCTGCTAATCGTGGAAATATAATGTGCTTCTAACCATTCTAACTTCTGCCTCCGTGACTGTTGCCTGTAGTGCATAACAACTGATTGTCTTGGGAATTTACAGGACTTCTCGTCCTACTTCCAAATATTACGACAATCAAGCCGACCGACGACCACAGCGGGGAGACAGCAAATATCGCCTTCTGATCTCTAGAGTATCCTAAAATTGTGGTGGACAATACCGAAGAGATAACCTCCAAGTAACCAGTGATTATCTATAACACTGACAATACTATTTATGCTATAACGTATAACGTTTCATACATGTGTATCATAAAATCCATTTTTCTTGTAAATTGTACGTAGTTTGTCATTTTGGTTTACTTGACATTCTTAGGGTCCACTACATCTTATAACTATAAGAACTGAGTACTGTTGTCAAGTATTATTGAGTCTTAATTTGTGTATGTCGCAGAGCAAAACAGTAAGATTGCCTAAAGCTGTCTTGATATTCCTTTGAATAAAAAACTGCGCTTAAAATCCTATCTCTTTGCCATGTAGTTTACTGAAAGAACAAATTTTATTCACTAGAGTATATCATGCTACACAAGACTTTTCTTCAGTGCAACAGCTTCCATTTATTTCTCTACGTTTACCGATGTAAATTAATGATCTCGCTTAGGATTGAAAAGAAGACTTTCGGTTTCTGAATAAAGAAAAGCATATAGAAAAAAAATATACCTCATTAGGAATAACTGCATTCATTTGGCTAAATTCCTTAGAAGTAAAACGATTTGTATTATATGTTGACTACAATCATTTATGTACGCGGATATATATAACTAGTTATGTTACCGTAACGATAGTAATAATCAATATCCCCAGGATACAGACAGACCACTTTTTCTATCCATACACTTCTGTTTTATTCCACATCTTATTCTGCACTCTTCTCACCAATATTGTGTATTCTCTTTTCCCAATTCCACAATAGTTTACTGTTGTCACTGACTTCGCTACATATCCTACTTATAGGCATTCTCAATAATAGCTGTCGCCACAAAATGATATTTTTCCCTCAGTTGTAGTATTACAAAATAATTATTATCTAGCTAAAATGAAACGAAGAGAACTTTCTCCAAGCTTTTTCATTTTTCCATCGGGTGGAAAATTATTATTCATTCAGTAGCATCAATAATAATCATGTTAAAAACAACAAACATTAGTTAATCAACTAACTAATTTATGGAATGTGATGGCCAGCCTGAAAGTAATTGAAATAATCAATGAACGATTTTTTTTAATTTTAGCTGGGAAGGACTTTTTACGGAAAATATCAAAACCTAATTGGCTATTTAAGTAGTTTCAGATGTGGCGTTCATAGTCACTGTTAAATAAGTGGTAAATACATCAGTAAAAGAAATGATAACAAAAATCTGATCAATCCAAAGTCAGCTAAGGTTGATTAGTGTATGTTATTTAATAATAATTGATTAATAACATTGATAACCATCATAATTAGCGGTATGCCTTAACAGGAATGCATGTAAACATAGGGGTGGGATATTGTAATCACTAAAAAATGTGATAAAACTAATGACTACTTACAATATGATACGGACAGACAAATAAATGCACTTTGTATATACCACAGATTTGATTCTAAATGTAAGTTGAATGTTATGTCCTGAGATAAGTTCTATAAACTGATAGTGAATATTATTATCATGTTAGAGTGAATTGATGTTCATAATAACACCAATTAAACATTACGAAATATACTACTCACTGCCATGAGTACTTCTTGACCATCAACGCAGATCAGTGGTGCTAGCTAGACAGATCAAATTGATGTAAACACCGTCCGACCTTTTCGCTAGTTTGGAGTCTAACTTATCGATGGCGTTCATAAATTGAATAAACTCATAGAACCAAATTCTTCAGACTATGGATTCTATGAATTTTTGGAAACTGTATAAGTAGCTAATATTTATTTTAAAGCGGTAGTCAAAAATGTTTAGCTCAATAGAAATGAAAGATTTTCGACCAGAGTACAGTTGGCTTTACTTTCAAAAGAACAGAATGAGAAAAGATGATGAAAATTGCTTACACCTGTGAAATTGCACCAATAACTAGCTCAAAAGACTTGATGACCACATTGGTTAACGCCTTCTAACCAACTTCTTTATATAATTCTGTTTTAAGATTAATCCTAGACTAAATAGCTTTGTAACAAGAAGGTCAAATTTAGCACTGCTTAATCTGCATAAAAACACTGAGTTACCTGAAGCCTGCAGATGTAACTTGTTGATTAGTTTAAGTCAACACGACACTTCGGGTCATAGTTTCCTAGTGATCTACTTGTAACATCTACCACCAAGATAAAGATCATAAACTGACCACTGATATTTGAAATTTCATGAATAAAACTTGATCATCACTTTGGCATCGTTGACTAAATCAGTTATTGTCTAAAAATGTTCCATATTATAATTAAAAAGGTTTGTACTGCCTTTGATAAACTTCTATTTTATTAGCTTAGCTGATTGACTTTCGGTTGATAAGTTACGTAATTCAACCTCGTTCTGCCCTCTGAGTTTTGGGCAGACAAGTGGCCTTGTTACACCTTAGTTGTTGTTGAATAATTAGGCGTATCATATAGCATTTCCAGGGCTTTTATCTTCGCTAGCTATAAACAAAGACACTAACGGATTCATTTATGGTTTGGTAACGGATACCTAAACAATCCGCATCAAAAAACCTAAATTAATTTTAAAGTGTTAAGTCAGATGAATCTGCGGTTTTTCCTGAATTCCCAATAGCTAGGATTCAAAATAAGTATCAATTACTTGAAAACGGAACACTGTAACCTATGGAATTATTAGGCTGACATATGTAAACACCTTATTGTAATTCTGCACTTACTCTTGTCTATTTATTCTGAGTAAATAAGATTACAGAAATCAAGCAATTCAGTCCTTTTTATCGATACCTTTGAATGCTGAGCTCTACTAACCGACTTATTTTTATCATACTTCAAGACGTATGAATGACTCATTAGTGATAATTCATGTATCTTTCTATTTCTTAGTACTCAGTACTGATTAAAGTCTTTGGTCACTGAGTAACTCAGGCTTAAATCACAATGAAAAAGGCAGTTTCTTCATGGCTGCAGATACACCATGCTAATAAGTTGCAACCGATAAGAAACCTATATCCACGATATCCTACTAACTGACTTTCATATCTAACACCGAAAGTGATACATATGATTTTTTGGAAGCCGATCAGATATTCGTTTATCCTCTTTCCGTTACATTCAAGTAAATGATTGTTTTGTGGAATTACTGGTTTTAAAAGCACACCTAGGTCTATAAAACTGACCAAGTTAACCGTACAATTTACACATGAAAAGGTTAGATGATTCAATAAATACCACTGATGTATAATTCAAACCATGATTCTATTTTTACGCCCGCAATAATAATCGTGTAAAATGTATGTCATTTAAACAATAGAAAGTCTAAGTGTTGTTTACGAAACTAAATGTCAGATATTGTCAAGGAATGTTTTTTTTCATTTTTCGGAAAGAAAAAGAAGCTATTTGGTCTAAGACAGATACACTCGAACATTATATGAACGTGTAGGTTGAAAATCTCGAGTATACTATCAACTGACGACAGACTACCTCTGGCTTTTCTTGAAAACCGATTCGTCCCAGCTCATCACAACAAATTTGGTTCTCCACTTCTAGTTGCACAAGCTGAAACTCCTTACATTCATCTTACAGCACTGATATACAGTACACTAATTAAGTCACCGTTACTGATACTGCTTATGACATTTCTCTCTGCTTCCTCCTTTATCTTAGGATCTTAGGAACGAGATAACTTATCAGTAGGTCGTAAGAGAATTCAGAGATTATGTGCTTCTGTTTCCAGCATCAAGGTTATTAAATTCTGTATTTCAAAAGCTAAACACAAATCATATTATAAATATATATTGGAATACAGGAAGAACAAAGTTCGAAAAAAAATAACCGTATATTATGTTAATCCATTTGTTTCTCTTCAACTGCTTGCAAACTGGAACGTATGGATACCACATGATAACGGAAACTAGACATACATTGTACAGTGAAATGAATTCAATTATCAAGAGGCGACGTGGTGTGGTAAATTATATAATCATCCAAGGTATGGCAAGAAGCTGTAGTTATTTGTCTTCTTCGACAGAAATCTGGAAACATCTGATGTGTAGAGTAACAAGACGCATCTGGTGCTCAGAAGGAACGATTACCTAAAGATATTAACATGTAGACTTGTGTATAGTAGTTGATAAAAAAGTTACATAATATTTTGACTAAGAAAGCCATGGTTTGACAAACTACTATTTCTACTGGGTGATGACTGAAGGTGAAATAAAAATTTGGACCACTGCCGGATTCGAACCAGCGACCAGCGGGATTTCCGGCCCAGTATTCTACCAACTGAGTTATGAGGTCTGACTGCTGAGCAGATTTTGATTTCACTTCAATCACTATCATCGGGAAGGTAACCTGGTCATCGCTGGTTTCGAGTCCGACCGCGGTTCAAATTTTTATTTCACCTTCGATCATCATCCAGTATGAATTACATAATAACGTAATAAATTAGAAACAGTATGCACGATAATTATCAAAACTTTTTGTGCATGTCGTAAAAGAAAGAAGGATAATCTAAAACGTCATATCATGAAACAAAAAGTAGTTGAAACTTCAGCTATCATCACAAGGAAAGATTGGAGAGGGTTTGTTAAAGACATTATTCCAGCTTCATGACCTAGGTAGCTTTGAACTCAAAATTTCAGCTTCTTTGATGGTTATGCATCTTGAAGTATTTCAGGGTATCTATTTATGTAAGTGTTTCAAGATAAAGGGTGACTGTAGTCCTGAAAGCATTGAGTAATATTATCAGAGTCAAAATAAAGACTTTAATGCTTACATTTTATTTCATAGTCCCTCATAGATGACAACACTGTGAAGATAGGATTCGGAAACCGATTATATTTGCATGCAAAAAAGGTAGGGTTCTGAGAAAAACTTGGAATACAATAACATGTAAATCTGCAAATTCATGTGGGAACAAGGCATGTGAGTTGACAGACCTTACTCAGTCAATTGGTTAATTGATTCCCTTGAAATGATTGTGTAGTCAAACAAATAGGTCAAAGTGGGTAACCATGGTTGATTAAACTGTTTGAGTCCAAATTCTTCTCTAAACCAAGTCCGACATACTATAGTAAAACAATGAATCCAGAGAATAGCTAAGCTATAGCTATGCCTTCAATAACATATAACAGTCTTTAAAACATAGCTGGCTGCACAGTGACTGGTGACCGGAACTTTGTTTGTCGAATCAATGCCAAACATTGTGACAAATAAATATTGAAGACGATACAACACTGACAAGCCTTGATGTCGTTCCTTGAAATAGAAACAATCCAGTTGATGAAATCTTACCATTCATTAGATCGTTATTGGAATCTGCTTTTCCTTATTATTTAGATGTAACATTTCTGCCACTGAAATCTGTAATACATTGAAGTTATGTTCAAATTCAAATTTTTCTTACCCTTCGAGGAAATCTTTACCATCAAACCAGTGGGGTAGCAATGAACTAACTAGTTTCACCTGTGGTAGCTAATTTACATATACAAAAGGTTAAATGAGACATATTTAGCCAATATGACTTTAAACCAAGAATGTAGTGGTGGTACGTCGACGACGCTTTTGTCACAATCACAAGACAATGTCTTTAAAAACTTTTTTAATATCAAAACAGCCATATCGATCCCATGAAATT
Organism: Heterobilharzia americana; assembly: GCA_944470555.2. Lineage (NCBI taxonomy): Eukaryota > Metazoa > Platyhelminthes > Trematoda > Strigeidida > Schistosomatidae > Heterobilharzia > Heterobilharzia americana. The sequence continues at coordinate 99,018,966 of OX104127.1, forward strand.
TGTTATTTGTCCTAGTAAACTTCGCCGGGGTTACCTAAGTAAAGTGTAACTTATGTAATGAATCACATTTACTCGGTGCCTAAGAGTTTCAATCCAACCAGTCCACTGTTGCTCAGTATGCCTTCGGGAAGTGTAATTAGGGTTATCTTTTCTGTTCACACGTTTCCTTTGATTCTCCTTTATGCAGAACGATTAGAAATAGGAACCGATGCGAATAAAGCGTAAAGATATTCGACACGACAAAACGTATTCAAAAGTCCCCTGTGTACAAGTTTACTAACTGAAGCCATTGGAGGAAGATGAAATAGAGTAGAGCGACAGTTATTTCGGTGGTTATATGATAAAATATTTGTTTTACTAACATGTTTCACCTGTCAGTATCCGTGACAGAATGTGGATAAAGTATATTTCTCATATATATCTTATGGAATAAATGCATAATTTCCGAATAACGAGACTATTTTTCCTGTCAACTGTTCGAAGATAATTCCAGATGAACAGTGTGGAGAATTCTCAGAGGAAACTCGAAAGTTGTCAATAAAAATCTCCATTGTAATTACTTAGTGAATATTTTTTATGAAATAAACTTCACAGAAACTCTGTCTACACAGATGATTTATATAAGTATATCATGTCAATCCTCCTTTTTTATACTCTAGTATTTTATCCAACTGTATGGATTGTACACAATTCATTTCAAGACAGTTTTCATCACAAACTGACATCAGTTAAGAAAACACCGAAAACCTGTATTAAGGAGCCATCGCTTCACCTCAGGTTCACAATCCGTAGTGATTCCCTCCTACTATCTTGTCAGAGATAAATAATGACTAAGAAACCAGTAGTTCACTTTTACCCATGTCTTTCAGTCTACAAAATAATGCAATGATTAAGTTGTATCCGTGAGTATCTATCTTCACCCTCGAATTGACTTACATCAAGAATACAGTTCCCCATCAGAATCTTAGAAAAAAAGCAATTAACTGTTATCTTACAGTTGGGTGATTGAAAATTCTATGGTTGCTAGTGACTTTCATTAGATGGACATGAATGCTCACTAAGAGCGAGTACCTGTTGCTATTTTGGAGGCCTGTTAATAACGATTTATAAAGATGGTTATGGTGAAAAATACTGTATACTGAAGGGAAACAACTTACATATTTTGTCTACTGAGGAAATCGCTACCGCTCGAATGATAACCGCATGGGTTCCAATGTCAGTGAGAACACTAATATAACAAGGTGAATGTATGATCACCTGGTGAGTACAAATTAGAACGGAGTACAATAAGAATACAGAAAAAGACAATGTTAATGTTTGTGTTTTAGAAACATATTAAAAGAACTGACTTATCAATTAAAAGCAACATAAAATGCCAAAAGCAGATCTTTGTAAACCTATTTTCTTTTTATAATACAGCTTGTTTGTTAACTAATAAGAGGTCACAAAAGCGTTGCAATAATGAAGTAAGTGAATAAAATTTCCGTTTTATTCTGTTAGGCTTGCTAAAGTGAGAACGAAGAAGTGTTTTTTGAATGAATGTTTTGACTGACATGAAGATTCGCAAAAGATTCACTTTCAGCTAAATCTCAAGACCTTTAATTGTCGTCCATCGCTTGAAATGAACGCCCTAGAACTCATGAGATCCTTAACCTATGTTCAAGCCTATTCTTCTGAAAATTTTTTGATTTACTCAAGATATCATCTATTATTCCTGATAAAAATCTCCGTTTACAAAGCCGATCGACCAAAGAAAAAGTAAGAAGAGATGAAACAATTATAGATGGCTAGTCTCTGGAAAAGGAAGCTAGTTTTTGCACAATCCATCTGTTTTTCACCGCTCTACAACTATCTAGCTGACATACGCACATTCTCCAAGCAGGACCTGAGTTGGATAAACTGGTTCAACAGTATATTTTGTTCCTGATACAGCAGGTTCATCTCAACAATGTTTTCCAGTGTATAATCTAACTTTCCTGCTTTGAAAACAGAGTGAATATCGGCTTCATTTTGTTGTCTGTCGTATGAAGCTGTCATACGGGCAGCGAAACAGGAGCACTAAAAATAATCAACTTTATGCCGTCAGATCCTTCAAACATGGCTTAAATTCATCACTTAGACATGACTGGCGGGATAGGAACCTAAACAAACTAATCTTTTATTCACACTCAGAAAACGTTTATACGATGTTCATCTTTTCTATGTTCGAGCAAACCACTTTATTTCTGGTATACTCAAAAATACCTCTTACTTTCATCCAAGCCTATTATATCTTATTTAGATTTATATTCAAGTTATGTAGCCATTCTCTTCATCGTCTGCTATCACTCATCCTTAGTGAACTTTGCTAAGCCTTGACCACTATATCTACTAACATTGTGATACTTTTTACATTCATCCTATCTTCAATGGGATTACCATTATTATCGATATTAGCAATATTAATTTATGATATAAGTAATTTTATTGTCATGAATAGTGTAGTAGGAATAGTTGTTTAGCAGTAAAAACACTAGATTGTTGACAGACTCGAATGGCTAACTCAATTAAAAAAAATAATTATCAGAATATTAATATAGGCATAAAAATAGATCCTTGTAAGCTTGTTAATCTGAGTGTAAAACGTGGGCACTATGGTAGATTGTAATTCCATATTAGATTTGTATATTGGATATATACAGTATTGTTTACTTGATGAAGTTTTTAGCATAAGTAATTGCTCATAATCATATTAATGTCAGCTTGGAATGAAGGATAACGTAATAGAGGTGTCACGCACATAGATTTAATCAAGCTACGTATACATCTGTAAGACGTGGTGATAAATGTTTTAGAGTCCTTAAGAGAAATTTAGACAAGTTAAGAGGTGATTATATACTTATACACGAACTCTGGAGCAACAAAATGCATTATTTCGTCAAGTAGCACATACTGAACACAAATTTATAACTATGTAAGCTTACATAAAAGTTAGAAAACAGATGTTCTAAGAGAAAAATTAGATTGCTGAAGCCGTAGTCATAGGATCAACAGGATTCACCTTGTATTTTCACGATGATAAGGTAGGTAATCTCTCTCCCCATAATCTTAACAGATAAGTTCGTCCTCTGAAAAACAAAACCGCATATTTTGCTTTCATTTGTCTGAAAAAAATGCACCCAACAATATTGAAAACAGTCAAAGTTGAAAACTCTAAATAATAATTTTTTTATTCCTAAAACTGTTATAGGATATTAAGAAATCTTTTAATTAATTGCATTTTTTGTCAGATGCATTTTTAACCATGAAACCGGGGAAGGTTTTTAGAATAAAATTCAGTTATGGACACATAAGTGGAGTTTTGTTTCAATTTGTTCATTCAAAGATGGTGAAAATGGATCTGGGAAATTGAAACGTCCTGAAACTGCAAATAAACATAAAAGTAACACAAACTTCTTATATTCAAATAACATTGATTTCAACTGATCAATCACTTCCATTTGCCTTGTTCCTGGTGAGCTGGACAGTTTAATCTTAAGGCTTTCATTGTCCGTACAAATAACATCACAAGCACTAAAATCCGGTTCAAGTTAGAGCTGGTTTCATCATTCAAGAAGACAATGAGGGCTTCATCTTCAACCCACCAAGTTCCTAGGACGCATGACTACCGAAATCTATCTATCTAAAACTATTCTCCACGATCTCTTAATAAATCACTCTCATTTCCGTAGCGTGAGATACTAAGATTACCCTTTCAACTAGGATGAGTGGAAATTCCTCTCCGAATGGGCTTGATTTTCCTTTCAAGTTATTTTGAACGACAATGTCATAATTTTCCCTCTAAAATGAAATATCATAGTCTAAAATAATGGATTTTTACTCATCTACTCGTTCTGATCTGAGTAGGCCTTATGTTGTCACGAATAAAAAAACGTAAGTCTGCAAATCCATTTATCTCGGACTACTAGCAGGTAAATTAAAATATACGAACATAATTTCTCTAAAAATGACGGTGAATACCAGCTGTTTGTGAGTAACTACTTTCCTTCAAGCTAGGGATATTTGACAATCTGGTGAATCTTGAGTGAGACGGCATTAATAAATAGAACGCCATTAAAAGACTGCTTCTGTTTTGCCTTAGTCAAATGATAGCTAACTATCAGTGTTTGGAAATTTTTGAGGAAATAAAAATTTTAAAAAATATTTTTACATGAAAACTTTCCTTTTATGAAGTCTTATATGCAAACTTGCCCCGAGCATTGCTTTTGAAAAGTCTCTCTTTAAGTGCATGACTGAAACAAGCAGCTTACACGATTAAGTGCTTCTGCAGCTGAAGGCAATCAGTTAGAAACTCTGCCTCATTTTAGTTTCATGCTTGTTTGCACACAGCAAGAAATATCAGCAACTTCGAGATAGCTGATGTCTTTTGAGAAATTCAAACCTGCATCACCCTGTCTCGCTTTTGGAGAAGTCAGCAATGACCTACTTTGGCTGTTATTAAACTCCTCTAGGACTGGATTAAATACATAGCTTGGTCATTGGATCGAAGCCACTTTCTTAAAAGTTTTATTTCTGAGCCACTAGGTTTGGTGACCACAATTTAAGTTGATTTAAGGAGTTCATCAGAATCTAGATATGAATAAGTGATTTGGAATTAAGTCTGAAATACTATCCATGGATGAGTGACTGGTTTCTTATGTAAATCTTCTTACAGCACAGGATGTCGAAGAAGAATGCTGCTGTTTTCGCTCGCAGTCATAATAAGGAAAAAGCCAGACAATTAACTAGTCACTTTTCATTTTGCAAAAACGTCTGTACATACAGTCATAACTATAAGGCCAGGAGGAGGAATCGACAGTTAAGAAGGAATAGTCTGATTTGATTGCGCAAATGTTTTCCGAAACCAAACGTAGATTCTGAGATTTTTATTCATGTGACTAGAAATCGCGCCACTATATAACTTTTCCTGTCTCCCATGATGAAGGTAACACTGATTGAAGTTGAAGTCTAAATTCACCAGACAGGAGTGGAAACCCTTCATAGTGTATATGCAAAATTATGAAATAAGCAGCAAGTTTCATACCCAAATATCTGCCAACTTAAAGCTGTCCAACAAAATTCTTCTAGATTCCCAAAACTTTCTTTTTCATTATCTGAAACGAACGAAGCTAAGCTGTTCAAAAAACGAAGCCTGATATCTTTATAAATACGAAATAAGTACATTAGTTGTCGCTACTCTGATCACAACATTAATCTAGTAGTAAATTTTCTTGTTTTAATCTAATCTTTGGGTCACATTTACTCTCACCAATACCAATCTCTGACATTATTTATTTTACCTACTTTTCTTCCCTCCTTTTCCTTTTAATTCTATGCTTCGTATAGATTATAGTGCATTTATCTGATTCAGTATCCATAATATAGTTTCAGTTCAGTATTTTAGCAACAGTTATTTGACTAGACACATTCTGTCATCAATCTATAATCTTACGCTAATCATCCTGTCATTATTTAGCATGGATTATCACTCGTCATCTTCATAATTGATCGCTTTGTGTTTTAGGACTTTCAGCGTTTTGCCTGATTCTTACAGACTAAAAGACTGTTTTCAGACATAACAGGGAATTCGTAAACTCATTTTTCTTCTTATCTGTAATTTACTCTGAAGAAATGAAGGAAGCACCACATTTTCAGAGGTAAGATAAAATATATTTTTCGAAGTGAAAATCCAAAAGTTTGTGGCACAAAAGTAATTTGCCTTTATTATTTAGGGAACTAATGTACTGCTGAATCAAAAACTGGACAGAGGAACAAATCGACTGGAGTAACTTTAGAAAAATCTTCACATAGATATCAGGTTCATTAACATAGAGAATTAAGTCATGTCTTTCACCTGGATAAATTAAATTTGTATTGTTCAGCTTTGTAGTTAGTTGCAAGCATGATCACCGAACGAACGACTTAATTAAAAAAAATTCTACAACTGTTAAGTAATCCATAGATGGTCGAGATTTAATGATATGGCGAATACATTATTACACCTAGATGATCTTCCAAGAACAAGTCCAAAGAATAAATGTCAGATAACGTGCGTACACTGAGACACTTGTAAAATGCTGTTCTGAAGTGTACATTAGGTAACTGAAGCTATGAATATGAAGCACCAAACAGGAAAACACTTTCAGTATAATACCTCATGTAGCTACTTATAGAACCAAGCTGCAATACTGCACATAACCGCAACAAAGTAAGAGACAGGATGAATAGACGTGAGGGAATAGAAAACCATATGGTAGGAAAAGAGAATGTGAAGCAAATGACAAATTATTACACGGAAATATAGGTGGAGACAAGAGAAAGATCTGTGTATATTACAGTAATTATTTCTGAGCTTTATTACTCAAATTCCCTACCCACTAATTTTATCTGATGACGGTCACTTCAGATCCTGAGCAACTCAGGATAATGATCAGAGCTTACAAACTGATGCAATACTCTAGTCCGGCCTCTAATAATCTCCCAACTTAAGCTTACCTTCAAAATAGATAACAAAACTACAACGACTATGAAGCACCTTCCAAAGTTAGAAACAATACCTTACTCTTCATCAGCGCTCAAATTTCTTTTCCTTTAAAATAAGAAAATTAACTTGCTTACATAAATGGAAAAATATATTACAAAAGTTCAGTTAATAAGTCGTTCTTTATGGATGAACTCTAAAACATCTTTTGAAAAGCTGATATGTCCCCTGAAAGAAACTTTGCAGTGCCGAATATTTTAAAATAAAGTCATTTCATCTCTTTTATAAGCTCAACAAGAAAAAAATCAATACAGCTCAAGGCTTCAAAACAAGCACTCAAAAAACGCAAGTTCCACTCACATATATATATATATATATATATATATATAGAGCTACTTTGGATTTTTTAGAACATTTATTCTTCGATTTTTCAAGTGCTTAAGAATACGACAGTGGGAAGGCCCTTAAATAATTAAAATGAGTTGACTGCTGAGTATATCCATCTATTATTGGCTTCTTCAAGAGGCTCAAGAGCAATGTTTGAAGATAGCAACAGATCTTTGGGTCTGTCCAAGCGAATAAATCCAAACGAAGGAAATTCATAAAGATTGACATTTACAAAGTACTGGAAACAGTTCGAAGTGGAACCCATTAACAGTGAATCAGACGAAAAGTTCATCTACCACCACTACATTGGTGACTTTTGTATGAATCCCTCAGTGATGATGTCTGCGATATTTTCAGAAATCCTAACCGTCTGAGAAGTATTCATCGTGTATAGAAAAATGGCATATTTTAAGAAAGTATATTCAGGTGCTCAAGGTAAGAGTGGAATTATAATTTTCGACTTTTTAAAAGCTGAATTTTCCTGCTAACAAGATAATATATTTTCTCTCAGTCTAATTTTCTGTTTTCATCAGTTCTATTTCTTTGCCACTATAGTGTTTACATTTTGAATAGGTTAAAAGCTCCAGAACTTCCTGATTTTGAAGAGTAATATGCAGCTCTACATCAATGGAACAGAAAACCATCATGATAATCCTCACCTAATAAGAACTGTAACCAAAACAGAAACCTATATTATTTGACTTATATTTCTTACGCATAGTGAGCTGATAGACTGATGATTGCTAAAGAATCTGAAATCACTGACTCAGTCTTTTTACATACTGACCGATGGATTACGAACAAAAATTAAAGGGCAATACATTAACCTAAAAATTCAAAACATTTAAATCTTACAAAAAAGTAACCCATAATATCTTGGTAGAAATCTGATTTCTTCCAGTTTGGATGTGTTCATGAACTCTATCACGATTACTCCATCGGGGTGTAAGCTTTTCTATCAACAGAAAAGTAATTATTGGACTGAATTACAAAGAACAAATACAAATAAAATCATCTAATTTCGTCATAAAAATATTGTCATACTGGTTTTATCAATTCGTTTGTTCATTTTGCCTGATAGCTGATTTACAAAATCGATCAGTGAGTTTCGGAATCTGCGTCTGTTACTACGTAGGTATATAACTTCGATAAAGTGTACTGCTTTACTTGGGATCCGAATTCAGTAAAATAAAACTGTAGAACATCAAGCAAAAGACTCTTAATTTAGTAGGTGAAAGAAAACTCTAATCCAAAGTTCTATAATGCTGTACCAGGTATTGATAAATTGATGGCTTTTGTTGATGAATTTTCATAACTCAAAACAATATAACATGAATTTCTAACGTATGCCTGACGGCTTGAATACAAATATTACTTTTCAACTTTTGATGATTGGCTGATTCCTCGAATGCGTAAGACGTAACGAAGAGGCATAAGGCTTTTTATCAAAACAAACAAAAGTGTAACGCTTTTGTACATATTCACATTTATTCATCCACCTTAATTAGTTTCAGACCTGACTAGAAGGGGATTTTTTGCTGATTTTTACTTAAAAACAAGTCTGATATTCATATACATGAACATGAGGCTTTTCTCAGAAATGTGAAGTGTGTTGATCAATGGTGGATATCCTTCGTGATTTCGACCTTCTCTGAAGGATCTGGACAATACTACTGCACATCTTGGATGATTAATTTGCGTTTTACATGCTAATTACCTGATTGTTGCCTGTTATTTCCACCGGCTAAATAGTTTTTCAACTTCTCGACTTCAGTGTTCATAGCGTTGCCAAAAGTGTGGTCTTTGATACAAGAGTCTCATGAACTGACGGAATATAGTCCTGACAAACTCCATTAGTTATAAATCGTGAGTACTACTCTAGAGGTTTGGCTAGCCGGACATGAGCCTTATAATTCGGTGCTGTGAGCTGAATTTGTACGGGTAATGTGCTCTTGTCCTCGGGTGTAAACGACTACAATGATTTTTGATACTTAGAACTGTTATGTGGTTAGATAAGTCTGGAGGTCATTTCATTCATCACAATTCTGTAGTTCATAAAATAAGGGTTCTCTTTAGTTCTAGAAACTATAGGAATTTAAATGTAAGGTTATAATAATTAATGCCGAAAACGAGCGTTGCTATTGATAAGACAAAAACCAACAACGTTCAGATAACCTGTCTGTTGCACTAACGACGGATAGAGTGGAATTGCTAATACAAAGAATTAGAGTCCTAGGTGTATACGAACTTAAATCACATAGATCAAATCATGCTTTGCTATAGCAGTAAGCCTCGTATGTATGAATTTGCTTACTAACTTAGCACAAGAAAGTAAATGTACTTTGACCTTGCGAATAAGTGCAGAAGCTTACACTGTGACTGTCTTGAAGTAGGGTGGTTATCTGTGTAACTTTATCGAATGATGCTGGTCAGCGTAACCATCTATCGCTGAACATCATTATACAGGTTATTTTGCTACACATAACAAGCACTCAGGAGGTCATTAGAACTGAAAAACCCCTGTAGCTAGTGAGAGTCCCAGCTCTGTTCTGTTCATATTATTTAGACCTCAAGATTCAAAAGTCTAGTAAAATAAAATAAAAATCATCTATGAAGTCAACTTGAAAGACTGTGAAAAGCACTGAAATATGATACGTGTCTTCATCTCCCGTATCTCTGTTCACACTAAAACCAATCACAAGACTTTTTTCCTTGTGTATATGGGTTACTGTGGATATAAATTTGATTTCAAAATGTTGAAATATTCAACAGATTATCTCTAAGAATATCACAAAAATCTTAAAAACATAGCATTCAGCTGGGTCGACAATCTGTTGGCGTATCGACATAAACTTGATGTGTCTATCGATGAGAAACAGGATCTGAACGTGCATGCTGAGTAATCAGTTTAGACAAATATATGATTGAAATACGTGTACCAGAGGTGGGGAGCAGTCTTAGAAATAAACCATCTAGTTTGAAGAAGACTACATTGTCAAAGTCATTTATCTAAGCAACAAATTTCCTTTCCCATCTCCAAGTCCATTGCAGTATTTTAGACCAATAAATTATCATTAAATATTGAGTCATTGGCTGATTAGGGTGACGCAATGTGGATGCATACATTCAAAAACTTTGTGAATCTCACGAAAACACTTGTCCTCCAATTCTTAACTCTCATCAGTTTACTAATCAATATTCATACAAAGTAACCCCTTGGAATTCAGTACAATCCTAACTTAAGAGTATAGTAGTAGTCGATGATTTATAAATTGATCACGATTTCATAATTATTACACTCGTCAAATCTTAAATGCTAATCGAAGTCTGTATAGCAAGTATACAATTTGGTTATTTGGTTATAGATATTTAGAATCATTCAAAATTGTCAGGATCACGATTTTGGTTGTGTGCACCGTAGAATGACCACTTATCGAGACTTCTCCGTGAGTGACCTAGCATCCTATCCGGACACATCGGTGTGTTACTAATAGTTTTGTTTGATGGTTGTGTCACAGAACGCACAGACTTTCCCACTAGTCATTTTTCTGCCTGATATCTGATCCTACTACGGTTACTGTACTGTTAGATAGGTTGCATTTATATCTGTACACTGGTAATCTGATGATTAACTTGAATCCGATGCTTCCAGGAATTCTCGGATATTCTTTTAGCATCATTTCTCCGATATCTATACATATTCAAAACCTAATTCATGTCCATAATTGTTCGAATACAATGATACGTGAGACAAGACCGTGACATTTAACTGTCAACTGATGTTCATATGGACGAAGGGGAAGGGAGTAACCACACTGTCTGATCTAGTTTTTATCGTAGTCGTTGTAATTCATCTTAGAGATTGTATCTATTTTCCCTTCTTTGACCGTTGCGTCCACTGGTCTTCATAATATGATTTCTATAGAACTTTTAATTTATGAGTCACACAGATTCCAAATGGCTTCAGTATTTTTGTCGTCATCTCCGGTATGTTCTTTATGAATGAGAGGATGATCCATTTGCTGATTTCCTTGTATGACTTTGTAGTGGAAATGAACTATTTAGGCAACTTCCAGTGGATTTACGTGGATAGCAGCTCCTCCTTAAGACACTCGTAAATTGTTTTCTCCAATGTTTTGTATCAGGTTGACGCTACTGCAGCTGATGATTTGATCAGTGTGTGTTGACTTCCTGTACATTTGAGTCTCCAGTTGTCTAGCCTTGGCTCTATTGACTTGAGTATCCACAAAAAGGAGTTTGTTAATAGTTTTGTTCTAAGTTCGAAATTCCATGTCGTTGAACGCTCTATTGATCTCCTTATAACTGCTTTTAATTTCATACCTTTTATAAATAACAAAAGTATCATCTTAGTAGCAGAACTAAATTTTCCTTTTGACCACCGGTAAAACAATGGCCTCCAGTCTCTCCATTATTACTTTTACAACAAACCCAGATATCCGTGATCACATTGTAGTTCTTATCTGTTTGTATGTCTTACAATGTATTTGCAAAATACTGCTAGACAAATATCAGTGAGTTCCATTAGACCATAACACTGACCTTTTATGTGCGTTGGAAGCCTTGTCTCACCCATGAGAAGAAAAAACACGATTTCTTGATCAGTTCTTATTTCAATTGATGTGCGTAACACTGTGATGTCAAACGACACAATTAATTCATCGCTGCTGATGTGAGTGTTTTTAATTTTTCTCAAAACATTCAGTGGGCGATTTGATGGAAATTCCGTGTGACTCTAAGCTGTATTTCACTTTCATCGGAAGCTGTGATTTAATTTACAACATATATTCTGACCATATCTAACAGGAAATCATCTTACTAATAATCAAAACATCATATGCGACTAAAAATCTACAAGACTGACAGTTGCAAATAAAAGTTTGGTGGCGGAATGCCTTTCATTAATTGAAATTCTGTTCATCAGCAGGAGTTTAATAACATTTTGTTGTTAAGATAAAAAAACTCGAGCCATAATGCAATCAAAGCATTTTCGTTAACACTTAGTAGTGAAGCACAAGACTAATAATTTGTTGGAAATACACTTTGGATAAAATTACCAGGACGGTCTGTCATTCAGTAACATGCATACAAATAACAATGAAACAGCCAAGAAAAATGGAAAAAGCCAGCTAAATATATTAAGGAATAAAATTATTTTGATTGTTTTGAATCTAAACTCTTATATCACAAGCTGTTTTGTCAACGAACACATTAAACAGACTGATGACCAAACAGTTACCATGGTAGTGGTTAAATCACAAGTGGCCACTATATACAAAAGTCTATAGATTTCTAAATCATTATTTGGTTAGCTATCACAATAGTCAATTGAATCGTACTTAGTAAGAAACCCATCAGAGGTGAGACACAGAACACGTACTAGGAACTTCAGTAAGCTAATTATAAACTATGTTGACATCATTGACCATTTTTGTCCTTTAGATATCGGAAACTGTGGTTGATTTACCTCCAGAATGCCTACTTCACAAGCTTTATGAGAAGTTGTACTCCTCTGAAATATTTTTTCATCACATTTATTCGTAATCATAATTCTGATTACTCGCTTGTTGATCACCACTACTAATAAGCAATCAGTTAAATTTCTATATCACCACTCAGAAATTCGTTTTTGTTAGTTAAGACAAAACAAAGTAGTCATCTAAAAAACTTTGCACTAACCATAAATAATATTATGAACATGCTGGGTGGTCTGAGTATACTGTCATATATACAGACCATAAAGTCATTTGTAATCTAAGACGGATATAAGCGGTATATCAACTGACACATGGACATAAGTTCCCAGATATTATTCGTTTCAGTACAACAAGGTGAAGAAAACTATAGGGACAGGTAAAAAGATGATAACAGAATTAGCTACCATAAAACTTCATGTGGCGAAAAGGCAGAATTGTGAACACTTGTTTGATAATGACGATTAAAAGATTTTGAAGGAGATACCATCTAGTTGCAAGCAACCTACAGAACAGGTCTGTAATCCTCGAAATGATTCATGCGAACTGTTAGAGAGTTTATGAACCTCTGTCTGACATGATCAACCACTATAATGCGTTTGATTTTTCTTGATATTAATGTTACAATAAATAAACACACTTAGGAATCGTACATTTGAAAACGTTTTTGATCTAGATGATTACACGCAAATGAAATAAACATTATAGGAATTAAAATAAACAACTTTTCATAAGATAAGAAATAGCGTGTCCTAGTTTACTTTGAAATACACTACTGTCAAAGTGTTTACTTATTTTATTAGACTAATAACAGATGTTGAAAAATTTTATTCACCAGTGAATGAAGCAATATTTTATATTCCCATGGTGTAGCTATTACTTTCTGTTTGAAAGCGAACGACTTTATCCCTAAAAACAAAAATTTCATATCTCTCCAGCTGAATACATGCGATTTCTTTCTAATCTATTCACACTAGAAATTGTTACAGTTTTTTAATTGTTAGTTCTACAACTGAAAAAGGAGTTGTACTTCATTCAAACTACTAAAGATTCCCGTAACAACAAAAAAAACAATCTAAACGAAGAATATTCCTTTCAATAAATTCCCTTCAGGTTCTCTAATTATAAAAGGCATTTTTACAGCGTGAAATCAAGCCATGATAAAAACAGATGCATTTTCAAAATGGAGTGAGATTTAGGGATTGCAAAGAGACCAGTTTTTCAGTTTAGACTTGTCAATATTGAGATGATACATATCTAGGTGAATGGTATGATAGTGAAAAAAAGATAACTAATAAAAAGGCAGCAGTGACCTTTAGTTTATTGGAGGCTAAGAAAGAAGTAACGCTTGGACTTGTTCCCCCTAAATCCAGGGTTCAAGTTTGACCAATCTTATACGACAACCTCCGTTATGCTGACCGGGCCTTGGCGAGCTATATGTGATGTCGTTTTCGGAGTACGATAAATGACACTGAAAGCCTTACTAGCATCTATATGATGCCTTTCATATTTAATCAGGTGACCCATCTATGCTTTTTACACTTAAAGGCTACTCATGAAATCACCAACCCAAATGCCATTTCTTTTGCTATTGAATTCTAAGGTGTCATTGAAGAGACGGAATGTTTGGAGGTTGCTGCTTAAATAACTCATTCGTCCTATTTTAAAATTCTTTGTTAGTCTGAATACCTCAATGATAACATCTATGAGTGAAATCGGATGATAATTTCTGAGGGAACTTTGTTGTTTTTCAAGCTACAAATGAACCTAACTGATTTGACCTTGAGAAAGCGAAAACTGTGTGTCGTATTCAACCTCAGGAAATCACAATCATCTATTCATGAGATGGCGGAAGATAAAAGATGCAGTATATAGACGAAGGCTGTTAATCAGTTGTGGCTTGATATGAACTAAGCGAAACATTTTTTCAGCTTTCGTTTTAAAACAATCGTGATTTCATACTCATTAATATTGGATAAGCATTTGAAATCATCACTTATTAGTGAATACCCAATGATGTATAATGAGGTACACCTGCGACCAGTTAATCGTAACCACCACCAATAATAATATCATATCTAACCCTAATGGTAAATGTGATAATGAAAGCCCATGTGTTGGATCGATGCACACAATTTCGTCCACTTTTTTGTCCGAATTCGACCCTGCTTTTGTATCAGGCATAAGAAATTGAAATTAAAATAACAAATTGGGTACATTGTAGTGCAAATTACAGCGTGTTAGAATAAATACTCACCATATTATGTTTATTCCATGTATTTTTATCTTTAAGAATAGAATTTCAGATAACAAACATATTTTTGTGCGCCAAATCAGTCTGCGAGCTACCCGATGTACTTTTCACAAGCAATAGCAGACAGATAACATAAGACCTGGCACTACTGCGAAAAAAGATTAAGAAATAAAGAAGGAAACAGTTGAAAGTGGTAGAAATTAGCAAACAAAGAGGAAGGAGAAATGAGAGTATACTCAAATTCAGCTTCACGATTAGGGTGAGGATAATGCGTGAATACATTTGTACCAGTGAGACAGATTCTAGGTCATTTCGCTTAGAATCTCCTACCACTTGTCAGTTTTGTTGCGGGGACCCCAACCGAGAAGTGTAAACTTTTATATATGGCTCATACCAACAAAAAAACAATGACTGATACTATGTTTTAGTCTGACTGCCTCTAACCCTTTTTCTAGCGTAAATCTGCTTCAGCTAACGTAGAGCGACGAGGTAGACAGCGACTAGACATGTGTAACCGATGTCCCAGCTGCCTCAGTCAATAAAGATTCATAACCTCATGAAGTGAATCTCATTTTTTTCCCTAGAACTCTCCACATGACTTCCACATTACCGATGCGACGACATCACGACAAACGTCCCCTCTTCTGAAGGCAGCGGTGGGCGAACACCAGTCTTCTTATGTCCTCTACTTTTAATATTCATCTTTTACAGCCATGTAGTAGTAGAGAAAGGACTTCAATGCAATACACTCAACCCTAAACATGCAATAGAATATATTGGGGATGGCGTCGATGGTTTAAGCCAGTGAAGCCAGTCTAGCCTTCTGCATCCGCGCAGAGATTTTATCACTCTCTGACTCACCAGGACTGATCCAATTTCTCTGGTAAGATGTTCAACGTACCCAACCACTTCACTCTCTGTTGTTACACCAGTCACCATTAAAGACGTGTCCTGGTGCAATAATTTGGATTCGTGTGGTCAGAAACTCATCTTAAACATTCTGAAATTACCACTTAATGTATCGATAAAACCTTGCACCTTGTTGCGTAACATGATTAATAAGGTATTCTGTGAATAAACGACCTGTTTAGATGTGAGACGACTAGGATTAGTTCCAATTACACTTTTGAAACTTTTAGACGTCAAATGGAAAGCGAAATTAGGTTTGATTAGATCACAGCTGTAATTTTTTAAAATACACAAGCGCTATTACCTGCTTTCTACACTAGCTGAGTTGCTAACAGCCCAAATTTAATTCCCTATGGTCTGATTTGCTTTTTATCCTCTGGTGGCCAGGTTTTGTAATTCCACACTAGACTAGTTTATTTAACATAACGCATAATGATATCATATTATTAATTAGATAACCTTTCGATCGCAATTTATTGCCCATATTCAAACCAAGGTAATTACACAACTTCCTTGCCTACATTTTTCAAAACTAGTTCGACTGCCTGATTATTCTCCAATTTGCTTGGTGGTATGACTTTTCATATACCTGGAATTTGTGTTGAATCATTCCTACTATATGTGTTGGGCATCGAATGAATTAACAGAGATTCAATGATCAATCTCTCCCTTTAAATAAACTGCATTATTTATTAAGATACTTACTCCTTCCCACCCTATTGTATGGTTGCAAGTTAAAACTTAATATAGTTGAATTCTTCTCTAGATTACTAATCTTAGTAGAGTCTAGCAATCAGTGCATAGCTAAGTTGATGAGTGAATCTCTGTTCATAGATTTAACGCTTAATACGTATAATAGGATTGATTCAACACCGATTTCAGGGAAATGGAAAGTCTTTCCACTTACCAAATCAAAGAGTGGAAAGCAATATTACCACCCAAAGAAAAACTTTGAACAGAGAGTTGTGCAGTTACGTGGATATGAATATGAACGATAAGCTGTGCTCTAAACATTATCTAATAGACAACACTATATCACTGTATGCTTTATTAAATAGACTATTCTAATGTGGAATTGCACTTTACCACGCTGGCCTAAGTCTATACATGTATTTAGGCTAGACGATGAAGTTATAAAATGGTGTGAATATCAGTGTCATAAGATCTCAACATTACTTTTACTTTTTACTTTCAAAACTATGCTCTTCTCTTTCCAGTCAAATCCATATTTGGAGTTAGTATATGTGAAATATCTATTGCCTCATAACTAATAATCCTATCGTGTATGATTAAGTCCTACTTCTCGATAGGACCCAAAAAGGGCCAATAAAATATCACTGAAACTTAGTATAAAATGGCTTGTTTTTCCATTATATTATAATGCTTCCCAATTCTTATGTCATCAAGTTTTCTCTCTAACATATATCACCAGGTTAACGAATAACTGCTAAATGCTCATAATGATTTGTTTGCACAAATTGTCAAACAAAGCTTCGAAATACAGTATTTACCATGTCACGTTTTTGACTTACTTTTGCTCTTTTCACTGAGTATTCTGCATCGCAGTTAGTAGAATATGACTTCTTATTATCTTTTCTTTCCGAATAGTTTCTCTTATATACAGTGACTGGGGTTAGAGGTGAGTCATTTTGCTACAAAACCTCGATGAACTCAAGACTCGAGACCATAAGAGGTTGGTAATCTGAATATATATGGGTTGTGGTTACTGGTACCTCTAAAGGATACTGTAGTGATCACTGTGAATAAAATCGCTAATAAACGACTAATTCGTTAATGGTTAGTCTGAAAAATACTTCATAATGAGAATTGTCAGATGATATCATTTGCATCTTTAGAGCTAATTTGATTCACATACGGAAATATAGTTAACCTACGTCATGTGTTTAACAGACAGAGATAACTGGCATCCATTTTCGCATTTGAAATTAATCATATGTGGAACACACTGAGGTGTCTACCATCACTATCTAAATCATTCAAACAAATCCAATACTCGTAAATTTCTTCAAAACTAATCAACTTAGAATTCTTCTGAGTAAAGTCACTTGATCATATTCGCAATTATCATATTAGCCAATAAGGAAAATTTAGCAGAAATTGCTATCTTAGAAAGACCTGGAAAAAAACAATACCAGTGCGCGCAGTTTCTGTTCGTTTACTTTTCATCTATTTTGTTTATTTAGAAGGACTCTAAAGCATGTTCTCAAAAAAATGGCTTCAATGGAACCAACGTATCTCTTTACTCACGAGATAATACTTAGTGACTTCTCTCTTTTGCATTTTTCATACAATCTGTTTCTTGAATCCAGTAAATCCACACTTTAGAGATAACCATGGAAATTTTTCACATGTAGCGATAATACAAGCTCCGACTATCAACTGACATTAATTTTATCGAGGTAAACTGTTCTTCTGCTTACCTTTTAACTTCACGTGTTCCTAGGTGTTAAATAGCAGTTCATGGGATCACTAGTCTTGCAGTAGATGACTGTTTAAGTGCCAATTATTAATCAGTGCATCTAATTTACACCCATAGGAGGCTTATCGTGACCTGAACAACTCAGTGGCAACCTCTGGAACTGCATCACTGGGTAACATGTGTCTGAATATTCAGGGCGTCATCGGTACCTTCAACAATGCAAATAAATCTTGCTGACAATAGCTAGCACGGCTTCCTACTGATAATATGAAAGTAACTAACGCCAATTAAGGAAGATAGAGGTACTGAAAATGAATCTCCAACAAGCTTCTTATTTACGTACCATAGTTACATTTTCATATCGAAGGACTGTTACACTCGGAAAATCAGTAACTTTTATTCTTCACAATCTTTGGCTTGATAACTCACTAAGATTTTGTCTTCCGTACTACAGAATTTTATAGCTTGAATTTTGGTTAAAACCAATTATTTCATTACGTAAAGAAATATTTGTATGCAGTCGTACGTGTTGAGAATTCTTCTATTTAAAGTAATAAAATGTTTTTATGCTACTGAATTAATCTTGATTCTTGTATCTAAAATCTTGAATATTATTCACTGCTTTGATACACTGACGGGTGACTGTTCACCCACGAATCTCAACTTCTCCATTTAGTCCTTTTAATCACTGATAACCTGTAAACTGAACTCCAATAAAAATCAGATCATAACGTACCTCAGTGTAACTTCTTGTCACTGAATTTTTGTCGAATGAAGTAAAAGTAAGATAACATACTTTCAAGTGAGCGATAATTATTGTAACTAGTAGTTTTGAGAAAGGAGCATTAATTCATTTCAAAGTAATTTTCATCAAGGAATTATCCTGAAAATCTGGGAACACTGTTGAAAACTCCTAAGCTAAAAAAAATAGTTGTTCAGTGTACTCAGGTTGTCTGTATTCGCTGAATGGAGGCAGTCGACAGTGACTAATCAGTTTTTCTGTATTCCTGAAGTTGATTTCAATCCATGACGAAAACTACTTTTCTGAATCATTTCTGATAAAGGAAAGTTAATGAAGGATAAAACTGACGTATTCAAATAACTACCTTCCTTTTTGACCACGTTATCTAGGACACTAAAGATAATCTGCAATGAAATTTGAATGAAATTTCACCGATACAGAAATCATTTTCAATATAATTACAATCTTGTAGAAAAAACAGATGAAAAGGTTTCTAACCCAGTTGCATAGAAACTCAGTCGTTGCCTAAATAGGTCAGTGGTAGCATCGCTAAACTGCCACGCTAGATAATGTGGTTTCAAATTTCACAGGGGACACCACTTCCTTTGAGATTGCAGATTAGCCTTACGGACGGGTGCCAACAAGCACGAAGCCTAGGTCCAGGGCTTCGTGTCAATTAGCCCTAACCACATAGTATGGTTCCAATACTTGTTTATACTCAATTCTTTTCATTCCTGTCCTGTTGAACTAGATACACTGTTGTAGTGATATGAGACGACCTGAAAGCGGCAAAGGAAATCAATCAATCAAAACTGTTTTTTTTTAGCTGAAATGCGCAATTACTGGTTGGTGAGCTTGAAACTATAAAGCAGGTTAGATCCTTTTTGGCAAGAGAAAAATACAACAATTAACTGAAAGTAAAAATATTCTACTACTAATAAACTTGTTTATGGGATTTTTACAAAAGTGTGAAAAGACTTTTATGTATGTTTGTGTATGGTACATTGTAGGGTTGTGAGAAAGCTTGGCTAACAACACTTAAAAGAAATCCATCATAATTTATTGTTATGGAAGTTTATGAGCTTCGTGTTATATCGACTGAAGGAAAGAGAATTATTAGCTTTTTTGAAGTTTTATACGACCCATGATTCAGAAATAACTGCATATTAGGTGAATGATTATACACTATTTCATTTCCAATTATTTTATTTCAAAGAACTGTAGCACGGCGTAGACAAGCAATTCAGTTATAAATATGTACGATTCAGAACCCAAATACAAGGACATGGAGTCACTTATCTGTTAGTCCACAGTAAAACGGAAGGAAAATCACTGACTGAAGGATCGCAAATATCTCGTCTTTCCTTCAGTTCTGCTGGTGATTTATATGTATGAATAAAGCGCAGCAACGATGCATAGACAGTGGGGCACGCAGAAAGGCCTAATCCCTCGACAGCATCAGACTTATATATTTTGCAGTCATCACCAGAAGCCCGTAGTGTAGGTCATACTAGCTTTTTCTCCGTTATAACAATTTGGTGACTTCCTGTCAATCACTTCCAACCACTTAACACCACTTGTAGTGTACAGTGATGCCGAATGTCGTAATTTGGTGACCACACAACAAAAAATGATCGAAACAATTCGATCATCACTAATGATGAGATAACATATAATAGGTCAATTTTCAGTTACTAGTCAATGTGACTAAAATCGTTAAGCCAACCCACATTCTGATTTGTGCACAGATTACTGTAGGACCTTTTTTGCTCATAAAGAGATGAAAAAAATTTTGTACAAAAAACTAAATAACTCGAATTCATATCAGCTGCTGCCGAATTTATGAATTATTTTTACTCTTTCATATGCCCAGTCACCTAGTTATCCAGCTAATTAAGTTCTTTAATGATTCATCGAATTACATTGTGCTCATACTGGAGTAAGAAAAGTTTGTCTGGTTGGCTAGAAATCCCCAAGATACATGGTATCTATTCATATGACAGCCTGCAAAGTACCTAGGCTAACAAGATGAATGAAATTGTTTTCATCACCGTTTCTTTAATGTGATACCTGTTATTCTCTTGGTCGACAGACTTCATTCAGTTTTAAGTGCTAAGAACTAGACTGACAAATCGGTTACCTAATGGTGACCAATTTATTTACATAATCCAGTTCCATATGAAGTCAGTCATGGCTTGAATAGATCAGTGACTAAGTCTCTAATTAAATCATTGAGTGATGCAGGTTGAAATCACCTAGGGAACACCAGGTTCCTTGTAGTTTCAGTTACATCTTGTAAGCGTTTTTTATTTAGCACCAAACACATGTACAGAATTGCCTGCCGACTGACTTCCAACATCTACCACCTATAATACATTAGAAATCCTTTTTTTGACAATTTCTTTCACTATCTCCAAAAGATATACTACAGTTCTAACTACTGGGAAATTACGAAATTTGAACTGTCTACGTTGGCGTATTAGTGACTTCTAATCAGAAGTCCTTATGCATATAAAACAATATTATCTTAGCTTGCATCTAAGAATGATGGCTGAAAATACTACATAACCTGGGTTACAACAAGAATTAAACACATGACTACTGAGTTAGCCTTATCAAATTTATTCATAACAGAGCTAAGCCGACAGTTATTTAATCATGAAAACTGATGTTTTCTGCAGTTTAAATAACCAGGCTTCAAGACTGCGTTGTAGACCTTGCAATCAAATTGCTTACCTTAATCAAAAATCTTCATTATTTCGTTGGTACCAGTGAAATTTTACCACGAGGTCTGTGTGTTCTAGACTGTTGAGAAACCACTAGGTAAATATGAGCAATATTGAATATGCATAAATTCACAATAATGAGCTACCTTACGATGTATGAGGAGCGGTTATAGTTTATAAGTAAGGCAGTGGTTAAATCCATTATTCCTAGGAACTCCCTAAAAGAAAACAAATTATTTCAGGATAAAGAGAAGCAGTTCAGACTGACAAAAGAATGGCTAAGACAAATTTATGGAATTTCTCCCTTGCTTAGTTTTTACGATGCATTATGATAAGCCAGCAAACAATCTAATTAGGTACATGATTCCATTTCAGAGGTTTGTAAGGATCTGATTGACTTTAGGACGGTATTCATCGCATAATAACGTATGACTGACACCCGTGAACAAACCAAACGAAATAAGAGTACAAGTACCCACTGATGTCATTGTATGATGATTGCATCATATCGAAAATTGATAGAATAAGGAAAATCTAAACTGCTAAGTTCTGGCCGAAAGACTCAATGACAACTTACTCCCTTGAAGATCTGAAGGTCCTAGGTCTAATCCCTGATTAAGTCTTAGGTCTTAACTACTGAGGGGTTTCATGCTAAGACAAAACTGAAAGCTTTCAGTCCTGGCAAATGTCATGTAATATGCTGAAGAGATGAGCAGTGAAACCAGAGAAAATCTTCAATCCACAGAGAAGTCAAAACAACCACCTCAGCCTTATCAGTCATGTCATATTCAATAAGTGATTGAAACCAACTGCTAACCGGTCACTTATTGTTCACCTATAGAGTGACGAGTTACAGTTATCTGCAAATAATGTTAAATCAAAAGCGCATTAGTGGTTTGACCATGAGATACAGTGTGTAAAGCACAGTCATTTTGAATCTCTTTTATTCAGTCCCGGTTTACATGCAAGAACCAATATAGAATACATCATTTTGGTCTAACAAACAAGCGAATGCTTTTTTGACTTCACCGGGCAAAAGGATTCTACTTTTAAACTGGTTTGTCTTCACTTTCGATTCTGTTTCGCATGTTACTCCCATACGGCTTTATAGTGTTGTAAACTCTCATACAATACCTCACAGCTGGACGCATCATTTGGCAGCTACGTGAAGGTTTACTTATGTACTTCAACTGTCTAATAAGGCCTGGAGGTTATGTAGACTATAATTCTTACTCTTCGTCTGAATAACCAACAGTACATTTCGAATCAGCTAAAAACGTACGATCGTGGTTAAGTTGTATGTGAACAGCCGTAAAGATGATGGTTTAGTGGATACTTGGAGACAACTGGTAGAAAATTCATGAACTAAGACTGTAATTTCAAGAAGAAGAACTCTCAGAGGACGAAGATGTGCATTGCTCTTATGTCCCGACTAAGCCTGCAATAATCATTCTAAATTTACTGTTTTCAATCACTGGATATTCAGCTCATTACAGTGAGATATTAAACTTCCTAACTTTGTGGAAAACTATGATCAACAGAATTTAATTAGCTCTGCGAAGCAAACCGATTAGATAATGCCAACAGCTTTCTTTTGTCGGTAAAATCTACTTGAAAAAAAATGAATTCCTGAGGCCAAACATTCAACGTTTTCTGGTTTATTTGTTTCTTCTTTGAATTCGCAAAGTAATGAATTTTGCATTCGACCGTGAGTGATTAGCTCATAAAATGACTTCAATTTTTCTTGATAATTGAATTAATCAACGTCCAAAACTCTAAAAAATTCACTTATTGAATGTAAAATTATTTAGTTAAAGAGGAAAAATACTAACTAGTAATTTAGAATTGAAAATTCAGTCAAAATGTTTTTTTCGAATCAGGGATAGACAGCAAAATAATTAGCCAGACATTCCTCTGAAACCGTCTTTATGAAAGAGAAAAAATTGGAAACCAAATTTTCATCTAACTGTTTTTGTCTTAGAACTTTTTACACGAAATTCCTACATCTGTGGTTGTATATCACTTACAAAATGAATACCTTTAAAATATACTGCACCGACGTTATGCCATTGGTAGTAGACAGTAGTTAAATATCAGGCATACGTTTCATCTGATCTAGTACTCATCAGCTGCACTTTCCTAAATCTATAATGGTACTTACAATAAAACTTAAACCCAGCAGTTACAGCCTCAAATGTCAGAATCATGATAATTGCCGACTTATGATGGGTATCAGCTTTTTATTTATTTATATTAGTGGTTTCCCATCGTTCGTGTTTATGAAGTTATAAAGTTCAGGGAGTTACGATGAAGGTTGTGACTACGTTTTGGTGTATACAACCTAATGATGAAGCGCAACCTAGTGTGATTGGATGATTGGTTAGTATGTTTTCCAACTGCACATATGTCAATAGTATGTACTGTGCAGTTATCCTGTTTACTTTCATGATTTCATTAATGGTAACAAGAACACCACAATTTGTGGTCAAAACACATTCACCCTCAATGCAAATTCTCTTGAGTCTGGTTGGTAGGTTGCACCTAGCTACGTCACTCTATCCATGGACAAAAAATACCAATGAAATATGCTCATATAATGTGGGAGTAGGATTTAGGCACTTTGATGCAATATAAAATTTCGCACTAACCAGGTTTATTTGATGAAACACAGTGTGACCATATAATTTTCTAAATAACCTTTCGAGCAAGCTTTATTTCTCACATGAAGATAATTGCACATATTTTAACACCTGGCATTTATACTTCTATCATTTTCCACTCCCTGGTCTCAGCAGCAGACAGACTTCACACATTATCAGTATGCTTGCTGCATCATTTCCTAACGATATACTTGGTGTGTAGTCGGTCAGTAAAAATCCAGTTATCAACCACTCTCTTTATCCAACTAACGTAGTGCTTAGGAATGTTATCCTGTCTCGCCCAACTATCTGATTGTTTTACTGCATACGTTACAATAAGTGAGGTTCTGTTCTAAATTACTTACCTCTCAATTGGAGTGCTACTAAGTTTAGCTAAGTGTCTATGCTTTTCAGTCTGAATGACTCTAATCGATTTGTCTGACCTATGTACCTGACCCAGCATTCATTGTTCGTGTCAGACAATCTGAATTCTAAATATCCATTAGAATGTGTTTGCTATCAATAGACAGTAGTTTCCTAGCCGCCATCTTTACCTCGTCCAATTTCAGAGCCTAGTTTGGCTAATTTTCTTTGTTCATCTTTTAACTGGCAAGTGAAGTGGATTGTGTTTACTACTAGGTTAATGTATGTGAAGAAATCAGAGATGTGTTGTGATTTCAGAAT
This sequence comes from Heterobilharzia americana, assembly GCA_944470555.2. NCBI lineage: Eukaryota > Metazoa > Platyhelminthes > Trematoda > Strigeidida > Schistosomatidae > Heterobilharzia > Heterobilharzia americana. The sequence continues at coordinate 99,043,738 of OX104127.1, forward strand.
ACTGAATGTGTAATCCATATATCTCCACCATATCCTGAGGGGGAGAATTAAATATCCTTAAATGTTATGCGTTCCAAGCTAACCATAAATATGTTTGCTACACTCAGCAATACCGGTGATTCCCATGTAACTCTTTTTGCTTTTAGTAATATTTTGTCCTGAGATTTGAAAATTATAGAGGTCAAATACAGATCTATCCTTAACATAACTGCACCAAATTATACTCTAGTTCTACCGATAAGTTTGAAATTGCTGTTAAGCTCATTTCTAACAGCCTCTAGAGTCATAGTGATCAGTATCTTAATGTACAGGCTTGCTACATCAAAACTAATCATGCTTTTTACCTTCCCAATAAGTTGATCATCAAACACTTTTATTTCCACTCATGAAAATTTGTCGGTTCAGAGTAATAACTCTGTTTTACTCTGCACTATCAAATGTGCTTATTTAATATGGATTTGTTTGCATAATGAATAAATAGTAATATTGTAGTAAAGAAGGATAAAGAGAAATATTTAACCGAAACAAAATATTTCATGAGTTTTTTATATGTTATCAAGGCAACAGGATGCTGATAACTAAGTCTTATTGAATATGGCAACTGTATCACATCATACACTGTTTAATGGCCTTCGCGCACGGATGTTGAAATCGTGTTTTACTTGTTTGGAAGTGTAATTTGCTTCTTCCTCGTAACTCTCATCAAACATATAAGTGACTCCTATCTTACTGAGTAACTTTAAATCCTAAAGACGCAAATCCTTTCATGATGTGAATCGATATCTCAACAGACATCTCTCACACTGTTCTACAAAAGCAATTTGTGCCGTACTTATATTTAAGTCATCCAACCTATTCATAGGTGATATGATTCAGAATAGATAGAGTTTTGGACCATTACTTTCATTTCTGATCCATTTAATAATATTTCCTGGCATTATCATTTCCTTACAAAAAACAAACTCCTTTTTCCTAATACCCCATTGATTTCTTCTCTCTACACTTGCAATATTTCTGCAAAAGACTTAAAGAATGTTCCCTACCATACAGACGTGATTCAGTCAGTTCAAATTCATTGCGCAATGTCATTTATACATTTTTACACAAAGTCTTTATAATTTTTCTCCTACAGATTATCGAAAAAGCCGTCGCAGTTTAAGTGCTGAATACTTTAGAATGTTCCACAATAAATAGTTCGTTCATATGAACCACAGAAGATTTGTCAATGACCTCCATCTTCCGCTTCTTTAAAAACTGGAGTTGTGTGATTACTATCATGGAGTTTTACTGCTAGCAGTGAGATCAATAAACCTGGAGTGAAATTCGACGGTAGTGATTGTGATCTTATAGGAGTTTCTTTTAAGTGTATCATAAATAAATCTTTCACTAAGAGTCCAAATGGAGTGTCCATAGTTTTACCGTCAATCCATTAACATGAACCTATTGAGATGAAATTTTACTCCTCCCATACAGATAAGCGAGAGATGCCCAACTGCAGTCAGACATAGGAGTATGCTATTTACCAGAGAAATCTTTTGACAGAAATTTCTTTCTAGTGCTTTCCCAAACAAGTCAGATAAGTACATATGCAACTAATCATATTCTGAAATATTGGCATACTTACCAGTATGCCATCCTGAATCTACTAGCGAATATTAAGGTAGTTACTGTACCAGTCTATAGGTCTCACCAAAGTAACTGTTGCTCACACCTTCATAATTATTTGACAATCTGTGATGAGTGAATGGTGGCTTTAAATATTGTATTAATTTTGGTGTCCCACAGTGGGATCCAGAAGGTGTGCTTCCTTCTGCTTCGGAATCGTCAGCTGGATGTACTTGAGTTGAAGTGAGTGACATTGCTACCACTGAGGCTCTAGCCGAGTACCCATTGCTTCGAAAGCCGAAGTATTATCCTCTGGTTCACTGGGCATAAGAAGTTAACTTTGATTGTTCAGAATAAACTTTATTTTTCCAATCCATAAGCTAGTAAATTACCAAAATTCCAGATGACTATTTCTTATCAACTAAAATCTGGCAGAAGCATTTTGACGTAACTGTTTGGCTTGTGACTGAATGATCAAAGTAGTAAAAACGTAAAAGTCATGTATCTATTACCATAATATATAATCTTGTCAAACTCCCGAAGAAGGGAGACCTCAGTGTTTGCAAGAACTGACGCGGTATCACTCTCCTGTCCACCCAAAGCAAAATATTAAGCCACATCATCCTGGAGAGGCTGAAGGATGCACTGGATTCAAAACTATGTTCGGAACAGGCTGATTGACTGGATTCAGGAAGTACAACTCATGTGCAGACCAAATTGCAACGCTTCACATCATCAAAGAAGAGAGTATAGAATGGCAGTCAACCCTCTACCTTAACTTCATCAACTTTGAGAAGGCCTTTGAAAGCGTCGACCGAGAGGTAATCTGGAAACTGCTTCAATAATACTGAATACCACAAACCTTCATCAGCCTCATTCAATAACTATATGAAGACGCCACATGCCAGCCAAGTATTTCACAATGGCAAGCTCAGTGATACTTTTGAAGTGAAGTGAAGACAGAAGTGCAACAAGGTTGCTGCCTACTATCACCCATGATATTCCTGATTGTGGTCAGCTCGACTGGATCATGCAGCAAACAGTGGGCAGCTGTGAGAAGAGGGGGATACAATGGCTGGACTGCGGAAAAGAACCTAGAAGATTTGGATTTCGCCGCCGATGAATTGTGTCTGATGTCACGCAAACTTGAAGATTTACAGGCGAAAACTAACAATTTGGCAGAAGAGGTGAGTCAGCGAAGACGCGACTTCAGGTGAATATAGAGAAGACAGAGGTGATGAAGATACCGCACCAACAACTCCAACAACAACAACAACAAACTCCAGTCACCATGAACGTGAGAAACCTGAAGGAAGTGGCCTGCGTCACCTATCTAGGCAGCACTGTTTCAACTGCAGGCGGCACAGACGAGGATGTCAAAGCCAGCCAGGATCGGTAAAGCAAGACAGGTGTTCGTTCGCCTGAAACCAGTGTGGAGATCCTCTGCACTCCATTCAGCATGTGGAACAAGATACAGATTTTCAACACCAACCCAGTCAAATCAGTGGTTCTGTGTGATGGTTAGGAGACTTGGCGGGTTACGAAATGCATTTCCAACAAACTACAGACATTCATCAACAACTGCATATGCTGGCTCGTTACTGAAGATCAGATGGATTGCCAGAAAGAATAAGCAACAAGGATCTCTGTCTGGGAATGAACCAACCAAGAACCTATCACCCAACAAATATGCACTGGAAGGAAGTGGAGATGGATTGGATTGGATTGGGCATGCACTGAGAAGGCCGACTGGGGACATCACGCGTCAGGCCAGTTGCTCGAGTGGAACCCTCATGGGAAGCGACGAGTTGGGTGTCGGAGGTGAGGGTGACATGGAGGAGATCGTGTGAGGAGGAAATGGGAGCTTATGGGCTGTCGTGGAGTTAGTTTCAAAAGATTTCAGAGAAGAGAGTGGAATGGAGACGTGCTAGTGAAGCCCTATGTTCCATTAGGAACCCAAAGGACTAATAGTAATGATAACAAAAGACTGTACTATCATATCCATAGTTATAACAGTTCATTATTTATCAATAAGATGCAACAAAGTTCTTAAATCAGTGGACAAGATTTAGAAAAGTGTTTGTTATCGAACAAATGAAGAGAGGTTTCTTCGTACTCTATATGGTGACAAATCCAATAAAATAAGTGTGAAATTCAACAAGATTTATGTTGCATTTCGGAGAAGAAATAACACAACCAAGAGTTTATTTGATTATTTAAAAGAAAAAGAATTGTAGGTAAATAGACACTGGTCAAGGAGATTATGTGAAAAGAGAACCTGATTACGTAAGTTCACTGTACATATTTCATATCTTGATGAATGAGCTCACAATATATCTGTCATATATTTGTAGCAAATTCACATCAAATTTTAAGTGCTCAGTTTTACTTCGTAAACAGTTAAGCTAGGAAATTCTTTCTGAGCTATTCGGTCAAAATCAAAATATCATTCAAGTATTGAACTAAAGGTTTATTTGCTTTTCTTTAGGAAAACCAATCAAAGTAATGCATGAAAATATGTCTGTAAAGAAAACATTTTGCATGACCATTGGAAGCTTTTCAGTAGCGATTCGATTAGATTGTGTGATCCGGATCTTGGCCTAAAGTAGTCCCCTTCCTAAGGCTCTAAACACTCAACTCTTCAGATTATTTGTTACCAAAATACTTTAAAATTGACAATCAATACCCATTTACAAAGGAAAGATTTTGAGGCTTTTCTAGTAATCTTTGCAAATCCATAAACTATTTTCTGAAAAGCGCCGAATTGATTTTTCTTTTTTCTAACCACTGTTGAAATCTGATCATTGGTTTATCCCATATTCCATGTTGACGTTCAATGAAGTGGTGATATAAGGAGACTATTTGTTGTTCATCCCAACATGGCACTCAGAATTAGATAAAAACCAAGTTATGAGGTGAAATCAGTCAGTTGATGACAGTTGCAAAAGTTCTGATGTTGATGATACCTGAATGCAGAACAAGTTTTGTCCAACACTGTAAGGGAACATGGAAGTGAAAATGCTTCTCTTATAGTCAAGAGACACCGGAAAAAGATAGTCTGAGGAACAAGAAGCAGATGATCATAATATTTAACCAAATTAATTTTCACTGATCAATTACACAACCAATAACAACAACAAGCACCAACCACCATGAACGAGAAAAATATAAAGGAAGTTGACTCTTTCACCTCTCTAGGCAGCATCGTTTCAGCTACAGGTGTCGGAAAAACAGCAAGACAGGTCTTCATGAATCTGAAATCAGTGTGGAGGTCTGCTGCACTAAGCATAAGGCATGAACAAGATCCGGATTTTCAGAACTAATTCAGTCAAGTCAGTGGTTCTATGTGATGGTTGAGAGACTTGGTATGTTAGGAAGAGCATTTCCAACAAATTACAGACGTTTATAAAAAGCTGCCGCCCACGCTAACTAGATACTGACATTGAAGATCAGATGGCCAGAAAGAATAAGCAACAAGGAACTCACTTTAGCTGGCAATGAACCAACCAAGAACCCATCGCACGACAGATATGCAGTAAAAAGTGGAGGTGGATTGGGCATACACTGAGAAAACCATTCGGAGACATCACGCATCAGGCCAGGCCTTCGAGTGGAAGCCAAATGGGAAACAACAAGCTTGGCATTCAAGGCGAGGGTGACATGGAGGAGATCGTGTGGGGAGGAAATGAAAGCTTCTGGGCTGTGGTGAAGTTGTGTTGAAAAGATTGTATAGAAGAGAGTACAATGGGGTGTGTTACCGAATCCCCATGTTCCACTAGGAACTCAAAGGACAAACAATAAAATTACAAAATTTCTATTAATTCCCCTCTAACATAGGTTCTCACTTTACAAACTGAATAATAATTTATCCGTGCAGGGCAGTTAACCCATAGAAATAGCACTGACACCTTTATCAAGGTAGATTAGGGAAAAAGTTTTATCCCCCAAGATGTCAAGTAATTAGCTTCTGTATTTTTGTTACCTCTACTTTCGAACATTTAGTTTTGTATTATTACTAATATTATTATCATGACAGCAGATCAAAATTGCTGATGAAAAGACGATAGCGTTTTTGTATTAATATGGAAGTTAACCACGCTCTCAAAAAATGCAACTTGTAAAATTCTGCATCCATTGTGTTTACGGATGACGTCATGTTACAGAATTCGGACTCAAGCGAACTGTTCACATTTGAGTGAATTAGGTGATATGACAGAATAATGAAATATATGCTTCCTGATGCTTGTACGAAATACAAATGCATCTTAGGTTTAGTGATGGATAGTGGCTCGCAGTGGAATCCAAGACACACGTTTCGTACCATTCGAGACTCTTTGGCTGGATACACCTGCCACCCAGTGAACGATGTTGTTCCCACTAGGACTGGAACTCGAGACCGATCACTTCGAAAGATAGAGCGTTATGCACTGGACCGTTGAGTCGCGATAGCCACTTCTTACGCGACAGGTATAGTTTTAATTTTGCTGCTTGCATTATCTCGTCAGTGAGTGAACCGAATTGATCAGTCTATAATGGCATATAGGCTCCTGTGCTTATGCCTCGATACTGCCTGTATTTGAATTATGAATCACTGATAGATACTGGTTACCAGTGGAATGTACAATGTATTCGGCAGGTTGTCAGTTGACACTCAGATTTATGAAATGCATTTTAATTTTCATCATTTTAATTGGGGTGTCAAATGCTGTCATGACTTAAGATGATGGTTTTTCACCTTATAAAGTGAATGCTATGTTCATGTCGAAAATGATTCACAGGTTTCCTGTCCGTCTAAAAATCCCTACTGTTTTCAATGTTTCAAACAAACAGTTTGGTCATAAGCTAAAATATTCACATTTCAGCGTTCAACTCTATAAACGATTCTTTGAAAAATTCTTTTACACCACTGATATTACTATTAAGTAGGTAAAGATATTTTACGAAAAACATTTTGATGGAATTTAATAAAATGTTTACACAGTGCAGATCATTGAGTAAACTTGCCTTCAAAAATCATTTCATAGTACATTGATTCAATCCACAACACACAAACTTTTCGTTGACATAACTGTTGACATACTTCATAGAGAATGATAAAATGAGTGAAAATGAAGTTTAATCTGCTTCAACCCTAGTGCATTCAATTGTCTAAAGAATAAATGGAATATCGTTTTTAATAATCATGAATATTTATCTATTGACACTGATATCCTAACTGATATGTCTTCCACCTGCTCAGACATGAAGCTATTGCAAATATGTGAGCATTTAAGTTTCACTCATTGGCATTCATCGGTGGATGTGGACAAAAATCCTTGTTACCACTTTAATAAGAAATATTTACTGAAACAGATGTTTGTATTGGGATTTATGCATATGCATACAAACAGCTTTAAACAGGATATCCTCTAAATGAGTGGGTTCACCTAGATGTTCACCATTTGTTCACTTTTTATGTTGGAGTTTGCAGTAAATAGCATGAAGTTAAAACTGAAATTCATTTCAAACCACAATAACTTGAATGAAGAAAATGTAGTTTGAGGAATTAAAATGTATGAGTTTAGTCCCTTTAATACACTGAATTAAAAAGCCTCAAGTTCCAACCATCAGGTGATTAGTCAAGTTTCTAGTGAGGCTTTGGATTTTTGAACAGTTAAGTTCTACTACTGTATTACAAAAACATCGCTCTCCTGGTGAAGTAGCAATTTAGCTTATTACTGCAGTTGTGCAGTTATTAGAGAACTAAGATGTATCATTAAGACTGTACATTTCACTACAAAAACTTCAACCTGGTACTCCGTATCCACGATACATTTGATAATTGCATGAACAAAAGTATTGCTCCAGTATGTTCTTGTGGAAATTCTCTGGGAGCCAGGTACATTGATGAGTAACAATAATCACTTTATTTCAAGAAATGTTTAATACATCCCGTCGTTTAGTGGGCCAAATTGATCAGTCCGTATTATGAGATGGGGTTTTGCGCTGATGCATCGATATTATACGCACGTTCTAGTGGATGACCGTCTGACATTTCAAGCGTTCGGTCCCGTGTTCGATGCCTAGTGGGGATAACATCGTTCACTGGGAGGCAGGTACATCCAGCTGACGAGTCCGGAATAGAACGAAACGCGTGCCCTGGATTCTACTGCAAGCCACTACCCATCATAAATTTTCAAAACAGTTTGGAATTTTCAACGTAATTTCCAGCGAATAAACAATTTATAAAGGTACTTAGTCCTTTGAAATCACTCCGTCATAGTCGAAAAGACTTTCAGCAATCAGTGTTGACCTTTTAATTTCAAGCCTATAAGCAGAATATTTGAACATTGCAAACATTCACTCTTATTGGCATGATTTTATCACACTGCACCCACTTGTTTTATTTTCCCGCTGTCAAAATATTTTTTGACCATAGGTTACCGAAGTAAACATTTTTTAACTACCAGCTCCCTTGGCCCTCCGTAGGTTTCGTTATCTCTCGAGGATCTATGGCGTTAGTTTAGAACCTACCAACAATAAGATAAATTCCAAAGACTGTCGTGAATCTATTTTGGAGAGGCTGTCTAGAATAAATATTAGGCAATGAGGGCCACCATCTGTCTTGATATGTATTATTAGCTAAATGATGATGAAACTAAAGAAAATTTACTTTCTAATATATTTTGAGGTTATTGCGGATTTTAATGTTGAGGTAGTATTCATCATGGACTGACATTGGTTGGAGAACTATTGAAAACCTGGGAGCACCGAACAGTTGTTTCGTCCTAGTATGGGACTTCTCAGCAGTAATTACCCGTGACACAGGTAGGAATCGAACTCAAGACCTTCAGGTATCACGGCAAACGCATTAACCATCCAGCCACTGAGTCAGAGTTTAATGGTTCACATTTTCCAACTTTTGTCATTCTGGTGGCATAGCATGACTATCACCTCTGAACTCTGACTCAGTGGCTGGATGGTTGATGCGTTTGCCGTAAAACCTTAAGGCCTTGGGTTCGATTCCTAGCCAGTTCATGGGTTCTTACTGCTGAGACGTTCCATACTAGGAGGAAACAGCTGCTCAGTGATCCTAAGTTATCAATGGTTATCTAGCTAATGTCAATCCATGACGAATACTTGCTAATAGAAGAGGAAAACCTTGATACTACGATGGAATTGAATTCCTTAAAAGATCTATTTGGTATAACGCAAAATGATGCAGTATTATTTACTTGATAACATTTACAGTACAATTTTTGTCCCTCATCGTGAGCAATAATTTGTGTTCAAACAGTTATCTACTGAATAATACTGTGTAATTCCATGATATATCAAATAGCCCAATGGAATATGGAAGATAGATAGCTAGAATATCAGGAAAAAGTCGATAACCCCAAGGAAACATTTGCTGCAAGAACGCAATAACATAATATAAGCTGCTCATAAAGTATTCATGCCTTATCATCAAAACTGTGAATTCTTTACTTCCGAAGTTCTTCTGTTTATTTTTATACCTTTCAACCTCTTTGTATAGTGAGGAGGTTCTGTTATTCAAACTGATACATTTATTGAAATATTCTGTTTTGTTTCTCAGTGCTTTTGTTCTATGGTTGGCATGGTATTTTATCAAAACACAGTAAAAAAAACCTTAAACTCACCTTTGGCAGAATTTAAAGAGGATTAAGCGAATGCCATTTTAGTAATTACAGATTCATTAAAACAGTAACTGCTCCACTACACATATTGTAACGAAATGTATTGTTTCACATACCGTCACAATTAAATCTGTCCTTACTAGCCACTTATTGTAGAACAAAACACTAAACAGTAGAAGACTCAGTTTAACGTAAATACTTACATCAGCTTTTTATAGAATTTGGTATCTGTTTTTATTACTAACTGAAATTTGAGGATTATTTAATGTTACATTCTTTACTAGAGTATGTTTGAATATTGGTAGAAAAGGATTGAATAAGTTTTGTTGTTTTTTGAAAACAAAAGATCATGCTTCAATTGTCTGATTTGAGTTTCACTTCAGTTGGCTACTTTATGGAGATTTGATTACTTTTATGATGACTTTGATCACCGAATGACATCTGATGGTGAATGACTGAAATCTAAAAAGCATTAAATAGCTGTTTAATCCTATATTAGGGCCGTCCAGAAGCGGGTATATTGAGTAATACTTGAGTTGTATGGTAGCTGGGAAATGACGCTATTGGTTTCCAACTCAGTGACTGAATGGTAATATATTCACATCAGAATCTGAAAATCCTAAAACATTTCTTTTACGGGATTGTGAGTTTGCATTCCCATATAGCTTTGCTCTAGAACTAAACTGCCTTTTACCATGCCATAGTTTTCATTTGTTCTTCAATCGATGTCAGTCAGTGACTAAAAACATCTTAAGAATTTTATTTATCTGTCTTAGTAGGTAATTAGCTACGAAGAGTATAATGGTGGTTTTTTAGTGTAAAAAGGTGAATCAATATGTTACGTAACACTAAAAACGTTTCAGAGAAGCCATGAATTCTTCTCCGAATAACATTGTAATATAATTAAAACTTCAGGTTGGTTGCATATCAAGAAGTGATTTCAGCCTAAAAACCGCCAAAAAGCTGGATCAATTAGATAGACATTTAATGCTAGACTATGACTTCGGCTTAGTGCAAAATTCATAACTCCATTACAATTAGAACCCAAGACCACTAGGTCCCACAGTGAGCATGCTACTACTGAGCTTGCATCAATTTATTATTGAAACCACCTTGAAATCGATCGACTGACCATAAACCAATCAGTTGACTAACAGTTATTATTGCTAGTATTACTTTACTCAAATAAAAATTATGAAGCACTGAAAAATCGACCGGCTTTTAATAAGAAATTAAAAAAACTTTAAGAATCGTTTTCATGAGCAAAATACAAAAAAACTTAGTTCACATGTTGCAATCCAAATCTTCAAACTTTTAGGTGACATTACTATACTCATAAATAAAATAAGGAACTTCGTTTGTTTTTATCCTTATTAGTGTCGATTCATTGCAGTTTTTCCATTCAAATTCCTATGATAGCTCTCTCTGTCTATCTCTGACGCTATGCTACCGAGCCTTAAGCTAATTGATAAAACCTCATGTTGATTACCAAAGATGCTAGTTAATTCTATTTTTATTGCGTTCTAATTTCCTTACATGTCGATTTTATACTTATACTTTTTTTGCTTACAGCTTTGTGCGAAATGTTCTTTCACATTACAACCTTATCTGCATCTTTGGTTATCTATTTTGGTTACAGTCGCATCTTATTTGTCACTTTTACATTCTTAGCTGTTGGCATCCTTTCCAATTCATGATTGTGTTGTGCGCCCGTTTGTTCTTTACCCGGAGCCCTTTTTTACCCTGAACATTTGTTTGCTTTTTATCTTTTACCTCATCCTGGAAATCCGTAGATTGCTTACCCGTTCTCTAGTTTTGATTTGAACATGGCTTCATTGCTTATATGCTTACATACTCCTTGTAAGGTGCCTTTGACGACCGTAAGCTGATGGACACCTCATGGTTCGAATTTCTGAGTTTATTAGTGATTATTGTTAATGAGCAAGTATTACAGTACCGTTCATCAGACAAATCTTGCATTTTGTATTGTGGGCTTAACTTGGGCATTTGGTTTATTTGTTGAAGAATAGCTTAGTGTTTTCCGTTTCAACTTTCTTGGAAAGAAATTTACAGTGTTATTGTGTGTTCATATGCATCAGTATTTTAAATTCTAAAATGGGTTTCTTTGGAACGGCTCACTGATGGTAACTGCATGCCCACAGTTATATAAGTTGAAAACTAATCAGGAAAATCTTCTGTAAATAAAATTTTACCGCTTTACTGAAAGTTTTATAGGCCTGGAAAAGATAATCTTGGTGCCAATAGCACTACTTTGGCTCATTTTTGTTAATAAGCCTACCTTGATGTACTAGGATAAAGACCTGATTTGAAAAGTAACTTCATTAGCTACATTATTCAAACAAGCGACTATCAAGTTACTGGTGTAGCACTCTACTTACTGATGGGTTCCGCTTAAAATGACAACCAAATCTCAATATATTTTAAGACTGATTGATTACTGAATCTTTTTATCTTGTGGATAAGATACATTTAACTATCCCTTCTTCACAATACCATCCTGACCTTCTTTTCACAATCCTATCTGGCCTCAATCAGAAAATGGTTATTAGTGAGACTATATAGCTTTTGTTAGCTCAAGCTGCACCGTTGTCTTAGATAAAGTTTTGGCTGACCAAGTAATACCAAATATCATCAAGTGCAAAGTCCTATTTAAGTATCCTTCTCCTCTGCTACAAGTAGTAATGGCTGAAGAGTATATCTGTAAATCTTACTAGCGCTTAAGGCTGAAAGAAAAACTGTCGTAAGCTTTACTCAGTATTGCTTATTCATATGTTCATTTTTTAATGCTACCTATCTCTGTGCATAGCCATTAGAAATAAAATTATTTGCTTATCTCTTTTTCTACCGTCAAATTTAAGTTATCTTTTACTTACAGAATTTCAAGTAAGATTTGGAGCAATAGCCGCAAATACTGGAGAAATTAGATTAAAACGTCCAGGGTCATCATGCATTGTTTCCGGCCAGTAATTTGATAGTGTGGTGAAAAAATGAACCACATCTTATGTACTATATATATATATATATATATATATATATATATATATATATATATATATATATATATAATTAACAGAAACAGCTGTCAAGTGCTCCCTGTTTCTCATTGGTTCTCTAAAAGATATAAAACCGTGACGAATGCTACATTGAGATTGGATCTGTAGAAAAATGCCTCCTATTACATTGAACGTTGGTTACAATATTTCGTGAAATAGAATATATATTATCATTATTATTATTGTTATTAGTCCGTTAGGTTCCTAATGGAACATAGGGCTTCACTAGCACGTCTCCATTCCACTCTCTTCTCTGAAATCTTTTGAAACTAACTCCACGACAGCCCATAAGCTCCCATTTCCTCCTCACACGATCTCCTCCATGTCACCCTCACCTCCGACACCCAACTCGTCGCTTCCCATGAGGGTTCCACTCGAGCAACTGGCCTGACGCGTGATGTCCCCAGTCGGCCTTCTCAGTGCATGCCCAATCCAATCCAATCCATCTCCACTTCCTTCCAGTGCATATTTGTTGGGTGATAGGTTCTTGGTTGGTTCGTTCCCAGACAGAGATCCTTGTTGCTTATTCTTTCTGGCAATCCATCTGATCTTCAGTAGCGAGTCAGCGTAGGTAGTTGTTGATGAATGTCTGTAGTTTATTGGAAATCCCTTTCGTAACGCACCAAGTCTCTCAACCATCACACAGAACCACTGATTTGACGTTGGTATTGAAATTTCGCATCTTGTTCCACATGCTGAATGGAGTGCAGAGGATCTCCACACTGGTTTCAGGCTTATGAATGCCTGTCTTGCTTTTCCGACCCTGGCTGCTTTGACATCCTCGTCTGTGCCACCACCACCTGTAGTTGAAACAGTGCTGCCTAGATAGGTGAGGCAGGCTACTTCCTTTAGGTTTCTCACGTTCATGGTGATTGGAGTTTGTTGTTGTTGTTGTTGGAGTTGTTGGTGCGGTATCTTCATCACCTCTGTCTTCTCTATATTCACCTGAAGTCCCATCTTCACTGTTTCTTCTGCCAACTTGTAAGTTTTCGCCTGTAAATCTTCAAGTTTGTGTGGCATCAGACACAATTCATCGGCGGCGAAATCCAAATCTTCTAGGTTCTTTTCCGCAGTCCAGCCATTGTATCCCCCTCTTCTCACAGCTGCCCACTGTTTGCTGCATGATCCAGTCGAGCTGACCACAATCAGGAATATCATGGGTGATAGTAGGCAGCAACCTTGTTGCACTTCTGTCTTCACTTCACTTCAAAAGTATCACTGAGCTTGCCATTGTGAAATACTTGGCTGGCATGTGGCGTCTTCATGTAGTTGTTGAATGAGGCTGATGAAGGTTTGTGGTATTCAGTAGTATTGAAGCAGTTTCCAGATTACCTCTCGGTCGACGCTTTCAAAGGCCTTCTCAAAGTTGATGAAGTTAAGGTAGAGGGTTGACTGCCATTCTATACTCTCTTCTTTGATGATGTGAAGCGCTGCAATTTGGTCTGCACATAAATTGTACTTCCTGAGGCCTGCCTGTTCGGGTCGTAGTTTTGAATCCAGTGCATCCTTCAGCGTCTCCGGGATGATGTGGCTTAATATTTTGCTATTCGTGGGTGGATAGGAGAGTGATTCCGCGCCGGTTCTTACAAACACTGAAATCTCCCTTCTTCGGCAGTTTGACAAGGTAGACCTTCTTGTAATCAATGGACAGGTACCTTCCCTTCCTTCCTAATAAACCTTCTGCAATATTGGTGTGGTGTTAGCATGTCCGCCGTTGTCTCTGCGTCTGTTCTCAGTGCTTGTGGCAGGATTCCATCTGGTCCTGCTGCTTTCGCGCATTTCAGTAGCTTAATGGCGCTCAGATCTTCGACTTTTGTTGGAGGATTTATGTTCACTTGTAGTTCAGCGGCTGCAAATGGTATTTCTGGACAATGTGCAGGTGATGAGGGTGGTCGATTTAAGAGCTTCTTGAAGTGGTCGGCCCATTGTTTCCTTTGTTTCTCTTCTTTCGTAATTAAATTTCATTCATCATCTTTTATTGGTTTCGTCTGCGTTGATCTCTTCCCAGATAGTAACCTAGTTATTTGAAGCAATGTCGTCAGGTCCCTGTCTCTCCTACCTGCAGCCTGTTCTGCTTCACTTGCCAGTGTTCCAAAGAAGTGTCTTTTGTCTTTCCGTGAACTCTTCTTCACTTCTTTGTCCAGTGTAGTGTTTTATACATTGTACTCAGTTCCTCTTGTCGTTGAGCACCCTTGCACTGGTTTATCTTCTGCTTCACCATCCTCCTCTCCCTCCTCTATCAGCTTCCAGGTATCCATTGAGATCCATTCCTTGTCCTGTCTTCTTTCTTCTTCCTTCCTAATACGGCTGTGCAGGTTTCTTTCCACATCTCTTTCAAAGACTTTCAGTGTTCATCCACACCCGTTTCTTCAGGGATGTTCCTCGATATCTCCCATCTTGACTTGATGGCTGATATGAAGATTTTCTTTGCAGTTTCGTCCATCAGTTTCGGTTCTGGGTGTTGAACTTGAACTGTGGTCTATCATCACCAACTTTCTTCAAGGCTTTCAACTTGATTTGGAAGGTTCCTTGCACTAGAAAGTGGTGTGAGTGGTGTGAACATACATCTGCTCGCCTTCTTCATCTTGTGTCCAGTAGGCTGTGTCTCCACTTTCTTCACATTGAGATGAATTCGATCTGATTTTTAGTGTTCCTGGTGTCTAATGAAATCCATGTTGCTCGCTTTGTGGATATCCTTGTGCTTGAACACACTGCCTGGCCTCCAATCACCAAATCGTTGAATGCACAGAATTCTGCAAACAATTCTCCATTCTCATTCATCACCTCACCGAGCACTTCTCGACCCATGGTTAGTTCTCTTCCTGTGTTATCTACTCCCAGTTTGGCATTCATGTCACCTCACCAATTAGAATTTCGATGTCGCCATCTGAAGCGGAGTCTTGTCCAGTGTTGATTGAAGTTGTCTGTAGAATTCCTCCCTCTTCTTTTGATCCGCATTATTTTTAGGTGCATAGCATAGCATTGTATGATGATTACTTCCTTTCCTTCTGAGTTGAATCTTGCTATCTTGCTATCTGATTCTGGAGGAGATTGGTTCCCACTGCATGGGAGCCTTTGATGCTGTTGGGGACATCATGATAGCCACTCCATAACTCAGTGTGCTCGTGGTTATCGTCTGGGTGATAATATCGGAGTAGATTATCGACTCTCCAGTTGACAGTTTGGAGAGTCCTCTTCCATTCCATCTGCTCTCTCAGATTCCTAGTACTTCAGTGCGATACCTTCTCATCTCGTTTGTAATCTGGGCTGCCTTGCTAGGTTCAAACATGGTGTGAACACTCTATATCCTCATGTTTATTTTCACTTTTACCGAGAGAGAGAAGACGCATCGACCGACTGGCTTCTCGTAGGCTTTCACCAATTGGCGTCATTTCGCCTTTCCAATTCCAGCGAGGAATAATTTTGCTTTTATTTTTTATATTTTGTTTGTGCTCTGAAGTTTCTTTAGCGGTTGGATTTGTTTTATGGGGTAGGGTTGCTAGCCCTTTGCCCAACTTCCCTCTTTACTCGGGCTTAGGACCGGCTGGTAACTAGTGAACTAGTTATATATATATATATATATATATATATATATATATATATATATATATAAAGAGTGAAGCTTCGCATGTGGATAAAAAAAGGAAAAAAAGGGATTTGGAGGATAAAGTGTTCTTATAGGTCCCGTCCATTCCATATCAGTTTACTGAACAAATTTCTTTCGAGCATAGAACTCAGGTTTAAAAGCAAATAAATTTTGCTATGACTACTAACTACTGGTTTTTTGAGCTCACTTTATCACTTACTGAATTATTAAATTATTTATTTTAATTCAAGATAACCCAGCCATCCTGCTTCTGATAGTCAGCATAAACAGGATTTGTGATCGGGATCAGCAAAGATAACTATCAGCCTGCATTAATCAGTCTCTGATTGGTAACCAGCATTAGCATTGTCTTCTGTTGAACAGTTTTGGTTCATCATTTCCGCTATATTACCATCATATTGGATGACTGTACGTCCTACCGCCATGTAGTTGATATTTAATGATTGAAGGTGATTGGAAAGCTAACTTGAGACTAGATTTTATACTTTTACACACTCATCAACAAAATGCACTAAGTGGACACAAAAACCTGGGTTGCGAATCCACTAACAGCTGCACTGTAAATATTGATTGGCATTATGATATAAAAGCTATACATGCTTCATGAAAAATTGATTCCTCTCGACTACATTAGGTTATGTTTAGTTTTCATATATAATAAGATGGCTGAGTACCGTTACGCGTTTCACATGCCAAAAATCCTTATACTTCCTGATACTAAGAGAGATTTTGATCTACTGGGGAGAACTGTGCCCTAGAACTACGTATGAAGTTATTAATTTCCCGAAAACCTCACATGAAAACACTCCAGTAACACGCAAGCACTCAACCACTCCCCATTACTTCCTTTAAACTAGAAGTTAGGCCACTGAAGGTTGCTTGGTCTTCTTGTTCCTCATTAGCTTTGTCACCACAGGTAAGGAAGAATGATACATATTAATGCTGCTAATTTCCATTCAGAAAGTAACAGTACATGTTTGGGTCCTGTATCAAAATAAAAAATCTAGTAAGGAGTTAGATTTATTGAAGGTGTCTAACCTGTATACTTACACATACATGGAAAAATAATTATTAGCTTTCAGTATTCACATTATATGTGATACCACTAATCTCATGCAGGATGCGCTTGTTTAGCTGTCGGATGTGTGAAATGATGCCGAATGTTTGTGGTGGTTGCATTCAGTGAGCTGGATGGCTCAAGTGTTCTTTTGAACTCGTGTTCCGTGTTTTAAAGCATCTGTCTAGCATCTACAGATGAATTCTTGCAGGTGTTTTGCCTGAATTTAAAAAAGATGGGTGAAAAATGCTTTGGTGCCTTGACATTCATCTACCTATAAAATGCAATATCCCAATGTGAGTAATTCAGCTTCCTAGGTGTTTGGTGTCAAATTCCCAAATACCAAAAGATCGATATGTTCCTACAATATAAAACTAGTGAAATATGATAGCAACATTAAATAATCGGTCCTAAATTTCTGTGAAATTTATGTGTCAGTGTAGTGGGTGCAACGTCTCATGTGTACTAACTCAGCAAATTCTTGCGGACAAATTTTTATTTGATGAAAGACTATAAAGTGTAAAGAATACTAGTTTCGATTAGCACTCACTGATAAACCCGATCTTGATGTTTGGAGTCCTATAGAAAAAATGATGCAGTGCCTCAAAGAATTGTCGAATGTGGGTGAAAACTTAGGCCAAAATCTGTTCACAGAATGAAATTAGCAGGTATGCCTAACTAATATTTTCAAAGGAGGCGGCAATTCACAATGGGATATCTCAATTTCCTTAGGAAAAAGAGGCAATATTTAATGGTTAACAATTATTTTAGCACATCAGTTCAGTTAACTTTTAAAAATTTCGGTGGATCTTCGATAAGTGATCTTGAGGCAGTGACATTCATCAACTTCTATGGGAAAGAGATCTTTTTAACAGTTAGACTGTCACTGTTCAACATTCACTATATCTCACTTCGCCTTGAACCTACTTGGAATCCCATTTATGCATACAGTTTCTATCTACTGATAATTGTTGCCAGTAGCACACTGAATAACCGAAATTTATAAACAAACGAATAGTCATATATTTATTAAACAGTATATTTCAACTAAAAAAAAGAAATAAAACAAATGAGAATATTTACAAACGGAAAATCAGCCTAAGATCAGTTCCATTACTGCTGGATATTAAACAAGATGAAGCAGATATAAACTTATTTAAATGTGTGGGGAATACTTAGAACTCCCGGAGTTTGCCGTCAGTATTTGAATACACTTGGAGACATCTTCAATGTAACAAGAAGTCATAATACAGCAGTTTAAAATTCATTTGGAGTGAAGAAAGTCACGAGAATATAATTTCGATATAAAAAATGAGTTATTGAATACATGAATGAATGAATGACTGGTAAATATTCAAGGCACATATGTGTGACCTGTGTTCATTTAGTATAAGCCAACTGTAAAGCGTGCTGTTTTCTTTGACATCTTTGGCACATATGTTATTGTTTATAGACAGTATGATATGTATCTGTGAATTAGTAAAGAATTGCTGGTGAATTTCTAATGTATATGTTGTGTTGTATTTTGCCAGGGTATATTTCAATTCAGTAAATTTTCACTTTTAGTCAATGATAGATGTTTCCACGGCTAAGACGTCGTTCACCATGTTATTGCAGTAGAAGTAAGTTGCTAATCAATGAAATAAAACGAACGCATACGAGTGAAATCGGAACAAATGTACTTTCAACTGATTACGCTATTCACTTCACATAGGATATATATATATATATATATATATATATATATATATATCAACACCATTAATAATTTGTAGATTTTAATACAATGTACTACTAAGCAACGTGAATAGTTAGGAGCTACTCATTTTGGTATGTGACTTTTGCTAGCCAGACCCGAGTAATCCAAAAACCGGACAGCTGCCTCTCTCATACTGAACTAAGCTCATCATTGGTGCACCCGGATAAATTCGGCCCATAAAGCCACGTTGTTTAGATACGCTGATTGTGGTAAGTTAACTTGAATGGAAGGGTATATCACGGATAAGATAGCCAATTTTACATTATTCACTGGTTACATGGTCACCATTTTTATTTCTCGCAACTGGATAGTTTATGCACTGCCTAACTGCGGTGTCAACAAGCTTTCCATGAGAAACTATCCAGTCAAAAAAATAACGTAATCTTTCTGACTTTAATTACACTGAAAACAACTGGAAAACCTCGATTACTACCAGAAAACCAATCTGCGATTATAATTCCGTGAGTCCTAGGGAGAACTAGTATGTGTTTCACCCACACTTGAATTTCACAAGGAGATTTCTAGGAAGTAAGACATTACCATCTAGTATATGAAACTAACTACCATAAATGCAAGCAAGTTAAATACTTTCTCACTTACTATCTAATAACGACTATGGAGAGCCTAGTAGATAGTACCTGTCTAAAAATGTTAGCCTTATCACTAACAAAAATGATTCAGGCTAGCAATGAGTAGTAAAGTACCCTAAGCGGACACTTTTCTCCAATAAGTACTACTACTACAGTATTAGATCTATCCCGCAAATAAAATGGATTAAAATCAGTGGGATGGATCTGATAAAGTGGCATTTTCAGCACCAAAAAATACCTGTGTCAAATTTATGTTTCTGATCAATGTGTCCCAAAAATTATTATCGCACCAACTACTTAGATGACTAAGTAATTTTAACTGCACCTTAGATTGCAACTTGGATATCAGAAATCATTTAGCTGGTCAGAGGTAACTTCAGTAATGATATACTGTTCACCTTAATCCTCTGAGCTCCAGTGTACTTTGTGACAGGCGTTGATTACTAATGAAAATAGTCTTATAAACTTTTAAATGAAGTCTTCAGTGTATCCTAAATTTAGAATGTCATTCTTGAGAGTGAATACTTATACAAACACCATCAGCGTCAATTAACAAAATGAAATATTTATTGCTCACTTAACAGTGTTGAATAGTAAGAGGAGAATGTTGCTGTCTGGAAAAGAATTTCCATATTTCCTCTAAAAATATTTAAAGAATAGGTATCAATTTTCTCTTACTTGTTCGTAGCTAATTGGTGAGTTATATCTGTTGAAGTACCCACCATTTCTTTTACTTAATTTCACCACACCAAATGCCGGGAGTATGTAAGGATATACTTAGTGTTTATATACTTCATTGTTGCTGCCCTGCACTAACTAGATTTCTCCATATTTATTTTGTATCAATTCAATTTCTGAGAGATTTCAATCAATTCACTTTATTTTTCCAATTACAATTGTCTTGTTTTCTCCATTCTTGTAAAGTAAGTGCAATTATATTTTAATAATCCATAAACAATAGACGATTATGACAATTTCCGGTTTCAGTGGTAGTAGTAGTAGCAGTAGTAGTAGTAGTGGTAGTCGTAATAGTAGTAGTAGTAGTAGGAAGAGGAGGAGGAGTATTTCTTTCAAAGAAATAAACAAGATGGGATATTCTATTAGAAAATACTTATAGGTGAAATTAGGAAATTTTTAATGAGCTTTTTTCTGCTGTATATATATTGAAGATTTCATTTTTGTACACAGAAGTTGAGGAAATCTCAACTTTTGGTAGGATTGCAACAAGCAATTTACAAAAATAATGACTTGATGCCTTACCATCAAGATTGCTAGATTAAATTGCTCACTAGGTCTGGATTTCAATTTGACCAGTATCAACTCCACCTGTTAGCCATGTGGATAATGTGGCGGGTAATCTGATCAGGTTTCTTCCCTGTCTTAGTAAACTACTCAAACTTAATCACCTATCCATCTGTTTGCAGGCATCAGTCCGTTAGTCAACAACACAGATTGCAGTTCATATACCAACCAAAATAGAAACTGAGCATGCGTTCTTACTTATTTTCGTTCCACGTATAAAAATAAAGCTAAAATATAGTTATTGCACTAACCGCTTTAAGAAACATGAATAGAAAAAAATTAGGAATTGTCGGATGTATGTTTATCAACAAATTTAAATATTTTATAAATCTGATTTTCTTACTTCTTGTGATATTCGTTAGATAAACTGATATCGAAATGTTTACCACCCATACGGTGATTATTCCACCTTGCCTTGTTATCATTCGTAAAATCATATTGTGTAGGTATTGCCGCATTTACTGTTGGTAACGTTGGTGTTCCAGTGATATCAGAATCCCTCTGTTCCCCATTAAAATGATTGGATAATTCAGGCAAAATAGGATTATAATTATTTTCAGAACCAGTTAAAATTGACGCTGTTCTCGTCAAATCATCGTTTAGTTTTCCACTACCTATTCCACTACTTGAAATACCTGTACTGACTGAACTATGATTATTATTATTATTATTGTTGTGGTTATTATTGACTAAATGAGGTAGTGAAGACTTTCGTGGACTGTTTAAAGTGCTATTTAGTGTAGATTGTCCAGGATTAATTGAACTACTAGATATTTGCGTCGCAAAGCTTTTTGTATGCGTAATCGTGAATTTATTATCCGCAACATTATTTTTATTATTACTTGTACAGGTGGTACTGTTGATATGACAGGGATTTAAATCACCGTACTGCTGTGAAACTGTACTTCCATCAATAGAATAATATGTACTAAATGGTGGATTATAATGTAGATTTTGCGAATTTATATCATGAATAGGCACATCATATGGGTGCATAGAGAATGGAGTTGATGGTGTGCTAAAAGCGATCATAGGATTTATATTTGATGAGTTGTTATTGACAACGTCATATGAAGTTGAATTGTGCTGATTTACTGTACTACTGTTCATAGTATTACATTGTTCATTACTCTGTATAAGCTTAGGATACTTTTCCATGACGTTTGTCATCGGAGTATTTCGTGTATTTCCCAACTTTGAAACAGACTGCATTGAAACAGTTGGAGGGATTTGCATCCAACGTTCTACACGCCTTTTGTGGCATATATCTTGGTCAACACCATGTGGACTGACTAATAAACCACTCCCACTATTATGTTTACTAAATCGAAATAAGCATTTCCCACTAAAACAAAATCTTCTCCAGGATTCAATTGTTTTATTAGACCATATCCAAAATCCAGATGTAATGCCAATAACTAAACTCATGAAATGTTTCAACATGAATACAGCATATTCTGGCTTTGGTGCATTCCATGCTGGTAGGGCCACAGGTAAAATAGGCTCATACTCATAATCTCCTTCATATTGTCGACCAATATCGTAATGGCAGTGACATGCAATGCCTAACTGCCACGCATGCGTATCACGTAATTCATAACCAATACAAAATAATATAACAAGATTTGGTATAGCATACAGCATTCCAAATATACCTATGCGTATAATCAACCTATCCAGCTTTTGTGTTTCAACTAATCTTGGTCTTTGTAGTTTGATAGCTCCACGTATACGAAATAATGCAATAAATCCAATCATCATTAGTATAATTCCAATTAATAAATATACTAATAGGGTAGAAATGTAAATAGAATAAGTGGGACTGGTTTACTCGATTGAATTGTGCATAAACCACTGACTGGATCACCTTCTACGACTGACAGTAACAAAGCTAAAGCTGTCTGACTAGCCGGTAATGACCATGCAATGAAATGGAAAACCTGTATAGAAATAAATGAAAATATGAGCAAATGTTTAAATGCCGCTTTGAGGGGGTAACCCTCAACAGAATAAAGCTAAAAAGCTACAATTTAACGTGATTACTGTAATAACACTATGTATGGCCTAATATCTATAGCAAAACCAGTGAAAATGAAAACGGAAATCCTAGCCAAGCTTTTAACATCATCCCTCTTAGTCCTTAGCACTCTGCATCAATGTAATTTTTTTCTCTTTAGAATCCACAAGTTCAAATTTTAACACTTTTTTACCTTAATAAAAGTGGATATCTTATCACAACTAAGTAGGTTTTCTGAAACTTAGTCATTTTGAAAAGTGAATTTCTTCGCTAGACAAATAAAGGACCAGCACTTTTGGTTTGCACTGATGATTTATACAGATCAATCCTTTCTATTAAAGATCATCTGGTGAGTTTGTGATCATTGTAAATAGTTTCCTCAAATATTATTCTTCATTTTTGCTTTTATTAGGTGCCACAGTGACACTTAAGGTTTTGAATAAGTACTTTTTCTAAAGATGCTCCACACGTACCTCAAGCAAATGCTCCAAGGTTATCCGTTTGTCACATAAATAAGTGTGGACTGTGAAGTTGTATAAAAATAATTTTCAATTTATTTCACGTTATTGATGATATACTGTTCTGACTGGTTCAGCTCTGTCATAAAGGAAAGAAGTATTTGTCTACAGTTAACATCATCAGGTTTCCCCTTGTAAACGTTGCTACGAATCAGTGTAATTGATTTCCAACTACTCATACTTTTTAGTATTATACTGTCTTGTATTCAGACTCGTTGGTTTTAGTAATTTTACAACAGTGAATATCACAGAGGTGGTAATTATCATCAGTGTTATAACCCATGAAGTTACTGAAACACCAAAATACTGAATGACTTTGTTACCTGACGTTTAAAATCACTCAATAGTTCTAGAATAAAATCCTTGATTGGTAATTCCCATGAATCTGACGCATCATCATGCGAGAATTCAATAGCTATGCAGCTTTTTATACCTTTCACCTGTACTCTAATGAAATAAGTAAATATTATTCTTGAACCTCTTTTTTTCCTACATAAAGGTTAGGGTTGATAACCCTAGACATTTACCATCCACCAGAAGTAAAGTACAGGCACTTATTATATATTCACAATGTAGGCATTATTAAAAGTGAAAATACTCTATAAATCAGAAATTTACCTGAGAATACTTAGATATTGCTTCACTACCCCATTTTAAACCAGCAGCAAGTAACCATGTGAGTGCAAGAACAACCCACCAGATTGAAGCTGCCATACTAAAAAAGTAAATTAACAGGAACACAGCTGCACAACTTGCTCTGCCAGTAAATGCATATCTTAACAACTTTGACCGAATTAATTTATCTGTAGATTTGAAAATATTAGAGGTAAGTGTCGCTGTAGCTGATGGCATCGTAGTTGATACGGTTGTCATCGTAGCTGTTGTCACAATAGCCGATGTTGTTGGTGTTATTGTCTGCATATTGTCAATATTCAATAATTCAGGTTTATCAAACCAATCCTTAGTAGTTTTTACCAGTCCATACGGTATCTCCCCATGTTCACTGGACAAACTATCACATGCTACAGCTTGATGACCCATAAATACTCGTATTAAATAACCAATTGATATCATAAAGTAGCATGCTGATAAATAGATTAAAGGCAGTTCAGGATATTGAAAACGATATGAGTCTGTGATAAAGGTGAATATTGTTATCAATGTTGAAATTGCACAAAATATTGACCAAATAGCGAGCCAAAACGTTGTGAAGTTATTGGATGAATCAGTTGAATAATATGGTGTATGACACGGCATTGTACAATCCTTTATGTCAGCTACTGATATCTATAAATCGGCCAGAAATAAAGAGGGTGCTTTAGGTCAATAATATGTGCATAAATTTCAGTGACAGTTAAAGCTGTCAAGAAAAGTAAACGAAAATAATCCACGGAACAATAACTTTGAAGCAGTCGAAGGCGGTTTTGTTTTGCTATTTTATCGTGTGGCTCCTCAACCAGGAGTCGAACTCAGGCCTTCCATGTGACAGACAGAAATTTACCGATGTGTATTTAAGGAAAAGGGACATGTGTGACAAGTTATTGTTGCAAGGCAGCTCAGTTTGTAATGATAGAACTACCCCTGGCTTTGATCGCAGTCGGTGGGTTCAGGCCACAGCTAAGTGGTAACGTTTAACGATAAATGGCTCCGCGTATCACAACGAAGTATCAGAGCTCAGAGAAAACCAAACCACCATCATTTTCATCCTGAGCTACAAGTCTTTTTCATCGTTTTAGTGCAGTTATTCAGCTTTTCTGGATTTCTATGGAACTACACAAATCATAGGCACTAAGTACTAGAACGTTACTTATTTACACAATCGATACCCACTTCCCTACATGAATTCGCTCACTGGTAAAGTGTACAAGCACTTACAACTTCTCGCCAAGTTATGTGGACTGCACTCAAGCCTCAATGAAAACATTATAAATCACTGAGATGTAACTTATACATTTAATGACCACAAGATGAGACAAAACGCCTAGCCTAAATCTCACTGTTTGCTACGAACAAACACGCAATATCAAATAAAGTTTTTCAAATTATCTCAGTTTGGGATCCAGTACTAAATAGTTGGTTTATCCATCATAATTAACCTTTCAGAGTACATTTTTAATCACGTTTCATAAATTTACCACTTTCATACTATTGTGTCTTTTCATCTCCACGTAAGTCTCAGTATTCCCGGGGATGATTAATTAGATTGTAAGAAAGTAAATCTAGGTCATGAAAGAATACAACAATCAGTTTTCCAATAAAAGCGATTACAAACTGCATAACAAACCAATCACCTTAACCATATATTCTTGTATTATTTTAACCTCCTTATGTACAATTAGTAACGTGAACTACCAACCTCCAACCATCTTTTCAGTGTAAAGTGGTACTCTGTCTCATCATGAGTGCCATAAAAGACTACAACAATAGATAAGTGGTCACTTCTGTCAAGTGTAGATGCTTGTGCCTGATACAAAGTTGAAAATGAATAAACATAAAATAAAACAATGCTTAGTATACCAGACACACTCAGTTTTCAAATTATACAACAAATGTTTTTATTCTTCAATGTGCATACAGTACCAGTAAAAAAGTAAGTTTTTTTAAAAGCACTCTAAAACTCAACCGAAAAAATTGCTTCAAGTTTCTTACGTTAGATGATCACGAGGATGTTATGCATACTCTGAAGAAAACAGCTAGAGAGAGAGAATCACAGCATAATCTGTATTAGGCATTAATAAGGTAATTCAAGTATGGAAAACAAAAAATTGTCATCACATTGTCTAGATGGACAATATTGTGTATACCAACTTCATTGAGAAGTGAGAGATATCTACAGGCTAGGTGACCCTGAATTTGACTATTTTTAAATGGAGAAGCGAGTTTCATCAACGTCACAGAAGATAAATGAAGCATTCATGCAACTTGTAAGCATCCTTCACTTGTTTAATAAGTTAAAGTTGGTAATATCAGAAAACTGAACAGTTTCTATCCTAATTCTGGGGTATAAAGCTTTTCAGTTACCTTAAATGAATCAACATTTTATCTGGCAAATGATTTCGGAAGTTCATTTTATTACTGTTTGCATTTTTGACTAAAATTCTGAAGCTGACTGATAAGCAAATCGGAAGAAAAATATGAGGAGCAATAAAATATACAGTTACAGAAAAGCAGAAAGATTATTACTGTACATTGACAAATGTATCATATATGAAATCTTGTATAGAAACTTCTGATCAAAAATGGGAAAATTTGTTATCAAAATAAGCCAGACTGTTTATCTATACTACAATAGCCTGACAAAGTTTTTTTCAGATGAAATATGGCAGTTGTGCTGCGATGAAGGAAGTGACCGCAAAATATCTTATAAAATTAGAATCTATGAGGAATTGTTTCTATTGTCAGTACTTCTTTCGCCAATTATTGCTTTACCCTCACTCGATCCGAAATATTTAGATCTATATTCTAAAGTATAATTAAAGAATCTTTGAATGGCAACTGAGCATCCTGAGTTCATCAACAAAGGTGACCATCGTTTTTGATCTTCTTTCATAAGTCGAATAGCAGTAAGCATAATGTCCTGGGCTTCACAAAAAACGAGTGAACTTCAGAATAGTCTGTTAGTTTTTATGCACTTAAGAAAGACTTCTCACAAAATACGGTTCAGTAAATCACGTAGAGAATATTCGCTCCCGCGATTTCAATCTTTCCTTAAAAATTTTATAAGCATTGAAATTTTTCTTTCCGACATTTGTCAGTAAGATACTTTTCAAGGTATTAGAGAATTTTTCTTTTTTAATTTTTTTAGTAATGATTTTAGATGTATAGCTAATTTCTTCTAAATTCCCGAACAGGATTTTCCATTCTTAGCCACCAGTGTTATCTGTGCATATCCTTAAGGTTTTTGAAGACGTAGGGCATGTTAGGTGTTGTTTGACTGATAAAAGTAACATTATCTTGGGTTTTTCTAAACAGTCAACCAAAGTAGACCAAATACGTGATTTCATCGCTACATCACTGAATCGAACAAACAGCTGATTCGTTATTCTTCCAACCGAAACGCTAAACGTTATGTCTGCAGTCTTTACTGAAATTATCAATTTTTACAAATGAAGCAATTAAGAACAGCTTTCAGGTTACTAAAAAGTATAAAATGTCTGATATAAACTAACTTATAGAAAAACACTTCTTGATTTGTTCAGAAAGGAAAACACCAACAACCAATCAGTCAATCATTAGAAGTTAATAATCCATTTTAAAAATTTGTTTTCTCATCGAATATACTATAAGACAGTTGCCATATTTCGTATGTGGTAAACACTTGGCTAAAAACTAAGAACAGATCCATAAAACAAACACAGACACACGGGTACGCATATGTTCAAAGGTCTATAGGAAACCTACATGACATTATGATAAGATGTATGCCTGTTTGATTACTAGTAGAACCACTCTATGTTATTGTTTTACTTTCGTTGATCATCCTTCTTTTGACGACCACCTGCAGCGTTCAGTGATTATGCCTATTCTGTTTTCACTTTCTTTATTGAGTCATATTTCGAATGGACCAGATTAGTATTTCTTTTAATGTGCAGATTGTGAATGTGCATTATTTGGATACTCAAGTAATGATTACTTAGTTTGTACTTCCTAAACGTCACCATTTTTATTTACTTATTGGACAGTGACTACTAATTATTGATGTATTTGTTGCACATGCTGTGAATGAATCGATTACAGCTAATTTCACTATTCATTTTTAGCTATATGATTAGTCCGCAAAGATGAACTTGGCTTCTCTTATGTTTACAACAGATGTAAACTTGCATTTTAAAATAGGAGTAGATATGAACTGATATAGGGAGGATAATAACGTAAACATCCATACAACGACAACAATAGACCTGATTAGTGTGAACAGTACCTGGGAAATACTGATTGAATTCTCTAAACTGAATCAAAAGCGTTGAGACTAGATGTAGAATTCAAGAGGGCAGCAGTCAGACAGTCAATGATAATATGTACCTAGTGTGACTGGGAAGCATGCTACGAAGGATAATCCAGTACATTTCCTTAACTATAACTGCATTTGGAGTAGAAATGGCTTAGAATAGTTTGTAAAGTTATCCGCTTCTGATCTAGACAGTGTAAGAACTTGGTGACTACTTGACTGAGATAATAAAAGTATTAGGAATGAACAATTAGATAGTTTGAAGTGTATTCTAGTGAAGCACATTCAATTGATCCTTATCTTCTTCGGTGTTGATCAACTCATCTCTTTGCATTTACATATCCCTTCTCAACTTTCATTCTCACTCTTATTTCTATTCTATTTCCCCTGACTCTTTTACTCTATGCTGCCTTTGTGAGTAGCGTTAATCAAAGTACTCTGAGAACTTAAAGTGCTTACCAGTATATATGTTTCACTTCTAGTTACTTCTTGTTCATACACCACTGTTTTTTTTCAAAAACTGCATGCAACGTACTGTACACCATAAAAAAAGATAGAAGTGTTCTCCTATATGGAATTTCTTTTCAGATAGAGAAAGTCTTCACATCATCTAAATCCTTAGCTGCATAAACTCATAGTTACTCTAAGATAATCACGTTCCAAGGTCTGAAACAATTCATAATGCCTCCAAGAACTCTAGATTTGTTAATTTCTTATCTACTGATCCGCCATGAAAACTAATATGAAACTGGCATTGTTCAGGAGGAGTTATATTATCCTAACCATTTATTAACTATAAATCAGAAAAGAAACATTTAGTCACGAATTTTCTTTTGCCTTTTAACAAGAAAAACTACGGACTTTTTATTTGAACTAACTTTCTAGTTTTAGGCAGGACTTTAAAGGCTGCTTAAATATCAAGTTTGTAAGTAATTTCCAGTATATTTTTGACAATAGATGCAGATGGACATTTATCACCTTAACTTATGTAGATTATTAATTCACACTCAAATCCACACTATAACAAGATAAGTACGTTATCAGATTAAAGTAAGAGTTGAAGAAATTGATAAATGGCTGACTTATCGAAGCTTTTAAATTAATAATAGGCTTGCTGAAGCTCCCGAAGGGGATTTGACCCCATTTTGTAAGTATATGATGGAGTATGCACCTCTTAAATATTCCGAATACAGATTAAACACATTTCTCCTATTTTTGATAATTTTGCAGATACTACTAGTGTATTGAAGAAATATTCTCACAACTTTCAGTCTATTCCAACCCTTTCAGATGTTTTGTTATCTCTATTTGTTTATCAACCGGTAAGTCTGTAATCTACAAGAGTTCTCAAGTTCTTACGACGTAGTAGGGGCCAATTGATCTCTGTATTTCAACCAGTGGTTAGGTGGTGATAGTTGTCTACCTTTTCATCCACGTAACTAGATACGTCTGGTCTGATTTTCTACAATGTTTAGACTTCTAAAATGGTGTATTCAGCTTCAGCCGTTAAACCTAAGTCAACCATAGTAATATGGTACTAAAACGACTAAGAAAGATAGGTATCTTTAAAGCCTTTTTGATACGCCTCTGTTTATGTAGTCACTATGTAGTCACTAAAAAAGAGGTGAGGCTCTTAAGTGGTTTCGGCGTCTGCGTTCTTAAATATTTTAATTTTATCCTTTATAACGTTTACTGTAAACTTTTCAGTTACTGTTTACATTCTCACAAGTGCCATTTACCGCGTATATTAATTTACTGGTAATTTTAACAACAATATTTATCTTATGTATGTTTTCCTTGATCCAAGGTAAACTAGCAACCAGTAGAGGTGCAAATCATACACTAGATGAGGTTTGCAGTAGATTGGAAAAGGTATCTTGGGAAACCAGAGAACTATGTCAGAAATTAGGCCTTCATGGATTTCATGATCGGAGTATCCAAAAGTTCTGTTACACTATCACATTGAAAACGGGTCAAGCAACTTCAAATTAAAAAAAACACCATGGACCTTTCTAAACTCTTTCGTAATTAAATGCTACATATAGACTAGCTTTTAACAGTCCTACTGTGCATATAAACTGCTACATTATCTCCTCGAAATTTGCTTAGATGAACCAGGCTTTTAGGAAACCTTCTTTATTTCATACGGTTTCAGGCAATTGGCAGGAATCGTTGTGCTGAAGTTTTATCTTAAATAACACTAGTCAGCAAAGCGCATCTACAACCTTGAGGAAACTCATCTTCTGTGAGAGATTGGAACTCATGTCAACCAGTACTCCAGTTAAGGATATTACCAATGAGCTAGTTAGACCGCAAGTGACCTCTTGTGAGACTGGAATACATTCACTGAATCATCATTGGAGAGCAATTTCACATTTTTCATCCCTAAGTGTTGACAGAATCCTATTGACATTTTTTTTAATTTCATACACATGATATCACATCATACTCTTTGGCTTAGTCATAACAATAAAACATTCTCTGTAATATACATGACTCAGAAAGTTTACCTATTTAGAGTAACGAGAGTTCATGAGCGCCTTGTAACAGAATATGTCTTTGATATCATAATTTGAGTTTATATACTTAAATCCCAGCGCTGTGAATCCCCATCTTCAAATTATTTCCAAATCTTGCTATTACTTTCTCAAGTCACAATTAGACAAACTGGTAATATCGAAAATTTTGAAATGTTATGTTTACTTGCTGAAATGAGCCTTTTGAGAGTCTAGTATACTAAAAATGTTACGTTACCCTTTGTTACAGAATCTTCTTATGATTACTCAGCTCTGAAATCCAACCGTTTAGTTTGCCTGGAAGATAAGTACGGTTCTCATCCTTATGCCATATTTAGTTACACAAGTAATAAGTAGACTTTTTTAAATCATTGATTTTACCTTATTACCTTTCCCTAAAACATCAACATCTAATTTCCATTGGAGAAAACTTTTATGTAGTCAGGTTTTAAACACCAGCCAATCCTGTTTCCCCGCATAGTTCTGTTACCACAAATAGTAATCTATGCGTAATCTCCTGGTATTATATTAAAGCAACTAATCACCTGGCTAAAACTAACTTAAAAAGATAGACTAAACAATGTGAAGCGATGGTTCTCATAGAAATGAAGTTTCGGAAATTGCTAATTATCCTTTCAGTTGTTATAAAATGAGTTCTACCCATAACCTGGCAAAATACTTCAAATAATATTGTATAGACACAAAAGTCCCATTAAGTGGAAGACGAAGTCATTTTATCTAGAAACGAGCTAAATAAATGAACTGAGAACCCTACTAAATATGACAAACCGATCATTATCTACAACAACACCTGCATGAGTACCATTTATTAATGGAACAACAGAGTTAACTGTAACTTATAAATATTTTTCTTTAGAGATGTTTTTTACTTGAAGAATCTTTAGGTTTACCGAGAAATATGTAGAGCAGAAAACTTCAGGTAAGCACGTGAACAGTTATATGCTTCAACAGATCTGTTTTCGTTATTCTTTAGGAAGAAAGATCTAAACAAGTAGTCAATAGCTAGGTGATAAATTCCTATATCGAGGACCATCAATGACATCGTTATACTTGAACAACCAGTTAACTTCGTGACTGTCAAGATATAAAGTTATGCAGCTTTGTGAAAATGCATCCAGTAGATTTCTTTCACAAAACTTATTGAGTAAGTAAACGTCAGTTGTCAAAACTGTCAGTAATATGAGGTACTCAGTTTTCCTTTGTTCAAAGGTACGTTATTTGAAGAAATAAAATATCAAAAAGGCCTAACAGTTTATCTTAGATGGAGAATAAAAAGAAGTAAATGGTGATATGGGCTGCCTGACCTATTTTCAATATCTGTTCAGTTGTTCTTACCTTGGCATTGGCACTCACATCCGAATCAGTAATCTTTACCAACGGTGGTCGACATTCACATGTACACTTCAATCGTAAGTCAGGAAATGTGCTCTTCAGTTTTTTAATATCCTCATTTCTCATCGCTCTTTCAAACAGTATATTACTTGCATCTTCATTGAGTTGATTTGTATGAATGTCAGTATCAGATGATGTTTTCAGTTGGTCATCTGCACTTATTACTTCTATACTGGGTATTAGTTTTAAATCTTTTGATACTTCTTCTAACTGAATTATCGGCTGTTGAGTCACTTTCTTCTGTTCTTCACTCGACTGCAATTCTTCTTGTGTCAAATTTCTTTCCATGCACAATATACCTTCAGGATTATTATATTCAGGAAATTGTTCACAGTTCATGCGTTCAGGCCAAGGGAACTCATAATGTTCCATAATTGGTGAACAACCAGCTTTAACACGCTGGCATACAGAACGGCATGGTGGTAAAAAATGTGGATAGCCTTTTACACAAATAGGTGTATAAATTGAACATAATAGAAAGCGAAGATCTTTCGAACAATTGATTTGAACCAATGGATAAAATTGATGAGCCTATAAAATACAGAACAAAAAACTATCTGCTGAGTGAAAATTAATCAATTAAGTAATGTGAAATCAACATTCATTACAGCCAGTAACAACCAACTTGTTTATAAAGATATCCAATTTTACTATTGAAGAGCATGAGTAAATGCAAACCACTCACACTGAAATACAGATTTTATTAGCCAGATCATAGTGGTCTAAACATCGAATGATCGTTTCACTCGTTTGGAGACAAGCTTATCACCAATGTACCAGAAATATTAAAGCCATAGGGCTAAGCTATATAAATTAATTTTTGGATTTATTGGGATTTTAGTGATTTTCCAAGTTAATATTCATCACTGAATGAGGAGTCCCATACAAGGACGAAACAGCTGTCCAGTGCTCGCAGCCTTCCAATGTTCCTCTAAATGCTGTCAGGCTACGATAAACACCAACTTGAATCACCATTAAAATTCCCACAAACCTCCAAATTAAGTTGATTTAACGCTCATCAGTGACTAGCTTCGATAGGTAATTTCCGGAGTCCTAATAAGAAGTCGTGACCGGTGGTGCAAACTTGCTGGCTGTGAGGACATATACTCAACAATGACATTGGGTGATGGTCGCGCTAAGTCGTGAACTGGTAGAAGTTTGAAATATGGACCAGTGGATTTTTACTCACTTACTCAATGGTAGCGTTCTAGACAAAGAACCTGAAGGTGCTGGGTTCGATCCCTGGCAGGCGGGGTTATGGGTGCCCACTTCTGAGGAGCCCCATACTAGGACAAAACAGCCATCCAGTGCTCAAAGGTTTCCACTGTTCCTTCAACTGATGTTAGTCCATGATGAATATCAATTTGTTAAATTATTTAAACGGGGATTTTAATTTATTTAAATCAGTTGTAAGTACATATAGTATTTCTCTGCTGCACCTGAAAGCCTCACCAGATTATTATCATCATCATCACTTTCGTCCTTGTTATAGTTATTATTCAGTCCTAATGCCCAAAGTACACATATTTTCATTCAGGTAATTGTTTTCTGCCCCATATATCATTCATTGTCATTAAAAGGCATTTTTCAAACACTTTGTTGGTTCCTTCATGTCATAGCTTTCCAAAAGAATTTGCGTTGGCGATTAACATTCCATCTTTACTCATCTGTATATTCTTTTAGAATCACATCATTTTTACTATCTACTTTTAAAGGAAAAGGATACTATGCAATAAGGGTTTTCAAAGAGAAAGAATCATATTCCTTAGTGCATCCTCGATTTTGACGGTATTTTAAGTAGTATATATGTGCTAACAATATCTACGAAATATCATATTTTGAATTATGTTTTACTTGGTTTCAAAGTGTATTTGTAATCACCTTAAAATGAAATCTCAGACGGAGTTATAGACCATTTTTTAGCAGGGGAGATTTGTATATTAGTGAATCGATCACCAGATAACAGCTGTCTTGTTGCATTTGCCAGTATTTTTATCGAGCAGCAACATCTGATATTTCTAAGCTGTTTGAATATCATTCGGTGTATATACTATAACGATGCTCATCTGTAAATATCAAAAAATGAAATCGCCACAAGACCAAAGTTTTAAATGTTTTGTGGTATATCCCTATAGCTTAATCACTTCATTTTTAGCATTTATCATGAATCATAATCCGTGGCATAATTACATAGAAAATGAAATACCTCTAAAGTCTGTGCACTGAACATGTGAAGGAAGCAGTCATCAATTTGTTTTACACTTGAGGTCCATGGAGCAATAACAACAGTTGAAATGGACAGTCATGAAGACTTTAAAGAGAGGGTTACATACAATTAGAATAACCTCCACTAGCACTTAAGAATTCAAGTGTATTTGCCATGGAAAGGATATACAAAAGCAAAGAAGAGGACTTGGACCACTGTTTCCGATCTTGCTGATGAACGTTAACCCACTGGCCACGAAACTTAACGGTTGTTGGCGTAATCTCTTATTCTTTGGTACGTTCAAACTACTGAGTAACCTCAAACCAGGAAGAAATATCTCTTTGATGCTCTTAGAATCGAAGTTTTCCTTTAACTAATGTCACTCTACGATAAAAACTACCTTAAAATCTGCCATATCTCTTGAAGCAACTTAGAAAAGGCCATATCAAACAGAAAATCTTCTCAAGCATAAACAGAGAACTATTAGCAAGCCAATCAGACTTTAACAGTAATGAACAAGTAGACCACACCAAGTTTTTTCCTCTATTGTCAAAGCCATAGTCATCAGAAAGCACTTAAAGTAACACTTTTAACAAAACTAGTTGACATTATTAAGAGGAAAGCCATTGAAATAAGAAAAAATGTCTTTTCCTTGAAGTGACCATGAATAAATAAATGACAAGTGGCGAAATGATTTTTCACAAGATATGCATATATGCATGCATTGTTTTACTTGTTTTATCCACCTCTTATGGACACCTTACTACCTGTATATCTAAGTGCAGATTATACGGTATATCTGTGGAAGAAGGAAGATTTGTATATACACACATATATATTCAAGGATGCATTTTTAGATTGATAGCCATGTGACTTATCTGCACAAATCTATCCCCCTACAATAAAGTTTTCTCCCATACTAGCACTAATTCTAACCATCAGACACAGACACTGTGAACAAAATCTATGCCTATAAAGTAAATCATTTTACAAATAACTGTCAATCAAACAGTAATAAAATTTCATATGAGTCACAATACTCCATTAAATGAAGGATTGTTTCCCTTTTCCTTCATTTTTCTTCTACATCCTTTCATTATATGCAAAGTATGAAAAAAAGAGGTGAAAGATAGGTAGACAAGTTCATAAGTAGTGAATACATCACCTATAGATGAACAATATTGACTAATTAAAGTCAATTGCAGTCAAATATCCTTATGGTGACTCGTTTACATATTGATAGTTATAACAGACCTTATTCTGCTACAGAAACACAGAGAACTATAGACCAGAAATATTCCGTTACAGGTGACTGATTTATGCAAATGAATGTATATCTATATCTACCAGTAAATTAAAATGACGTATATATATATCGCAATCCAGTAGTTAGGATTTTTATTCTTACAAGCAATGCTGGTAAAATATTGTTGGCAGAACATGAAGAGTTTCGTTACATTCCCTTCAGAAAAGTACAGGTTAAAATATTTCGGTATAAGCATATTTTTTAACTTGGAAATATTAAGTACACCAAAGGCTAACAAAACTTTTAAAAGAACAGAAATAGCTTGAAAGAAAACTAAATCAACGAAAATTCGGAGTTTTGTATTTAATCAGTTAGGTGGTGTTAAAGAAGACAGTAAATCACAGTAAAAAAGATAATGATGATACAGTTTGATTGCAGTTATATTCATCAGGATGACTAGCAGTGGAATCCTAGACGCACGTTGTCCACCATGCCACTGATTAGTATTAAAACAACAGTTGATTACAGTTAGTTTTATTCACAGTGAAAGGAAAACGTAATGCTTGTCTCCCTCGGATACCTAACACCAAACTATTGATGCTGCCTAAATCAAAACACCAAGATGTAGCCCTCAAGTTCTTATAACCACAAGAAGTTGATCCGATGCTGAACAATGCTATTCACTGATTATTTTGTGCGTACTTTTAAGGTTCCACTTGATCTGAGACTCATATCCGAGTGCTTTCCCATTGCTTTAATGGTATATAATATGTCAGCTGTTATGAGACGAAAAAATATCGTACTCACTTGGTCTGGAGTGACAGTGACTCATTCAAACGGGCAGCATTTTTAAATTAAGGAATACCTTATTGTGTGGTACTTCGATACTGGAATTATGTGAATGAGAAAATTATTTCAAACTGTAGCATTATTTGAATGAACGAAAAAAATTTGTCAGGTTTGTTTCTCTGATATCTTGTGCACGGTAAACGGACATAATACTGGGACATATCAGAATAACCATTTTACCTGGAAAAAATGTATTTATCTATTTATTTATATTTTCGTTCTCACTCTGCCTTTTCTACTGAGCATGACTTCCTTGTAGTGTATATATATATATACATAAATATATTTAATACAGTGATTTTTTCCGACCTGGTTAAGTTTATTGGGTGGAATCCATGCCAGCTGAGATTACACCAGATTCAGTTTTCCATCTTTTCAGATGTAAAGCGTATCAATTTTGAAATTAAATTAATTTCTTTGTTGTTGAATAAACATCCCTTTTCACATTCTAAGAGAACTTCCTCATTCATCTACTTATCAGTTTGACTATCTAAAATAGCCAAGGTTCCACATACATATATTGTTGGTGGTGGTCCAGGTAAAGTGAAAATCCGTATCGTGCCAGAATTCATTCCACTGCAGCAACAGATCTACAAGTTCGGGTGTTGACCAGACTTTAATTTCACTTTAATAACCAAAGGTTTTGCAGACTGCTATATAAATTAGTGATACATCACTATTACTCGCTCATATTCCACATAACTGCCCAGCCTAGACCTCTTATTCAAATTTGAATCTAACTGAATTAGATAGAGTAGCGTCATACTGATTATCAGTCTGACTGTGTATGATATCAACAGTGTAGCGGATTTTTAATCTAAAGGCCACTAGATTGAATCCCGGCGTGGCGCAGATTTTCATTTTCATTTATGCCCAACAGTTTGCTTCTGCTTGCTTGCATACATTCGAAGAAAATGAAATATATGTGTATACTAAAATAAATAATACACGTGATGTCCGCATTTCTTGCTGAATGTACACTGTACAATGCACCTAGGTTTTGTATGTAATCATATTTGTAAGGCATCGATAGGACTTATATTCTCAGAAAATCATGTCCGGGCCACCTAATATGAACCGTTATTGAGTTGTTTGAGATGCAAATGAGCTTCTGTAAAATCAAATTAAAAATTTAAAAAAGTTAATGTATTATAAGTCACTGTTTAACAAACTAACAGTAGAGATATTAGACTGTAACTCATCGGTTTGAGTATTCAACTCTCAAACAATATTTCCAGTTCGAATTCTACTTTGGCCTAGGCAGCTGAATAGTACCATAAGTCTCCTCACACACTTAATGTCTCGTAGCCTAATACATAAGTATGTACAGGATTGAGTTACCATACACAGTTACTGCAATAAATATAATGTAGTGCAGTTCTGAATTAGTTAAACTGGTGAATTTATCACATCTTATTAAAGGTCAGTAAGCTATAATAGAACAAGTCCATTCACCTTTCCTGAGGGGAAATGAATTCGACGATTATTTTCCGGAAAGGACTCATGAATTTCCTAGTTAAGAAAAAAATACTGCAAGGAAAAGTCTTAGATTTCTTTGATCATAACTTAAATGTGTTATTCAGGAACCTAACAGAAATTATGAATATATAAGTATACATATGAATAAGTTATCCCGCTTACCCATTAAGGACTCAGCGGTGGTATATCTAACTCAAATGCCATATAAAGTGTGTATGCAGTTTAAAAGAGGTATCAGTTTCTTTGAGGCTACAAATACACTTCACTGGAAAAATATCAACAAGCAAGAAACACAGATCTTGCCAATTACTTCCGACAGTTTAATTATAAGAAATAACCTAACCGTCTACTGTAATTATTTTTCATTCTACATTTCTTAAGGAAAATCAACAAGGTAGTTTGCACAAATCTAATATACTTCATAGTGAAATTTCAGTTTAATCTGAGAACAATTTTGTAAGATTACAACTGGTCGATAACTACTAACTCCTTCGGTATTGATTTTTACCACAGTCTTATGAAGTTGATACATTTCAAAATATATTTTTTCTAAAATCCTATGATGGAAAGTTATATTATCTTTATTGCTGAATCAATTTTATTGTTAACGATCCTTGTATTTACGAAAACTTACTTGTAATTTTTAAAATGTATACGTTCATATCTTTCAAAAAATTCAATGTTAGTTAGTCGTTTTCCTGTTTAGATATAAAAAATTACAAAAACTAGGCTCCTTGTACAACACCACGTCAGTGAACATTACCACACTTTCCAACACCATTGAATGAGATAATTGAGAGTAAAAGTAAAGATTATAAATGAACAAGGAGATTGACATTACCACAGAAAATATTCCATGTGGAAATGAAGTGCGTAACATTTAGAGAGAAAATGGTGGATTCATTGGAAATATTGAGACCTATTTTAAGTCACGTTACTCGAAATCCTTAGTGTTGATCCAGAGCGCTTTAAAAATTGTGTTTTTAAGTATTTTGTAACTACTCTGATGACATACTAAAAATCACCTCATGAAGCAGGCAACATTCGATTTTTGCCGAATAAAATCTTACTCAGATGATCATTTAGCATCAATGTGAGTGGCAAAAGAGTAGTCAGTGCACATGCCGGATCAGCTAAGCCAGTAAAAGCTTATGACCCCATCAAACAACCTACACCTTTTGCACTAAACTGATTATTACATCTTAAAATTGCTCATCTGCTGACCTTTCCACATCCTAGAAATATTTTTAAGATGCTTGTGCTCCGATGCCTCTAAACTTCCTGTAGCTTTTACTTACAATGATCATGTTTTACAGATCTCAGTAGGCATATGGTGAATGGACAGCATCGTTTCTTTTTGGTCACCTGTGAAGAACAGCACTGAAGTCATAGGTGTCACACAGTGGAAAAGTGGCAAGAGAAATTTCATTGGTGCTGAAATACAACAACTTAAAAGATGCATAGGTTAGCTCTAGATTAAACGTCCGCAACTCTGGAAACCAAATGTTTATCAAAAATAATGAATGATATTTGTGCATTCTGTGGCTCTCGGAGAATCAGTTCATCTTGAATTTTGTTTTTTCTTCACAGATACTTTACTTCCACTCTACTAGCCAACAATATGCACTTCTATGAGATGAAGTGTACTTGACCAGCATGTATATTCAATAATTCTTCTGGTTTACCAATAGTATACCACTGATTCAGGTGAATGGAAGGACTTGTCACCTTCTATACAACCTCATGGGTTGTGAGTTCCAACAACTCACCAGTAATAGCATATATTTTTCCATGCTACTTGACTGCAAGGACACTGTTATACCAACTGACTAAAGTCTGCACTTTTAGACTAACTGACTTAACACTCTGCTACACCGACAGTATGCTTATGATAGGCCTGGAAACTTTTGGCCTCATTCCTATAAAATAACACTGAGGATCAACGTTTAATGCACAAAGTTTAATATCTATATCAGTGACCTTCGTACAAAACAGGTATATTTATTATTATCATGATTTGTCCCTTGGGTTCCTAATGGAACATACGGCTTCAGTAGCACGTCTCCAGTGCACACTCTTCTCTGCAAACTTTTGAACCTGTCTCCATGACACCCCAGAAGCTGTCATTTCTTCCTCGCACGATCTCCTCCATGTCATCCTAACCTCAGACGCCCAACTCGTCACTTCTCATCTGGGTTTCACTCGAGTGCCTGGCACCTGACGTCCCTAGTCGGTCTTCTCAGTGCATGTCCAATCCTATCCATCTCCACTTCTTTCTGCATATTTGTTGAGTGATAGGTTTTTGGTTGGTTCTTTGCCAGCCAAAGCTCCTTGTTTCTTATTCTTTCTGGCAACCCAATGGATCTTCAGTAACGAGCCAGCGTAGGCAGTTGTTGACGAATGTCTGTAATTTGTTCGAAATCGCTTTCGTACCGCGCCAAGTCTCTAAACCATATAGAAGCACTGACTTGACGTTGGTGTTGAAAATTCGCATCTTGTTCCACATGCTGAGAGCAGTGAAGTAGATCTCCACACTGATTTCAGGCTAATGAACGCTTGTCTTGCTTTTCCGATCCTGGCTGCTTTGACGTCGTCGTCTGTGCCAGTGCCGCCTGTAGTTGAAACGATGCTGCCTAGATAGGTGAAA
Source organism: Heterobilharzia americana (assembly GCA_944470555.2). Taxonomy (NCBI): domain Eukaryota; kingdom Metazoa; phylum Platyhelminthes; class Trematoda; order Strigeidida; family Schistosomatidae; genus Heterobilharzia; species Heterobilharzia americana. The sequence continues at coordinate 99,084,208 of OX104127.1, forward strand.
GAGACTACTTCCCTTAATTTTCTTTCGTTGATGGTGATTGGTGCCTCTTGTTTTTCATGCTGTTGTTCGTTGAAAATCTTTATCACTTCCGTCTTCTCCACATTCATTTGAAGTCACGTCTTCGCTGCCCTGCCTCTTTGGTCAACTTGTTAGTTTTGTTAGTTAGGTTTCATCAGCGTTGATCTCTTCCTTACCGGATATTAACCTGGTTATTTGATACAATGTTATCATGTCTCCATCTCTCCTACCTGCAGCCTGTTCCGCTTCACTTGCTGGTGTGTCGAAGAAGTGTCTTTTGTCTTTCCGTGCACTCTTCTTCACTTCCTCGGGCTCTGTTCTATACGTTGTACTCAGTTTCTCTCCTCGTTGTGCATCCTTGCACTGGTTTATCTTCTGCTTCACCATCCTCCTCTCCCTCCTCTATCAGCTTCCAGGTATCCATTGAGATCCATTCCTTGTCCTGTCTTCTTTCTTATTCCTTCCTAATACGGCTGTGCAGGTTTCTTTCCATATCTCTTTCAAAGACTTTCAGTGTTCATCCACACCCGTTTCTTCAGGGATGTTCCTCGATATCTCCCATCTTGACTTGATGGCTGATGTGAAGATTTTCTTTGCAGTTTCATCCATCATTTTCGGTTCTGGGTGTTGAACTTGAACTGTGGTCTATCATCACCAACTTCCTTGAAGGCTTTCAACTTGATTTGGAAGGTTCCTTGCACTAGATAGTGGTGTGAGTGGTGTGAACATACATCTGCTCGCCTTCTTCATCTTGTGTCCAGTAGGCTGCGTCTCCACTTTCTTCACATTGAGATGAAGTCGATCTGATTTTTAGTGTTCCTGGTGTCTAATGAAATCCATGTTGCTCGCTTTGTGGATATCCTTGTGCTTGAACACACTGCCTGGCCTCCAATCACCAAATCGTTGAATGCACAGAATTCTGCAAACAATTCTCCATTCTCATTCATCACCTCACCGAGCGCTTCTCGACCCATGGTTAGTTCCCTTCCTGTGTTGTCTGCTCCCAGTTTGGCATTCATGTCACCTCACCAATTAGAATTTCGATGTCGCCATCTGAAGTGGAGTCTTGTCCAGTGTTGATTGCAATTGTCTGTAGGATTCCTCCCTCTTCTTTTGATCCGTATTATTTTTAGGTGCATAGCATAGCATTGTATGATGATTACTTCCTTTTCTTCTGAGTTGAATCTTGCTATCTTGCTATCTGATTCTGGAGGAGATTGGTTCCCACTGCATGGGAGCCTTTGATGCTGTTGGGGATATCATGATAGCCACTCCATAACTCAGTGTGCTCGTGGTTATCGTCTGGGTGATAATATCGGAGTAGATTATTGACTCCTCTCCAGTTGACAGTTTGGAGATTCCACTGCCATTCCATCTGCTTTTGCAAATTCCTAGTACTTCAATGCGATACCTTCTCATCTCGTTTGTAATCTGGGCTGCCTTGCTAGGTTCAAACATGGTGCGGACATTCCATGTCCCCATGTTTATTTTTGCTTTTACCGAGAGAGAGAAGACGCATCGACCGACTGGCTTCTCGTAGGCTTTCACCAATTGGCGTCATTTCGCCTCTCCGATTCCAGCGAGGAATAAGTTTGTTTTTATTTTTTATATTTTGTTTGTGCTCTGAAGTTTCTTTAGCGGTTGGGTTGATTTTACGGGGTAGGGTTGCTAGCCCCATTCCCAACCTTCTCTCTTTACCCGTGCTTGCGACCGCTAGTAACTAGTGAACTAGTTAACCAGGCGACAGAAACTATCCTTGAATACTTTCAGTTTGTTAAGTGAATTTGTCCAGTATGTCTACTCAGAGCAGTGTTCATATCAGGTGTACGTTTAACAGGTCTGATAAACACATAGTAGTCAGTACCGTCCAAGGTAGCTGCGCGAAACTTTTTAAAACAACTAACTTTATCGCTTTAAGAAGTGTGATTAACTTTTCTATTATTTTGGAACAGCTGTAAATTACGAGTATTTACCTACAAGCTTGCTTCGCTACATGAAATACTGTACAAATAGAGGTAAAAAAAAAGACAGACGCCTTGAGAAAAAACTGCTTTTTTCTCTCTTTGTAACTTCATTCACACATCGTCTCAACCAATCTTAATACTAAGAATATTTCTACCTAAAAATGATTTCTCGAGAAGAGAACAATTAAAACACGCTGATATAACTTTATTTTCTAGAACTTGTACTTTTCACTTGTATTCTAAAGTTTCTGCGAGAAAGTTTTCTTATCACTGTGAAATCTTTATCATGATGGACACCTGTAAGTATGGGAATTTTTGATTCCATTTTGTTTTGTTTCTTTTTACTCAGCTGTAGGTTATGTTCCTCTTGAAGACGTTGTTCAACCTTATATGCGTACTAGTTATCGTTGTAGTTTTTAGCCGGTTTTCCCTATTTTTCGTCACGTGTAGTGAAGTAATGAACTGAGATTTTTACATTGAGATAGGATGTGAATTAAAGTTTTGAGTTACAAAAAAATTGCAAGATAATAAGGAAAAGAAAACGTCAGGAAGTATGAAAATAAAGATTTAAATGACTACATATTTTTCCTTGAAAGTTTCATGAAACTCTACCAATGAATACAATGTTTTAAAGGGAAAAGTATATATGCATTTGGTGTTGATATTTAATTCACCTACTGCCAGTTATGCCTGTAGTTAATTGATTTTAGGATTAAGTTAGCTGTGACAGTTTATTTTACCATGTCAGATCCTTAAAGGCATTTTAAGTAATTCACAGCACAGTAGATGACATGCTACAGGCAGTGAGAATTCGTCTACTGCAGGCTACATATATATATATATATATATATATATATATATATATATTTCTGTTCAAGTAATGGTCGTTGACTAGTAATCAAACTGGCCATCATTTTCCAAGAGCTCAACGCTAGTCAAAAAATATATCCAAAATGTTTAAAAAAGTAGCACTGAGCGTAGTGATGGGACACTGTTGTGTCAGTTGGCAGGATGTCATTTGCCTTAGTTCGTGTCTGTTAGCACTCCTCAGTAAAACATGTCTACAATCATAAAGAAACTGATGTTTCATTGGTTTTCATGCATGCGTTACTCACCACTGAAGTCTCAAACTTTCGGAATCGCATAAATGTGGTAAAATGGGCTTCGACATTACGTCAATGTTTTAGGGACAGTTGAAATTCTAGTCACGAAAGCAATTGAGAATGACTAGTTATACATTTACTTGTAACATGGCATCGATAAACTAAATTTTATGTTAATTCATAAGAATAACAAGAGTTGCAGGCCATTTAGCTCTGTTCTCTCAGACCATCAACCAGTATTTTGTTCTTTAGAATTTCACATGGGAAACTCAATGACCGTAACATAGTTTACAACATAAGCTGGAAAAGCCCTAAAAATGAAGGAAATACTTAGCACATTTCACACTCGTTTGAGACTCTTCAGTAACTGTCAGCTGTTTTCTCATTCATTTCGGTACAAAATATCTGGAATCCAAACAAATCACAAAATACTAAAGATTGAACGATAATATAGCACTGCCAAACATAGACTTCCCAAATATTGCAGGCTAACCTTTAACCTTTTAAATTAAATACAGCGAGGGTTAGCGTGTACATCTGCCAGTAGCATTAGTTCGTGGTCACACTATGAGAAGTATTGGCTGAAAATGAAAATCATGAGCCAATAGCTTGAAGCCTTAGAAGTAATAAACTTCACTACATTTAGTGCCTTGTGGTCAAAAGCAATCAAGAGGAAGATCTAAGCATGTTTTTGTAGCACTCAACACACCACTGTAGATTCAAAGTCCCTAGGAAAACATCTTTTTCCTTGAATTCATAACAAACCCAATGAAATGCATGTTGGAAGTTAGGTGCTACCCTTAAACCAAGTACAATTACCAAACATTCAATCGCTGCTTACCACAAACGAAAACTTCAAATCCCAAGCTTACTTAGAGCAAAAAAATAAATTTCTGAATAATTTACACGCAACATTTATTCCCATAGTCTCTAAACTCCATCATGAAGATTATTTTTAACTAGTGTATAAATGAATAAAAGTAGGTTCTCCTATCTATTCTTCCTAAAAAATAAAGAAAATTAAAGATTGTGTTTATTCTTTAGTTTTCTATATTTTGCGCAAAAGTATGCCAAATTCTGAGTCATTGTTTGTCATTAGTAAGAGAACTATTATCAGTCTATCGATTTTGTTGTGAGCACATTCAACGGTAAGTTGTTTATTCGTATAAGCCCCTTCCTTAAAGACATTTTGGCTTCACTTTTTAGATAGACTAGTTGATTGACTGATAGATGGATAGATAGGCGGATAGGCAAATTTTGTAAATTAATGTATGTGATAATGCGATTAAGATATGAGCATATACATTCATGTATAATGAATGACTTATTATAAAAATATCATATGATTGATATTAGATTAGACTGGAGTTATTAACAAGGTTAAGTTCAACAACAAAATACGAAGACTAATTAAATATTCATTCTAGTTTAATTGTTAACATTAAAATTGCAATTATGTACAAGACCATTTCAGATATTTAACAGACATACTGGAACACGCACACATACTTACACAAGAGAAGATTAAATGATTCTGAGGTGGCCTGTTTAGGCTTTATTCATCTCCTTGTTCCTGTGAATATTTGAAGCTTAAAAAGGGAAGTTTATAAAAAATGGTTGATACGTTGGCAAATACTCCCAGTATTCCTACTGATGATTTCCAACCACTTAGTTGATTACTGAATGAAATTATCATGGTATTTGAAAGAAACAAAGTACGATCAACAATTGCTATCAACTTATATTCTACTCTTGCCACTATTTTTTGATGGTATACTTTTGTATAAAATACACACACTTTATCGTTTATTTATACTGATTATGATATGGATTACCAGGAAGATACTGTGAAGTCCTTCATAGTAGCTAATGGGATAAAAGAATTTGTGCATACTTCGAATTGCTGAAACCGTCACCATCTGACGAGTTCAACCTGAATTGTGTTAAGGAAGGTGAAAATTACCGTCAATATAGAAGTGGAGCTCTTGAGCAGTGTACTGTATTGTAATTCAATTTTAAGACGTATCATACGATATAACAGCATCATTTGGTGAGTAACGTTTTGGACGCAATTTATTTTCCATTAGGTTATACTACTTCACTATGTGGTATATCTAATCGACATACTAAAATCAAGATAATTACCAATTTATTATTGCTCTGGTGACTGTTAACCCTCTCGTCCTTCCTAAAAATGTTTCTTAACCCCTACCTTTTGTTTATCCCCTCCTATATTCGTGCTGATTATCGTTCCATAATTATTTTATTTATCATTATAACGACAACTGATCTCAAGCACATCTTTTTATCAAGATAATACTTTCACACAACCACTTCTACTTATTTCTAATCGTATCTCATTCGTAACCATTCCTCACCTTGTCGTGTAATCCAGTTAGACTGAATCAAATACTTAAACCTTCTTTGTTCTCCGACTTTTATGCTTATTTTGACCTTCAGAATATTAGTTGGTTTCTTAGGACGCATATTTACACTCATTACGGGGTTTAATTGCTTATTTCATAAGGCTGTATGTAGATGACGAAAATCTTATGGAATTACTTGACATAATTTTATTCAGTAAATGTTTTCATTGAGTTATTCAATTATATCTACTGTAATTACTGTGGCAATTTTATTCGAAAGCAGCTGCAATTTATGTATCATGAATCAGCCAGTCGGTAAGCAACTAATTGCTGATTTGTTTTTAAGAGGGAGTAAACGAGTTCCCTAGCTGGTGTCTGAATGTCATTTAATTATCAAAAAACCTGCCTTCAAATTAATTAACGATAAAGAAAGGTATTCCAGTCGATCATAGATTGTAAAATAGTACACCCAACCTAACATTCATGATAAAACACTGAAATTTACGACGAAAAAACATTTTTCATCGATCCTATTCCATTTTAAAGATTCGTTATAGTTTATATGCATCATCACTATGAAGATTGACCTCTAAAAGTGTAAGCGCAAACTGGAATGGCAAATCAAACTGTTCACCAAGTGAAGTGATAAATTTGATTCCAAGAAATGTAATCAGTATGCTTTGACAACCCAGTGTATTTATTTAATAACTTTTTTATTTTCGTCTTATTTAGTAACTGGCTTTAAATGATCAGCTAGTAGACCCTCTATTTTCAATCAACTCTGTACAGCGCAAATCTATTTAGCAGCTTACTAGATATTACGAACATTATGAAGTCTAGTCATTAAAACTTGAGCAGTCCTGGTGACTTAGTAGGGAAATGGAAACTATTTAAAATCTTAACGCAACCAGCATCTCTCCCAAACAACCACCGCAAATGATAGGGTAGATTAATTAGGTTTGAAATTCTTAGTCAGAATCCATTTATTCGAAGCTGAAAGGACTTTTTGATCTATCATCCCAACAAGCACCAAGATCTTCGTTCAAATCATCGTGTTCATTACTTCTAAAAGTTCACCAAACCTAAATAACTGATAGATTCCCCGAAAGAAGATATACAACTCTTGTATCCCTGTTCTTGGTTTAGTCTCTTAGCTTATTCTGCAAAACTTATCCAAATAACGAAACTTTTATATCTGTATGACTTTTTTCTGAACTCCCATAAAATAGATAATTATGTTGCCTTTCCTACTATTTCGAAAAAAATCATCTTTTTTCTAATCTCTATGACTACCTCCACACACACATAATTAGAAAATAACCTTTATTTGATGCAATAAAGTGCAATAGTGAAATTGGTTCCCGCTGTTATTCCTTTTTAGCTGCTGAAAGACAAAAAGATTACCACAGTCAGTAATAACTCACAATCTAATACATCAACTTTATTCCTGTATACTCATAAAATGAACAGGTACCTATTTTAAAGAATATTCATCTATTTGATTAGCCCAAACCCATTCGTTTACAAACCTACCACCTCCCTCTGATAACTGTTTCTAGTGTGAACTCGTGTTCATGTGTGGTCTGTTCTTTTATTTTCAGTTTTATTTTATTTGTTAAAAATATATATGATAAAAAGAATAAGCAGAACAAACTTTGTTTACCACAAAATCATTCATAAAACCAGTAAAACTGCTTGGTATTTTCCATCCTAACTAGAAAGGTTTTTTTTAACGAGTCCTAGCAACAAAAAGTTCCTCTGGACTAAAAACAGCCAACTAAGACATAAATATAATAAAATTATAAGTGCACATATGTATCTTTTTTATCCCAATACATCTATCCCTTCAGAAGGAGAAGCAGTTACAAGATCTGAAATTAGTTTTCATCACAGACTGACACATTTGGAGAACCAATGAAAACCTGTGAGCACTAGATAGTTATTTTGTTCTAGTTTGGAATTCCTTTGCAGTACGCACCCACAACCCTGAGAGAGAGCAAGTTCTAGGACATTAGTTCCTGTGGCAAACACTTTACCATTCAATCACGGGGTTGGAATCCAATGGCTTACAATATTTTACCTCTGCTGATTTGTAGGCTCTGTTCAGTTAGAGTGCTTAAATTCACTTAGATTCCGTCACCAGTTGGTGATCTACAGTTTCTGCAAAATTGAAGTTTCTTTTGCAATGCACTGACTATCTGTATCCGAGTTTCACATTCATAATAGACCGAAACGAGTCAAACTGAAAGAATATAAGCAGGATCAGGGTATAGTCTGTTGACTCTCCTTATATGTAAACACACAAACTAAGATATTCTTCAAAAAGTAAAGCCATTGCGTTGCATCGGATGCCCCGGTTTTGTTATTAGGCAGAAAACGAAAATGAAAGGTGTACTGCTACAGTATGTATGAATTTATGGTATGAAATGAATTCACCCGAATAACTTGTTTATTCAAACGTTAATTTAAAGTGAGTAGCCGGAAATATAGCACAGTCAAAGATTATATTGGTTAAACTGAAACTAGATATTACTCAACTGTTAGGTACATTATTGAGCAGTCACATCAGTGGATTCTGTGTTATACTTTGAGAACCCAGTGGTAGCCTTCAAAGTATTGTAGGCGGAAGAGATATTTCATGTATCAGAGAATATACCTTAGGTGGTGTAGATCTGAGGTAAACAATGAATGCGTGCAAAGATTTTGAGTTTAAAACCACTTGCGTTATCAAAACATATCTTAGATGAACACTTTACACCACAAAAGATGCATACGCGGAATGGATTCTTTAAAATAGTACGTAAATCAGGTTTCAGGAATGATCTCCACTAGTCCTTTTTGCTGACTGTGACGTTAAGTAATGAACTTTGTAAGGTTTCATTGTGTGGAACACTGAATCTAAATAATACATGTGACTCTAAACTGACTAATGACAGATAGTGGCGTTCCAGTTACTTCATAATTAAAAAAAGTACAACTTATTTTAAATTTACAATATAACGGCGAAATTTACAACCAATAAATATTTTGTATTTATTTAATTAGGTTTCGAGACTTTTCAGTAGTTCGTGGGAAGCATCATAGGGTGAAGAAAGAATTGTACATCACTAAGTAGCTTCTAAAAGAGAACGGGAACTTCAAGAGATTCTTCATGAAGTATGCAAACTTATGAGTTGAAGGAATCGAACATCTTAAGTCCTATTCATCTTACATTTAAGGAAGATCCATTATTCCGAAAAACGGATGAGATAATCGAATGAACACTAAAAAAGGCGTTCTTCCACCTCAACTTGTATCCGAATACGATCCTCTATGCTCACTAAACCAACCAGAATGGAATGACCACTATTCTTATGTCAACCCCATCTGAGCTTATGTACTTGTGCGCAACTGCGGTTGCAAGTACATTGAAACGACTCAAAAAAGAACATCCATTCCGTTCTTTGACTACATCTCAAAGAATTTGCACTTGAAGGAAAGCAGGATTCTAACCAGTGCAATTAGCAGACAAGTCGTAGATACAGAAATTCTAGTTGATAATCCGAAAGCCATTAAAATTTTAAATACGTAGAAAATGCCTGGGCCACTACACTTCACTGAAAAATTGCTACCACATGATTTCGACTGAGCCTGTGCATGTATAATAAAACTGTAATCACTATCTCACTTGAAGGGTGATCGTAATTGAGTCGTGTTTCATTTCAACTCAATAGATTGGTTTTGACCTCATGAACTTCATTTCTTAGTATGCTGTGTAATCTGCTTCATGGCATTAAACGTCCCGTTTTCTTGTCTTTCTGAGCAATTTTTAAACTTCCTATCTTACAGTATATAAACTGGAAGTGTTTCCGGTGTTGAACTTACTATATTTTTATTTCTCAGAACTTCGAATTCAGTGCAGTCATTTATAAAAGCCAATGCAGTATTTACCTTGGTAAGCTTAGCGGTATGCTTCTGAAAAACATTGAGAACCTTCAACGCACAAGGTTACTCATAACATTTCAGCTCTTTATGAACTCGTTTTATAGTTACCTATTTTACAATACTTTACGAGCTATTATTCAATGTTTTATACTGGATGTATCTAGGCGTTTAATGAAATCCTAACAGCCAGTGAAATAAAATGATTTCCTTTTATTTTGAATATCTAGTCCATCCCACTCAGTTTAAATTCATCCAAGAGACCAAATGCATTGAATTTATTGGTTGGATTGTAGTATTCTTGCGGTAAAAGTTGAATACTCCTTTTTCTATACAACCGATATCGTGCATATAACTAAGGGTCTCTGAGAAGACATTATTCACTAATAGTTTAAGATGAATCTGTCTACCAGTTTACTCCATTTTAAACTGACTTTTCATCTAGAGTTTTATTCTGTTTTAAAAGTATTCAAGAATTCCTTTCACAGATAGACAGATTTTTACAGACATATTACTAACCAGTAGCTCAATTTCCAGTGAACTCAACAAAAAACTAAATGAAACTCCTCAACAACATGTACATCCGTGAAGTATGCAGTCAACCATACCAATTGTGTTACTGCGAATGATTCCATACGAAAATGTGGAACGTGATTTAAACCCGTAATCTACCGACTGAAAATCAATTGCTTAGATCAGTGAGCCATAGCTCCAACAAATTCATCAAATTTTTACTGAATGAGGATTATAAAACTCATATAAAATTTGAGCATCTCAAAAAAATATCTTTAGTTTGTGTTCCGTAACATTTTATCTTAATTCAACAAAAAGTGGAATGAAGTCGGTTTATTCCACAAACAATAAGGTCAGTGTACCCATAAGATATAATAATAATTTAATCTACGATCATCTTTCGGCGTCAGTAAATCTACTCTGCCAAACCACAGATATTTGAGGCAGTCTCATTAGTGGAAATTCGAATGTTTCTTCAAGAAAGATGCTCCTAATTACAAACCTGGTTGTGTTCCGGTGAAAGGACAATGTTACAAAAATAGTGTATATGTACAAATAAAAGTATAAGTCTATTTACAAGTATTGTTAGTCGTTTGGGAGAAGTGAGATTTTCCGATGTCAGCGCTTTACTCTAACTGGGAATTGTTATCCTGTGTTATATAAACACTGTAAATGCTACGTATAAAAAGGAGGTGAAAAATATTAAAAACTGACTCACTTCTAAGCCAGCCTCTTCCTGCGTTTCATGATGAAACATATTAGGCAGTCTTGTATATTCATAATACATGCCTTTACATAATATCAGTGTAATAGGTTCACACCGATGTGTCTCCACTTCACCATGAGATGATGATGATGATACCGACGATGGTGATCCTGATGCACCTCCAGATGATGATGACGGCGAGTGGAATAATACATCGTTTAGAGAAGACATCATCAAATGACTATCAGCCATGGCATCATTTTTCATAAAGTCTGGATAGTTGTGTATATCACTTTCGGAATGATCTAGTTCAGTTGCTGAAGTCTTTCTATGCGGCGTTTCTGAGTTTATGTTATTCCTCCCTGTCAACTGATTAGGTTCCAACTGATAATAAGCACAACATTTAGGTGAATTTATCGAATAAATGCATAACATTGAAGCGATTATTAATTTTAGACGATGCAATGACATCAAAGTTGATCGGTTACACTTTCTTTTCATTGATTTCGCTAAGCGATGCATAGTACACAGGCTGGTGAAAGTGCAGTAAATGAATCAGAACAATGAACTAATCTGAAAAAAAATACAAAAAGCACTTAGTTGCAACAATTCCAAGATAATTACTTCCACCCCATAAAAACGTCCCAAAAAGCTCTCATTAAATAAGTGGATAAATTTATGCAAACCCCGAACAGGGTAATAAAGCACAAAACAACTCTTCTGTTTTACTGTTAAAGGTGAGATGAAAATTTGGGTCGTGGCGAAACTTGAACCAGAAGCTAAACAGGAGCTCCACTGACAACTACGAGACCCTGGCGGGTAGTGGAGGTTGCTACATCACCACTCCGATACACACAGACAGCTTCTTTGAATCCTCTTGTGATCCAAGTTTTCGCCTCAGATTCATTAATCATTCATATCAATAATACCACTCTGCCACGCCACGAATACGTCACACAATCGCATCGACAACTTTTCACTTTACCTTAAGACAGCTCAGAAGCATGTGTCAAAAATCCAGATGTATTTACTGTTTGTTACCTAAAAGCAAACATAAAAGTTGGTTATCGGTCACCGTCTGGATAAACTCTGGCTAATAACTTTAATTAGGTTTCTGAGTGACGAGTAGAAGTCGCCTCGTTTTGTAAGGACTATATCAAGTATCTGTCAACGAAAGTGCAATCAATCAAAGTACTCAAGAAAAATATCTGTATGTATGGAATAAGACAAGTTCTGAAATGTGAATGAATCTGGGATTATCATCTGCGACTGTCATTTATTCAAATTAAATTATACTGATGACGTAGCAGATATCGAATTCACTCCCATCTTCTTTTACAGTAGAGACTATTGATTAAACAGCTAAACTTGTAATTAAAATTGAGAATTCTATCATGTTTTCTTATCATTATCTTCACAGAACTTTCATAACCAGCACTACATATGAATAAATGTCTGCCGGTCAAAGTAATCTCATTATGATTATGCTAGTGTTTGACCAAATTATTTTGAAAATATTTAAACTCACTATCCAGATCAAGATGATTTGAAGCAGACGCACCTATTTTCTTTGTTTGGTAGCCAGTTCATCTGTGGTGTACTCAAAATGAATCAGATTGAAAGCAACATATCATTCAAGCCACCTTGAACAGAATCACCTAGTTTTGTGCTGTTTTTATGCACAGGATCAGAGTGGCTTTTGATGTGACACAACCAGGATAGCCTTATTTTTCTGGAAGTCACGAAGGTGCCTTGAAGTTATGCTTGTTTTCACTTTGGAAGAGAACTCTCACTTTCACTACTCTCAATGATCTCCTAAGTAGGCTAATTATTCGACTGACGGTAATGAGAAATATCCATAAGAAGCTCATATACTAATAGCGATCCAAACAGGTCAGCAATAGGACATTTTATCAAAGTGTACTTGTTTCACAGGTAATGGCTTACATAACTCAAGAGGCCAGCGGATAACAAGCCGGTGTTTAGTGAGATGAGAACAACAGTGTGAAGAAACCATAGGCTGATGAATATCAAATATGACGAAAAGTGCTCCTAAACTATTCCTCATATTTGGTGTCATTTCTTTTTATCATGAATTGCTTATAACTAAGGATTGAGTAAAAACCAAATTCCAGTAGACAACTATAATACAGTAGGCTTTTGACACCTTACCACCGTACACCACCAATATAGTATCAAATGAAATTCGGTGATCCCTAGTTTTTACTGCGAGGATGCTACTACTCAGCCTCTAGGTTGAAATTCATAAGATCACTTTCATAACTTCCGTCAATTTGTGATGTTAAGTAATCATAGTCCAACAACTTTACTGAACACTCATATCTAGCACTGGAACAATAACCCCGCAGATCACCACTTCTTAGTAAAACATTGGAGATATAAATCTACACATTAGTGATCCTTAAAAAAACGTAGGTATTTAAAGAAACGGGCTTTGTAAGATTCAATGTTACTCAAATGGTAGTTTTACTGAAAATTCTCCGTATTGCTGGAGTTCACTTTTTGGTATGATAGCACAATAAAACTTTTGGATTCCTTCAACATGGTGTAACCACTATTATTATTATTAGTATTAATATTGCTTTCATAACCATGTGTGTTACAACTACTACTTTTTCACAGTTTCCCATGATTTTATTGATGAATATAGGTGGGTAAATATTGAGATATAAGGTAACCTTAGTGCCTCTGTTTTCCTGTCTTACTATACTTACCATATTTTACTAACCTATTAGTTAGATAAGAAGTGAGTTATATAGATATTTCAGAGTTCAACATACACTTCTGGTAAACAATATACCCACTGAATAATTATTCTGAATAAAATTACTTCTTTTAATAAGTCTTATTCTATGGAGTTAATAAAATTCAAAATGTGTTTGCATTTACACAGTCAACATTGAATTCTGAGGTTTTATTTCATGAACTGAAAAAAACCACAGAATGCGAACTAACAAAATATGTCCTTGCCGTCGTTGGTCATGTGTTCAACGCCTACAAATCTTGGTTTTCCTGCCGTATATATCTCAAAATATACACTATTTAGTAGGAATAATATTAAGCGAAAAAAATGGCAAGTTTCTATGACTTTTATTCATTCCTTCAGTAGAAAACTTAGGCTTTAGTACTATCAGGTCGGTTTACTCAACAGAAGTACTATGGTGATAAAATGCTGCTGAAGATATGAGTTCCACTAATTTTGCCTCCTCTCAGCAACTAGGTAGATCACCAATGAGACCGGAAAACATACTTTGGAGTTTAAAATTCAAAAAATAGAAGTGGTTTCATGAAAACCGGTTGTATAGTAAATGTTCTATATTGATGATATTTTGGATCATAGTCTAACAATTTGTCATACACATATATCCTACATCCTATTACTGATAGCCACAAATGAAATATCCATATATATATATATATATATATATATATATATATATATATATATATCCATATATATATATACATATGATAAGACAGGTGTATTTTGTATACTTATCAAAATCATAATACTTTTCTCTTCGAGATTATCCATTTCAGGTAGTAAATAGAAAAAGAAATACAATAATAAATGCATTAAAATTTTTTTACTTTCTCTTCCTCTACAAATTGGCTCACCTACAGTAAAGGTGTAGATAAAAATCATTCATCTACTGGACAGTGTACTGATAAGGCTTGTAATCATAATAGCAACGATAATAATAACAATAACGATGATAATGATGACTACTGTTAATATTAGTAGTAGTAGTAGTTTAATGACTTTTTATCTGAGTGTTGCTAACATTATCAAAAGTCGACGAGACCTACTGGTGATTATAATATTGGCGTACATGTAGTCATATATATATATATATATATATATATATATATATATATGCCCGCCGATTACTGATGAATACACGTACATACACATATTCATACAACAGAGTACAGTAACGGAGACAGAAAAATAAAAAATGAACTGGTAATGTGGATGAATGAATTAGGGAAAATAATTTCAGTACCTTGAAAAATGTTTCTATCAATCATTATTCCAAATTATTGGACAAAGTCAAATACTCCTTAACTCATCCATCTATCTATCTATCTACCTACCTATTTATCTATCCATTCATATATATGTGTATATATACTATATGTACATATATATATATACATATATATATATGATGTAGTAAACGGATTTCCAACAGCGTTTAATAATTTCTCTCTGTTTTTATTTTCTTACATATGGTACACTCATGCATGCATGCAAACATACACATAAAAATATCCTAGGAAGTAGCAATTGCAATATAATCACGCAGTCAACAATGCACACACAAACACAATCTAGATATACACGTTTAATGAAAATTTTGATTAAAATTATAATTTTTTAATTATTTCTGTCAGTGTGTAATAGAAGCAGAAGGTGAAATAGATTATAGTGCCTTAGATAAACAGGTTTCTTCTCTCAAGTTTTTTTCAAATCTCAACACCAGAAAGTTTAACATTGAAAAAATATGCTTAAATTTCCAAGTGGAACTACATGTCTTCTTTCTAGAGACATATGCCATAGAAGGAAAAATGTACTGTCTACATAAAAGTACAATGTTTTGTCGATAAGGTTAGGTGCAAGTTGAAAGCAGTTTTCACTGAAGATCGATGTCAGTTAGAGAAGTACTACTGTAGGTATTACCGAATAGAAATTCTCTTCTTGTTTATGGCTCCTTGATAGTGCACATCCACGACTATATGCTGTACCAATACCATTAGGTTGAACAGCACACACCTTGGCACTAGATATGGTCAGTAAAGATTTCTATGAACAGACTCGTGGAGTAGATGAGCCTCAGCTATGCATTCTACTTTATTATGATGACAGAAGACCATGATAGCCAGCAAAATTAGAGTTAGAGAGTCGTATTCTAAAGAAGGTTCACCAGTTAGTTGTATGAGTACCTTACATCTAGTATCCAATATGTATTTCGCGATTCAGCAGACTGAATGGATGGATCTAAAGTGCAAACTTAAGAAGGAAGTTAAATACCTCCTAAGACAAGTGTGAACTCAAGCGATGGATTGTAGACAAACTTGAAGCATGTTCTCTTATTGTCAAACACGTGTACCTACTTTTTGGACATTCTGAAGTTGGTTAACAATAGCCATTTGACAAAGATTTTACCAGATTTTTAGAATTTCGAAGTGACATATTAAATAGTATAACAGGGTTTCAGATGTCTTTTATTTCTGATAACTAACTCCTTCACTAAACTTTAGATTCACCAACAAATCAATAAAGTACAGCAAAATTCTTATCAGTAAACAACATTTAACAAGACGATTTCATCTGTTACCCTTTAGAACTTGGCAGTTCATTTGCTTTTTGAACGACAGATACTTGATGTAACGTATAAATTGTTTCAACAAGATGGGTAGAAGCAACCATAAAACTGATAATGTATTATTTATAACTAAAAAATAACTACAGCAGGATTAACTAAGTGATAGAAATGATTTTAAAAAGTCTCCTTCATTGATCAACATCAGTCGTGGTACTGAAGAAAGTCATCGAGCACTGAATAGCTGTTTCATCCTTGTCGAGGACTCTTCAGCCACATGCACCCATGACCATGTGTAGGATACTAAACGAAGAACACCAAACTTCGCTTCAAGCATGTTAGGACTTGACCAATGTTCTGAAACTTAATAAGTCAAGTCTTCCGAATTTTGTCAGTTCGTGATATAGCGTGATCATCATTCAATGATATCAGTGAGTATTTGCCGTCATGCCAGAAGTGGTTGACTCTACACGTTACAGCTTTTCCAAAAAACCTATAAAAGGATCTTTATTAATTTATCTGATTGAAATGCTCTTCATTTTCTCACTCTACAGATTTTAAGCCTAAAAGGTCCAGAATTTAAGACGTTTTCATTTGTTGTGCACGTTCCTAGTAATGAAACAATAGCTACCGAGTGATGTTACTTCTTGGTTTGGTTACTCTTTCGCAAGCTTATGTATGTATTGTTTCAAATATTGGGCAGTTAAGTCTCATTTCAGACATGAGTAACTGTTACAGAGTCAGAAGTTTTATTAACGGGAATAAGGTCATTTTAGCTGCTGTCCGATTTAAATGCTTGTGTCAACTTATTCACGAATAAATGGCAGTAGTATGAAGAAACCTAGAATCCCAGAAATGAATTATGTGAGATCAGATATCTATTGAAATCTTTGATACAAACTAGCAATCGATGTCAGTGCTCCCAGGTTTCCTTTGTTCCTCCAACTGATGTCAGTCTTCGATGAATAACAACTTGAAATATTTCCAAATCTCCACAACTCCCTCAAAATTTAATTGAACTGGTGCTCATTGGTGACTAGCTTCGAGAAGTATTCCCGAAGTTCCAATGAGAAGTCGTGACCGGTGGAGTCAAAGCCTGATGGCCGTGAGGACAAATACTCAACGATGACATTGGGTGGCGGTTTGCGCTATATCGTGAGCTAACAGAAGTTGGAAATATGGAGCATTGGATTCTGACCCAGTGGCTCAATGGTAACGCGCTGGTCGCGGAACCTGAAGGTCGCGGGTTCGATCCCTGCTGGTGGGGTCGTGGGTGCGCACTGCTGAGGAGTCCCATACTAGGACGAAACGGCTGTCCAGTGCTCCCAGGTTTCCTTTGTTCCTCCAATTGATATCAGTCTTCGATGAATAACAACTTGAAACTAGCAATGATTAAAAGTTCCCAGCCTAGTGGATAACAAATCACTGTTTCCAGCAATGGACAACAGCTTTGTATCTCAGTATGACACTAAAGTATGATCATACTCCAACTGAAGTGTCACTGATAGTATGAAGAACAGTTTGTAGATTCCAGTCATAGTAACCCGCCCAAAGATGTGTAATCAAGAGCGTTACAGTAAAATTTGTAAAACGACTTCATTTTGTGTGTTGCTAGTTGATGGGTGAATCCTATCTAAATCTCATAAATGCCTTTTACTGATATTCGAGATATAGCGAGATAGTTATCGCTATGAAAATATGAAAAGTTAAACAAGTATGAAAATGACGTACATTTGCCAGTTGAACCCCATAATTTAGTCAGTATAATACCAGACCATTTATTTAAAGTGCATATGAATAGTAATTGGATCATACAACGCATAAATGGCAAATTTTCAAAACACAGACTAGTCTGAATTATATAATTGCTAAACAAATCAATATGTTAAC
This sequence comes from Heterobilharzia americana, assembly GCA_944470555.2. Lineage (NCBI taxonomy): Eukaryota > Metazoa > Platyhelminthes > Trematoda > Strigeidida > Schistosomatidae > Heterobilharzia > Heterobilharzia americana. Next base: position 99,102,037 of record OX104127.1, read on the forward strand.
AAATCCCTCTGTGGGATACCAACATGTCTAATGAACAATAAGATATCACATCTTTTTAACTTTCAGTTCATTTCTAATTATGAATAAAACTGTCCAAAGTAAAATGTCCACATTTACAACCTTTATTATATATTATGCTATGAAATCTATCAAATATATTCACTTTTCATTGATGAATAACACTCCATCCCTATGCATTCAACATATGCATTGATGAATTAGTCTGTGCATAGACAAGGTAATATTTTTTTTATTACTGAAAGGGTTTAAACAACAGGAAAACACATTTTGACATCATTATGCATGCCTTCTAGTCAATTCTAACTTATAGGTTGTGAACCAAGTAAGAATTTGTTGTATGTAATTGTAGTTAGAAATGAAGCAAAAGATTCAGATTCGTCCTACCGATAACTAATCAGAATTCAACTATCTTACTGTTCTGATGATGTTATATTCTCTGAACTCAGAGAACCCAACACTGTCAAAATGCTCATTCTGAGCTACAGAATATTCTTCTTCATCGCAAAGCATATAACTGTTACTACTGGAACATGACAAAACAGTTGAGAAAGGCAACCTCGGGATGATCAATGGAATGTTTATCCACTAATATGAAAATAAAAAGTCCAATTCATGAATTACCGGTAGATATGTCATTAAGCAAAAGTAATTCAAAATCCTGATTCCCAATTCTAACAATCAGTGAACTCTTCTGGAATGGAACTAGCAAACTTCAGAGCAAATATTTTCTTACCTATCAAAATTGAAACATATTTTATATAGTAAAGGAAATTTTGAGTCAAGAGTTTATGATCCTACCATGAATTCATTCCTTCATCCTAGTTATTTAGCCGTAACACTTAAGCGTATTTCCCGTGGTTACTGCAAGATGACACAATTTCACCATACTTTATGCAAACTACAGACAATAAGGAAACGCGCTAAACTTACGTTATTCCCTAATCTTTTGAGAAATTATTCTCCAAGTAACTCTTATCAATTTAACCACACTTCTCCAGAAGTTTAGTTTCTCAGTGTGAAGCTGAAACGCTCATAAAAACCCTTTTGTGCTCACTGGTGACAAGCTATGACAGGTTATTCTTATAGTTCCAATGAGAAGTCGTAACCGGTGGGAGAAACCTGGTGGATATGAGGAAAAATATTCAGAGATAACATTGGGTGATGGCCACGCCGTGAACTGACAGAAGTTGGAAATATAAACCAATGGATGCTGACACAGTAGCTCAATGGTAACGTGCTGGCCACGGAACCCGAAGATCCTGGATTCGACCACTGGCGGAGTCATGATTGCGCAGCGCTGAGGAGCCCCATACTAGTGTTCTCAGGTTTCTGACGCTCCCCCAACTGACCTCAGCCCATGATAAAGAACCAACTCAAACAGGACAAAAGCGCATCCTGGATTCCACTGCTGGTCACTGCCCATCATTACTAAACCAACTCTTCCGCTTAATTTTTTCTCTTAACAACTTAAGTAAGCACCCATAAGTCTTGTTTCAGCTTTGATGTGATTTCGTCTGAATAGACCACATGAAATACTGCCAACTGATATTCACCTGTGTAAGTACTATGAGTAGCTAGGGGAAACTTCACACTAGTCTCTATCTAATTAGTCAACTCTTTTTTAGCATACAAGAAAGTTCAGTTTAGCTGGTCAGATTCAAATAATATCGAGGTTTAGGCTCTTCTGTCATCTCATTCTATTCAAAGGAGTTGGTAATGAAATGTCCATTAAACGGGAGGCATTCAGCTGAATTCAGCCAGCCTGACAAAATCGGATAATAAGTAAGATTAGTTTTTGACTACTAAAATTTTAGTACTCCATTTATTGTATCACTGTAAATTAGTATTCTTAGTTGTAAATTTTCATCTATAGTCAGATAATAAGTGCCATTCACATACACAGCTAAAACATTTTATAATGTACAATTAGTTAGCAAATCTAAAAAAAATATTATACATCAAAAAATTGCTCTTTAGTGTACGATTGGATCACACAGATGGAAAGCAACTGTCAATAAAGAGAGTCACTACATAAAAACTAGTCTTTTAATTCAACTTATCCGTTGTTGTAAAAGCGTGTAAATGTATCGCGCTAGGTCAATAATTTTAGATCTACAGACTGTGACACCATCTGTTAAAACCACTATATTGGTATAGCAAAGGTATGTTCAAAGTGTGGGGTTTCTACCACAATCAAGACATTCATTTCGTTTCCAAATGTCACTAAACACAATCAACGCCGGTTTGCTAAACCACAGTTATCTTCGATAGTCATACCATTTACCCATAACTTATATAAAATCTCATTTCACTTACTAATTTGAATGACAGCCTCAAATAAGATTATTCTACCTCAGATATTTGGATACAGTTGTCATAACAGTTTGATATAACAGCTGGTAGAGAACCGGTCAGGAAACCCGGTGGTCGCTGGTTCCAGTCAGGCCACTAGCTAAATATTCATTTCACCTTCAATCATCATCCAGTATCAACACTCGAAAAACTGTTGAAAATCGTAAGGCACTTTACAGAAGCTTCGTCTGTTCTTAGGGCACTTCAACGGCACCAACAGTATCAAAACCAAAATAACCTTGAATCCCATAAACAGGCACTTTTAACTTTCAATTTTTGATTTAACACATATCTGGTTGGAAGAAATCGTTCACAACGCAGTACTGACATCATACTAACAGTCAATGTGTATGACCACTGAATAAAGTGAATAACGATAATGATACAATGCGAAGTAGATGCAGTTAAAATGGGTCTAATATGTGGAGCTCCAATCTACCCCTTGAAGATAATATTTTCGTTAACATCTTAGAAATCTTGACTTTGGTCTCGTAAGAGGTTTACAATAGAAACAAAAGACATTAGAAGGTAAGACCTTTTTAGTAGTTCTTGACTTTTATTAGCTCTTCAGGTGATGTAGGGAATGTAGATTAGGATAAGGTAGCTACATCGGTTACCCACTGATGATCAATATCCCTACATTTTGCGTCTCTGTACTGCGATATAATATATTTTTATGTATTCTGCCTAACTGGCCTTAAGTTACAAAAATTTACTTGAGCTAATGGATGAAACGTCAATCGGAATGTTAAAAATTACCACTAACTACTCAAAGGAATCCTACACTAGACTACAAAGTATACAACTGCCTTCAACAAATAAAAAATAAAATTAGAAACCTCATAAATGGTATTCATAAGTTGAGTACTGGCAAAGAATGCCTGTATTAAGGCATGTAATGTATTGGAAAGACACATGTTGGTAAGTTCTGTATTTTATGAATTTGCAATTGGTTTTCACCGTTATTTAATAGCTGATATTGTCGCGGTTTGCCAGACCCATGTTATTGAAGGCGAAGTGAAAATCTGAATCGAGTAGGACCCGAATGAGTGACCTCCAGGTTTCTGGCCCGTTACTCTACCACACCTAGAGGCTGACCAAATCTTAATTTAATTCTTATCACCAAGGGTATTTGTTTGACTACCATTTAATAATTCAATAGGAGAATGATTACGCTTAGATCCTTGAATTACTCTGGCTAACAGAATCATAAAATATACATGGACGATGCGATTCACGAAGCACTGCTAACTCACTGCACTGACGAATACACGAATATTTTCGATTAAAATGAAATAACTAACCATATTCCCGTTAATGCAAAATTACTACTAGTAATAACATGAATCAAGGAATTCAAACACTTACATTTTAACAAACTCCAATCTCAGGTAAACATTAAACGTCTCCAAACTTCACTTCTCACTACAATGGATTAAATATTCCCATGTATTTTATGTTTAAAAAATTAGACTTCTATCTCCTGTAGACATGTTTAATTGTCAATTTATACGTATTTACTATATGTGTTGTCTAGTACTGTTACGTCTGTCAATCAGCATTAATTTGTGGCGTGTTCACTGTATGCTTCCAGGTATAGAAATGGACACACATTTGTGTATATATGCAAGTTAAAATTTCACTGGTGCGTTTCTTTATTCCTCCATTATCTCTACACCTATTTGCTGTAAATTAATTTACCAGAGAAATGAAAGTGGGTCAGTGTGTGATGAAATAAATTTTCATTTCCTTTAAAATTATTTATTTATTTATTTAGTAGCACATCTCAACTTAACGTTATCAACGCCATCATGATTTTTATATCATTTATATAATCACAGACAGGTTAGGGAGAGAAAAAATCTAATGTAAAGTTATCTCACGATCATTTTTTTCTTCTTTACTTTTCTCACCTGATTTTCTTTCGGTCAACTGAAGACAGATATAATTGGTCAGTTGAACCAATCTCTTCACATATCACATTAGAATGACTTCATTTCTCTGTTCTATTTTCAACTTCTTTCTTTTTAATCTCCCTTTTCAAAAATAACACTAGAATAATTGATAGGTTAGAGGTCATGTGTCTAACTGCTATGTGTTTGTCCCACTAATGTCTCCATATAAAGTAATCATACATAAATCCTACAGTTTTCTATATGTCTTGTTTAAATGGTGTGAATTTGATTCTCAATGAACACTTGAGACGATTTTTTTGTTCATGTTGAGAAGCAAGACATTTTAGAGTGTTTCACTGTTGAAAAGAAAGGGAGAGGGAAGTGAAAGGATGAACTTAATAAGTAAATAAATAAATGGGTGTGGTCACAGTAGGACATCTCCCTTATTGTTAATGCTTCTTTTCAAATGTAGAAAATCGGATGTAAAAACATTTAAAGCATGATTGTGATAAAAGTCCTATTAGCTTTAAAAAATTACGTTTGTAATTTATAGTTTACACCCATTGTCCTGTTTGTAAACAAAAGTACTCATCTTCTACCTGTCTCCGGAACTTTTACCAATCACTTAGGCGTTAGTTCTTGGTTGCAGCTAGAAGATGCAGTCAAAATTTGTGCATTTCTTTATTTCAGGCTTCGAATATGTCTGAAGCAAAACATAGCTGCAAGTTTGCAGCATTCGGTGATAGAATCTGACGCGTTATCTCCGAACCTTTTTAAGTCAACTAACTATTCTTTGAAATAACTTCAGTTCAAAACTTAGTTGTTATGTAATCACTACAACTACATTCTTGTTTTCAAATGTTATGAACGCTGCTTAACCTGTAGTCAAGCAACCAATAAATATACGATTTGCTTAAAAATACATTTAACTGCTACTGTCCGTTAACAAACTTTAGTCAGACAAGGAGATTGTAATTCGATTTTGGTTGTTATTTTACAATCAAACTAAACACTCATTCACTGTTATTCAATTTGGACATTTGAGGTGGACTGGTCGGTTTCAAGAGGATTTCCATCAGACATCAACATCAGATAGAGAACCATTAAAAAACTGGGGGTGTTGAAGATCCACTCCATCCTCGTTTGTGACTCCGTAAGACTCAAAACAAGGAAGGTTAGGTCTCATGCTGAACATGTTACCACTCATCCATTGGGTTGGAACTCAATGAGTCACGTCTTTCAACTTCCATGAATCCGTGATATAGCAGGACTATCGACCGATTTCACAGGTATAAAAATAAGCTCAAATGCACTATTCCTAGCTGAAATTCCCTGTATGAATATTATCTATATACAAGTCTTATGAATAGTCTTGACATCAGTTTTTTCATAGTAATTACTTTATCTGAATTTCATCTTTTCATTCATATTAGGACTCTAATTGATCCTGAAATCCAGTATTCACAGTAGTACTGTTTCAGCATTTGAATGCTACTTTGGAAAGACTTGTCATTGATCTCTTCTTATCTAAAAATTGTTAAATTCACTGATAAATAGTCTGAAAGATAAGCAGAAAACAATATTTTAGCAAGGCTAGAAGAACAAATTTTCTAAAAGGCGATGAATTCACCATATTTTTTTATCTTCTAAAGTGTGCTATCTACACAAAGAAACATAATCCACCTGATTTACTTATCATGAGAATATTGGCCCATTAATGAAACATTTGATACAGGAAGGAAGTTCAAATGAAGTAGTTAGCCGCTACTAAGTTTTGAAGTTGTCCTATGTTTTTGCAATCAGATTGTCATCTTGCCACATACGATCAAAAAGGATCGCGTAAGTGTACGTGATGAGCTAACAATTTAAAGCTTTTTGTATGGGTCAGATATTAAAACGATGGAGTGGAAACAAGAAATGATTGTGAAATTGGTTATGAAAAAGGATGAAAGTGCAAAATTTTGCAAGGGATTTTACTGAATAAAAAAAGGAAATCAATGGGTATCGTGAAAGTTGGAGGCTAAAAATTGCTGCCTTTGGGATGCACCAAGTTTGGTTCAATTCTTTTGACACCATTTACTTTTACAAATCCTAGCAGACTGGCATTTTCGGTTTGTTGATTATTCTAAATGCATTTGAGATCTTGACTTCCTATCATGCGTCTATCAGATATTTGTAAGCTTAATTTGTTTGGAATTTGTTCACGAAATCAAATCTCAGCTCTTTTCTCCTTCCAATATACGTGCTGTGACATGCAAATATGAACTGGCAAATACAGTTTGAGGTGACATGAGCCGGAAACCTGTGAACTGCTGCAAAGTATACTCCGTTTTGCATGCGGAAGATAATTTAGCTTCTGGGAAGGTAATTTCTAGTGCGATTCTCGTTCTTCGACTAACTCTGTCTATGAGTTCATCTCATTTGAAAGTCAGAAGCAGAAACAGGTTTATTCTCTGGATTATTAAGTATGCGTGTTTCCGCTGTTCTCGTTTCGACTTTCTCTATAAATTTCTTAAGGTAACCATTTTTTTCACATCTGTCAATGGACCGAATTTTTTCAGTCAATACAACTGATGAACTAATTTTCTCAGCCCTTTGATACAGCGTTTTAACTAGTACTTGCTTATAACTCAGGATAAAAATGGTTATCACCTCCAAGTTTCTTTTTGTAGACAGATCTCTGATACGACTCACCTCTTCTTCGTCAAAGTCTTAAGTCAAAAATATGAAAGTGGTTGTTTATCTTGTCTTCCATGGTAACCTAATATTCATTTGTGCCTTATTAAATATTCCTAGTAAATTTGTGGCATGATCTGTGTCACATGTCATCAACACACCAGTTATACATTGTAGTTTGACCAGTAGCTAGAGCTGATTTATTTTTTTCCAAGTTGGCTATAAATATATCCACAAGAATGAGTCCAAAAGGAATCACCACTGCTACTCCATCTGTTCGATAGTATAATTTGTTGCTGAATAGGAATTATGCATTCTTAATACACAAAAACAGTAAATTCTTGATTTCTGTCATGGGCATGGATATCCCATCAGAGTATTCACAGGCAATATCTACTATTTCCTGTTGGTGAATGATGCCGATATATCATAAGACACCATGAATTCATCTTTGACAGTGGTTTCGCCTATCTTCTGTGAAAACTAAAAAAATGCATCTTTGGCAGCATTGACTGCTTCACTGGCATGTTGTAGATAATAATGAGCCTTTTGTAACCATCACGCATAAACTCTATAAGAATTTGCGAGCAGTTATAAATGTTTATTCAGTCCGGATGCGGACACTTTCTCTCTGTAAAGAAGGAGAAGGCAGCGCGTTGTGAATCCAATATCTTTTTCATTCTTCTAGCGTATTACTGTTTTGCCTTGGTTCCTGCATTCTTTCTGAACTTAATCCATGTGATGAATGTGTTTTATTTACCATCATTCTTCACAACAGTGCCTCAATTCACCAATTGTATACTGTAAACAACCATGTTTTTGACTTCGTACTACTTTCTATTTTCTTTATTGTATTCAGCTCTCCCATTCCATGTTCTTATCGCCGTAAACATTTTTCTACCTCTGTTTGATATAGCAAAAGGTAATTCATGATATATTGATATGTACAAATCTACTACATGCAACTAAATGTATGTAATCAAGTATTTAGGCTATCTAGTTGAGTGGATATATCGAAATGTGAATTTATCTAACACTTATTACTTCTTTCTTGCTTCCTTTAAATATGCGAAAAAAATTCTTCTTTTTATAGACAGCAAGTGTTTATTTCCCCATGTAATGGTAATCCTAGAGGGTAGGATAAATTCCATGTCTGAATCTGAAACATCAAAATCTCTGGATCATCACATGAAAGTATCAAATGAATAATATTAGTGCTTGACCGGTTGAACTACAACACTGTCTAGTCCAGACCATAATAATCAATTTCCTAATATGACCATCAAACCAGATGATCTAAGACTAGAATGAATTTCTGTTACAGCGACCACCATTATTACCCATACCCTAAAAAGCTTATGACTAAATTCCCTTACGATTAACTATTAAACTCTGAAATTGGCAGGAAGGATACATAATAGCTCTTGCAGATATCAGGTTGGTTGGAAGCAGAAAGTCAACAGAAAATGCCCTTCTAGAAAAGCTTAGAAATTACCAGAGCTTATATATATACATATATTTCAAAAATACTTAACATGCGGCATTTTTATCCCCACCTTGCACTGTATTTCGTGAAAAAAAACCGAACTACACTTGGGACAGTTCTCGAACTTAGAGAAATATATTTCTGGTTAGTACTCTATTGAAGACGATTGCTTATGTATATGAGATTTGGACACGAATATGTGTACAAATATATTGGATACTGAAACAACAGGAAATGCATAGAGAAACTATGGTATAAAAGTATTGATGGATCACTGCAAGGTATGAAAATATGCAGTGGATCCTCTTAAAATAGATAAAGTAGGTCGTCATTTTGTTAGACGAACAGTAATTAAGCAAACTGTTTATAGTAATGGAACATGAATCCCTTAGTCAGTATCATTTCTATTATGGTTACGCATAGGTCTTAGTGACAAGCGTTAACAAGTACAACGTCCAGACTCACTACTTTTCCTTGGCTACTTCCGACGCACAATCTTCGTAAACATTTAAGCTTAGGAATCAAGGGCCTCTTCTAAAAAGGTATCCCAATCGACGAACTCTTTTTCTGGTATCTAGGATTGATGTGACATCGTTCCATTATTGCCAACCTAAGACTTAGTAATCGTTTAGAGGTAAACTTTCTATATCTGTGAAAAGCTATTGTTACTATTTTATAGTTTATACCATATATAGCAATCCGCTGAAACATATGGTTATTAGCAGAACAAAACAACTCTCAACTTTTATGTTTTTAAGTTTTTGCTCACATATTAGTTGACCTCACTGACTGCTTACATCGATTTAAGAAACTCCTCAATGACCCCAGTTTATATGATCTCAAACATTTAAGAAAAGTTTCTCTGACTTTATCAAAAAGATTGTAATAAGCTGGTAATGACGTAAACGCATTTATCTTATGTATACAAAAGCATTAATTTGTTCAGTTACATATCAGAACAAAGTATTCTGTCGTTTAAATTACCCAGAGACTTGGGTCTTAAGCACAAAACATTACTAAAACGTCAATATCCAGGTAACCAACAATGATTTGGTTTGTAAGATTTCTAGCTACATAATTCTTAACCGCTTCCATACTTATCCATCAGTTCATTTTCAGTATACGACTACGTTGGATATATAGTACATAATGTCGGAAACGGTCATTCGATGGAGTGACCTACTTACACGGATTTTTCACCAGTGGGTAATCAATTTAGTTGTCTTATTCTTGGTACTCAGCTCCGGCTGAGGTCCACTGATCAAGTTTGCAATATGGCCACTGGGCCGGTGTTAGATTACGAAAGTCAATTCATTGCATTGAATTTGGTAGATTAGATTAATTTGCTTGATTAGATCCATCGGATCCTTAAGCCGTCCGACAAAGCTTATCTTTGAGTTTGCAGGTTTAAATACCACCCTAATTCCAGCCTTGTTGAGAATCCTATGCAAAATTTTGACGTTCCTTCCTTATATGGTTACACAATAATCCTTCATATAAGATATGGTGGCGATATGTGGATGGCACATTTACTGTGGCGAAATCGGAACATATTGATGGTTGCCTCATAAATATAAACTCAGTAGTGGACGCAAACCTGTTCACTTACGAGACAGGAAATCATCGAGGAGGGCTACCTATGTTGAAGTGAAGAATATAACGAAGGACAGATGGTAGTTTGGATACTACCGTCCACAGGAAACCAATACATTCTAACAGGTATCTAGATTTCAGGTCATCTCATTCAATGTCAGTTAAGGCAGGTCTTGTCAAATTTCTAAATTACAAAGCTAGAAAATTCACCAGTCATTGTAAGGACTTAAACAAGCGATTGAAACACATAAGAGAAACGATATTAATTAATAATTATCCTTTACAGTTTATTAAGAAGTTTGTGAAAAAAAAGTAAGAAACAAAATAATAGTGATACGAATAAAAATAATGGTGACAACAGTAGAAATAAGTTCAAAGCCTCTATTATGTTACCTTAAAAGGGAAGAACATCGAAAACTTTACATAGGATTCTCAACAAGGCTGGAATGAGGGTGGTATTTAAACCTACAAACTCAAAGATAAGCTTCGTCGGACGGCTTAAGGATCCGATGGATCTAATCAAGCAAATTAATCTAATCTACCAAGTCAATGCAATGACTGTGAGATCAAGTACATAGGTCAAACTTGAAATGATGGAGAATATTTGTAGCTCAGGTGGATGGTCTTGGTTGTATTGTGTTCTCTGAGCTGGGTTGTTTAATCGTGATCAAGATCAATAATCTAAAAGAAACTTGGCTATTGAGATGCATGCATTAACACGCAACCACACAACAGAGTTGGATGAAATCAATGAACTCAAGTTCAATACAATTAAATGGAGAGAGAAGGTGATAACTGAATCTTTGTTCATCGCATCCTCACTCAACGCATGTAATGGAAATGACGCAACACCTTTACCACAGATATGGAAAAATTTACTATCATTAAAAACAAGGCATATGTGGTGACAGGACTATAAAAATTGGGTATCGGGAGAAATGTGAATACATTGATATGATCGTGAGCAACACTTTATCCTCGAAACGTCATCGAGTAAATAATACTACGTAACCGTGTGCTACTGTATCAAGTAAACAATTTTAATGTGGAATTACAAATCGAATACTGTTCACAAGAGTGTTCGTCAAATGAGTACATCGCACAACTATTCTGCCCAACTTTACATGCTTAAATTGATACAAAATGCTTATCGTTTGCAACTTATCAAATAATGAGTATAACGTTTAACACTGCCGAATTCAACTGAAACTAAGGTAAGCAGAGAAACACTATGACTATGTCGGTCACCATTAATTTGAAGATACTAAGTCTTTAGATTTACTTATGTAAGAATTTCCGTCTTCTTTAGTTGGAATGCCTTTATAAATATGACAACTGGATGTCAACTAAAATTCCTTTGATAAAGTTAAAAAAGCTAGAAGTCTTGTCTTCTGTTACAGTCTGAATCACTAATCTTAACTACAAAACTATCAGGTTCTTGAGACATTTTCATCACCTTTTATTCTTCCCTGTCTTTACACCTTCCTTATGACTATATGCTACTTAAGTTTCTTCCAGTAACTCTTGGTAAATATTTGCAATATAATTTTATTTAGATACAATATGAGAAAGTTTCTAATTGGGCAATCGGTGAATCTGTCCAATGACTGCGATTTTCATTTCTAAGTCAATGTATAGAATCTTACAGCTTAACTGAACACTCATATAGTTTGCTTCTTGTATTATACATTAGAAGGTCATTTCATGTGTAAATTAAGCCCTGGTTTACAAGTCTCCTGCAAATGATTTTCCTCACCTCAAACATCAACTAATTCCTCATTTTTTCAGACTTCAGAAAATTTAGGTGTACTCTTAGTCAATTTAGTAATAAATTTTACTAATGAGGTCCTGTCAGCATGAAATTTAGGTTTGAAATTGTTGAAAATCTATCTTAAATTTATGACAGTTAAGACCCAAATTCAGGTACAGATATTTGTAAGTTATATCTATTCACCCACATCACTTCGTATAGTTTGGATTACACTATTGAAATGATTCACCGCATAGCTGATAACCGATGTGCTACAATAAGCACCTAGAAAAAACTTGGCACATAAGAGAAGCGAATGTTTGAAACACTATTTTGCAACCTAATTACATTTGATCAATTATAAACGAGTTTTAATGAGATTTGAAACTTTTCACTGAACAGGGAGATGAAATGAAAATACGAGTCACGACAGGATTCCAACCAACAACCTGCTTGTTACCTGTACGGTTTTCTACTAACTAGGTTACGAGATTCAGCTGCTATGTCCTAACTTCATTTATAAGGAGCTTCACTAGATTACCATGTGAAGCGCGGAGATGACAACTTGGAGGCCACTTGTTTGAATCTTACCATGACTGAGGTGTTCATTTAATCTCCAATCACCACTTACGTTTAATAAATTCAGTCTGCTAAACTACCACTAGTTAAACTAATTTCACTTATAATAAATGAAAATTCAATATTCTTCTCCATTAATTTATAGGCTCTGAAGTGATCATTCTCCACTGGCGTTGTCATATGATTCTGACGATAGACACATCGTTCTAGCGGAATATTGGGGTGACTTAAAAGGCCACCCTAATAACAAGTGAAATAGCTAATTTGGGTTCTCCTTTTCGACTAAAGATGCAGAGTTTTATAAAATCAAGAAGTTCATTTGGTTATTTCAGGTATAGCTAAAGTTGCCTTTGGAGTCATTCGAATATTGCAGCGATTGTTTGTGCTGAATGTCTGCTTGTGAATTACCCATTAAAATGGACGCAAGAAGGGATATTTGCAATATTTTAGCTACTAAATCTTCATCCTTATCCCGGTTACGATACACGACTAACTGCTCATTTCCCTTTTTTTCAGAGGGTCAGGTCATATGTGGATACAGCTGAATACAAGTCCACAACGTATTATAGTTCAAAAATGAAATAAAATAACTGATTCAAACACAGGAACTGGAAAAACACAATGACAAACTTCATTTGAAATGCAGCTGTTTTGTAACCATAAGTCGTAAGACACTGAATGAGCAATCAGCCAAAAGCTGGTATATCAAAACAGTGTAATCCGTTACCACTTTGTTGGCTTCTCATCCACATATATAAAAAGATGGAACAAATAACACTAAGCATCATAATGGTTTGATATGATGTTTCGTTATTTACTTACTGCTATATTTAATCTTCACAAAACGAACTGTTAGTAAGCATAAAGTTAATACACTAATGCTTGAAACCAGCAGTATAAAACCTTGATAACTAAATAAATAAATCGTAATTATCATTTGCCACTAGCATGAAAAATAGTTTTAAACGTCAAATAAGATTTAACTTATCTAAGCTGTTCCTATTTTACAATAGCAAATGTTTTCTATCGTTGAACTTGTTCCAGCATAGATGTAATATGCAGTAATACATCTAGTTTTAATGTTTGCTTTTCCTTCTTTCACTGATCAACCTGGATAAAAGAAACTGTCAGTCATCTGCCTTTATTATTAGAAAATCATGAATTTCCACAGTAAACATTCTACTAAAGAAATCAAAATATCAAACAACAATAACAACAATTATATTGAAATGTGGAGTGCCAATAAAAATACTACAGTTAAGATAATAATTTAATTAATCAAGGCAGAAATAAATTACTTAAAGGGAAAAATGAATTTAATGATAGGTCATAAAAGATTGACGTTTGAATTTAGTTTCACAGTAATCATCGTCATCACCATTGTGATCTCCCGTATCCTAAATTTCCAGCACTTCCTTTTACCCTACTTATCTTATTCTTGCAGCGTTATTTATTCCCTTGGATACAAATAGGATGGGCAAAGTTTAGATCATCTAGATTATTAATCTTTTATTGATGCCACTTATTATTTTATTTATGTATTTCAAGTCATGAAAATGATGCTTTACTATTTTCAGCACCCCAGTCAACCGATGATATCATACTCAGTGTTGCCCAGATCCTCGTAATAAAACTGTGTAGCATAGCAACCAACCTTATTCATTGGCTCATTGGTTCGCTGCATTCTGTGTTTAATTAAAAGGAAGCAATACTGATCAGTAGATCACTGACAAGTCCTACTCATTACCCTTAGGAGAATTAATCTTCCTTAAAAACAGATGTTTTTGTCTGTAAGTACCGCAATAAGTAGTTTAATAGTCCTCAAAATCCCACAGTATTAAGGAATCAAAATGGATGGTTTCTATCTCTGATCCATCTCCATATTTTCTAAGACTTAATATTAGCCAAAATACTAAAAATCAGATGCCAGTTATTTGCTCGGAACTTGTTTCGATATAAATTGATGATCATTTCGATTAGCTGAGATAGCCGTGGTTCGGCGCACTAGTACTAATATTGCGTGATAATTGAAGGTGAACTTAAAAATTGGACTGCTGCTGGATTCAAACGATCGACCACCCGGTTTTAAGGCCTTATGTTATCCCTACTGAGCTACCAGATCCGACTGCTGACCAGATTTCCACTTCACCTTCAATCATCACCCAATATCAAAACTAGTCTGCCAAACTATGTTTTTCTCAGCCAGACTGATAACCAATATGGTGCTTTCTCTCTCTAAATGAACTGGGGTAATAATTTCTGACTAGAAAGCTAGTGTGAGTATGATCAAGCAGTAGTAAAGCGTTAAGAATCCACATGGTAGTCGAGCAAAACCCTTCATGACTGAAATGAAATAAAATCTGGTCAGCAGAAGGGCCTTGTAGCTCAGTTGGTAGTGGACTGAACCAGAAACCTGGTGGTCGCTAGTTCGAATTTTCGTTTCATCTTCAGTCATCACCTGGTACAGAAGATGTAGGGAACATGTATTTTTGCTGAAGTTTGATCGCCTTTTAATTTTAAATACAATTATTTCAAACTAAATCAAAACTATGTAATAGTTTATTTTGCATGATTTTTAAAAATTATCAGATAGAATCTATGTAGGGAGAAAATATAAGAAAATTGGGAGAAACGTCATAATCACCCGCTAATATTGAACAAACTGAAAGCTGTAGACAAAAATGAAATTGAGATATTTGGTTAAAAAGAAGATGAGTTGTGACCAAGTTATTACTTCAGAATCACAGAAACGAGATGATGTACAGTTTTATTATGCAGACTCATATCGTTCCAATCTGATGCCCCTAAGTATGGTTGTTTGTGAAAGTTTCTAATAATGATGGTAGGTAGGCTGAACTTAGTTTTATAATGAACTCAAAAATATTAAGACTATGTCTTTACTTGGCTTTATATGTGTGATCTCAAAACCCTTAAAAAAGTGACAAGAACCCGTTGAATGTGACATTTATGCGTACGATGAATCATATGATGAGTAGTTTTATAAGTCAAGCACCGAAAAGTTGCTTCATTCTGTCGTTGAAAGCTTTAAAAATTCACAGATTTTACGAATCCTAAATTCCGCAGCAGATTTACCACTACAGATAAAAAAATGATATCTTTACACCTCGGTCGATTCATACTGTTAACTAGCATGTGAAATAGCATCAGTATGAAGTACTGGTAAGTTCTGTGCGTTGAAATTTTGATTTTTTCCTTCAAAATCATACTGATGATATTGACCTGAAACAAATAGGCAGACAGCCACTTATATGTTTTTTAAATATGAGTAAACAAATATGTTTATGTGCTGGGAACTCTTTAAGATAACAAACACTCACTGCATACATTTGATTCCCATTAGGAACTTGTTTGATGCTTTAAGAACAAATTTTACGATTGCTATTGGTGGTCATTTGAATTAATTTTCACTGAATTATTGTTTGTTACGAACGTGCTGGAACAATCAATGAAACAAAAATTTACACTACTCACGTCACTGACCTCTTAATCATGTTTAGTAACATTATTAATGCTCAAAATACTTAGCAAAGCTCATCAAAACATTAACTTTACAATTAAACAGAAAGAATAGGACAATTTTCACCTTCTGAATCTAGGTGTCATACAAAGAAGTACATGAGGTAGGTCGTTGCGCATGATAAATTTGTCTGGAATAAAACTACATTTTCAAGCTTTCACTTCGCATGAATAACCACGAAGATATCTATCAACGGGGGCTAATGAACTGTGTTGCTGCTCCATCACTTTGGTGGTGCGAAGTACTATCAAATTAAAACTGAATGTCTTTAGTATATATTAAAAGCAAGCGTCGGAATTCCGTAATTGACAGAGAGAGGAGATAGGGATGCTGACAGATAATGTCAGCAGTCTCATATACAGAAATTTTCGTAAACAAAGAAACCACACTAAGTAACACTATGAATGTACAAGGAATGGTAATTTGACTTCTATGTTCACGAGACTGAAATGAATCCTTCAAAGTATGTGCAGTCAGTCGCCGATGCATGGGTTTAACTTTTCTCCAGGTCAGCTATTGACGTTGTTATGAGACAAGTTGATCAGAGTATGCTAATTTGTCAGACCATAGATCTAATCTGTATGAGACTCTGGTGGTTTGATACAATAACATGTAAAGTTATCCTTCATTTTTTACTTCAATAGCTCTCTGAACACATTTCGATTCCCTTTCCAATTTCATCCGTCTTATCTTTGCTGCTATTTTTTAACCTGAAACCCAATGGGTAGTTCAGGATCGACTTAATCTTCATGATATAGTCTTTTTGTTCATCAGCAAAATACCTGGGGCTTTATATGGTTTTAACGTCATTATGTCAGTTTTATTGAGATCTCGTGCTATACGATGATTTTTGATTGTTGCTTTGACGACATAAGGTACTGGTTTACAACACGAAACCTATCAGATGCGAACCAGCTCTTTTTGGTATCCTTCATCAATCGCGAAACTTCAGTGTAATATTAATTCTGAAACTGAGCTTTCGTGTCGATAATTCTAGTAACTTTACTAGAAAAATACACTTTAATTTGCTTTCGTTTCTACTAGATTTAATCCCACACTTGACAAGTGAAGGATATATTTCCGAGTTTTGAAAAGTCTTTGTGAAATTTCCTTATCAAAGTATTTGATAGGGTTTTGTAAAACTAACACATGTTTCACTCTGGTATCCTGGATGAAACTAATGAGTTTTTTTAAGACAATGTTCAAATCTTCAAGCTGTTCGGTGAAAGTGTTAGTGTCTGTTCGTAAATTGTCAGTAGTTATTTTGTACCCTAGTTCATTTATTAGATGCATCACACAGTGGAACAGTATTATTTACCGGACTGCTTTCCGGAAATAATTTATAGTTTGAAATCAATTGAAATGATATTACATTCTACCATATTGCAGAAGTTTTGATCTTATATTCAGTAATTATTTTCTTTTATTCGATATAATATTTAAAGATGCGTTAAGTGTTTTTGATAAAAGAAGGTAGTTTACACGAACGTAATGACTTAAAGAGTCAACAAGGAAAGCAGCACAAGCTTAAACACGGCGTAGAACTTCAGTTGACTTACTTCTCTAGATGTTCTGCAAAGAGCTGTCACGAAAAGAATCAGAAACTGAAACAATTTGGCAGATAAATACTTCCTGAGAAATTTGCAACACTTATTTATCTACTCGAACCGAACTACAGTCTCTCCAGCTGGAATATTAGGAGAAAATTTGAATAATTATTTAACTATCTTAATTTCAAGAATATTTTGCCTTTTTGTGTTTTGAGCAGATTCAAACTCAGAAATGGCCAATATCAATCCTATTAAATCTTGAGTTGGGCAAGCCATGTTTGAAAATAAAAATCTTGCCAGAAACCTGTAAACTCATTATCGATATAAGGAACTGCATATTTTTCTCACGCTCTTTTTTCGATTCTCAACAGCTACCAGCTTTATACTTTTTCATTTTGTTCTTTTAATTAATCTCTGCCTGACTACAAACAAAAATGACAGTTATTCAGTGTTCCACACTTTTCTAAACAAACCGGGTACGGGTCAGTCTTGTTGCCATGATACAGTTTCACGAAAAGGAATAGTGTTAGCAAAGGCCAATGGTTACTACTTGGCGATAACTTCATCCTGTTTATGTGTATGTAAAACGTTTCATACTGTTGAAACGGAATGACTAACGAAAGTGTGTCATAAAATTTCTCACGAAATTAGAATTAAAAACTGTGACAAAATGACACAATTAAATATAGTTTCCTATCAATAATACATTTAATAATAGCTGTTTAAATAACTATCTTGAGTTTTCTCAAGATATTGAACAATTAATAATTTAGTATACGAAGTTGAACAACTAATATCGTTTTCAAAACACTGCTTGATTAATCTTCAAACTCCAGTTTTATGGACGGGACTTTTGAAATCAGTTCAGTCGTTTTACTTCCTGCTATCGTGTTCGACAAA
Organism: Heterobilharzia americana; assembly: GCA_944470555.2. Classification (NCBI taxonomy): domain Eukaryota; kingdom Metazoa; phylum Platyhelminthes; class Trematoda; order Strigeidida; family Schistosomatidae; genus Heterobilharzia; species Heterobilharzia americana. The sequence continues at coordinate 99,120,377 of OX104127.1, forward strand.
TCCTGCTATAAAATCAAATGAGCCGAAGAAATACTAAAAACTATGAAGAACTGAATATTTGATTTATTCTTATTTGGAGTTTTTTCAATGATTCAGACCCCTGATCTATGTGACGAATCAGTGGTCGATTCGTTACCCTGTGATCATGGTTTTCATTATTTATTTCTTGACCACTTGTATAAGCGACAAAGATGTGAAATTCTTTCAAGCGGAAAACAGTTCACAAACAATAATCGATAAAATGAGATGATAGTCAGGGTCCAATGTGGATATTTATGCACTGAATGTATGAATAAATACAGTGAAGTGAACATTCATTACTGTGTTTAGGAATACAATTTAAAGGCTATGAAAACGTAAAAGGTGAGGGGTTTGCACTTTTGATGCCACTAGTAAGAATACAACACTAGATTGCTGTAGTAATGTTGATGTTATTCAGTTTCTCATGTTAATTAGGGTTTGATAATAAACTATGTGCTTTTAGGTTTGTGATACTTTGTGTACTTATTTGAAAGACTGTATGATATCCTTGTCCTTATTATTGTATTTAACAGTGTTAAAATTCAGAAGTATCCTCCATTTGGTTATGAAAAGTTACAATGGGTGGTTGCAGCGAAAATGCTTATCTTTACAAAGAACTCATTCTCAAAGTTGTACATCCGTAAATGAGGCAGAATGTTCCAGAACTATTTCAGGTCAGTAGTCATGGCCAACAGAACATTGAGAATAGATCCCTAAAAAGGAGTAGGAAAACATTACGTAAAACTGGAAAAATTCCACAAGGTTAACAGATAAAACTAGGGGAAAAAATAGCTAAGAAGGATTATTTTACACGAAGATTTCTTCTTGAAAATATTAATGAATAATGAAAGTATGATGTAACACTTATAAGGTGCTGTAAAACGTTGATTCTACGTATTTCGTTTGAATACATAACTAAGGCTTGGGCTTGCTTTTGAACAGTTTGGCCAAACTTTGTTCAGGGCCTCGAAAGACGCACTGAGACATATAAACGACTGGATGCTAAGTAACAGGGCTCACGATAGTTTTTTTTCACCTTCGATTAGCCGTGATGTTGAGTTTTCATTTGCGCAGTTGGCAATTGAGCGTATTTCATAGTCAGTGTACTTAGTTAAACAGGAAAAAGTGAACTCGTGAATATACGCTGATGAAGTTTGACGCATAAACCTGTTCTTCATCAATCGAAAAATTAGCTGATGTGAAGACGTTATTTGAATACTCGCAGCAAAGAATGTCCTGTGGTAATCGTTTACCTGAAATATTCATTGTGACATCAACTTAGAATTCATTACTCGACAGCAGGACTTCTTAGGAGATAAATTGGGGGTATTCCGTAAACTCCATTTCTTCTATATTTATGTTTGGAAGTCTGAACAGGTATCCGCTCCGCAAGATAAATTCATGAAGGATTTGAGATTATGGTTTATCCCTGTTATTTCAATACTCTTGTATCATCAAATGAGTTTTTCAAATTCAGTATAAAGAGAAAAAGAAAATATATAATGTTTACTTATCAAAATCTTTCTTGGTAGAGTTTTCTACATTGTTGCTAGGTCTATAATAATGATGCCGCGAATTCTGACACACTTTTTAGAGAATACAGCAGCCAGAGTATCATTTTAAGATTATTAACATCTAGACCATAGTCATTACGAATGTCCTGGAAGAAGTTGAGTGTCGAGTCTGGTTGGATCATTATAAGAAAATAAATTAATATAATCCCGGCTTGTTTAGGAAATCAAACAACAGAAATATCTTGTTTTGATTATTTAAACACGCTGCGATTATGTTTAAATATTCTCTTACAAAGGAGGATCATTTTGTTGAAATATCGCACAAATTTATTTGCTTCTCATCCCACTACATAAAAAGGTTTTTGGAATTTGGAGTTTACCTAAAATCCTTATTCAAACCTAAAAAAGGAATGGATTATAAATTAGTTATAGATTTCTGGACAGATTTCTCTTTAGGGAATTTACCATATTAACTAAACGAATGGCAGTCAAATTCTGTATAATAAAATCACTTATATTCTGTGACAAATTAAAATTATTCCCCTCTAAAGTGAAACGAATGGAAAGACTAATTCCTACGATGGTTGATAGTGCATGTGTCAATGCTGATGTAATGTGCATACACCGGACTGCCTGCTTCCTGAGCGTCAGCTGTACGAACCATTCACCAAGATAAACTCTTATGTATTTAAGAGTTAACAGTCTGACCTAGTGAAATTTAGTGCAAATAAATCACGTTATCGATTTTGAAACATATGGTAGATTAAAGTCATTCTTTCTCTGATTTGCCACCTAATATTCCCAAAAGGATTTAACTTATCCTTCATAAAACTTAGCAAGTGTAACTGTTATACATGGCACAACGTATAACAGTTCATGATTTGAAACTTGAGCTAACCACATAAAAATGGTTTTTTGAGTCCATGTTGTCATTGAAGTTATAAACAATTTTGTTAATTAGCTATCATCAAATAAACACCATCCTCTCTTAATACCGATTCTGAGACTTCCATTAAAGTTCTTATTATTTTCCGTTTATTATTCTTGAGTGGCGTCCATAATTCTTAATCATCGGTCTTCCCTTCTGTCACCAGTTTAAAACATAATAGGTCAACCGGTATGTGTGGACCACTTCAGTATATTTTCCTATAAAGATTCAGTTTCCCTTTTATGGCATGATTAAAGGATTCGCCATCACTTAATTCAATAAACAGTCCAAGTTACTGACCAGCTGGCATAAGAATCTGAGCTCCACAATCAGTCTGTTTTACTGCAGCTTTCGAAACTTCTTAGGAGAATTTTTATAATGAACATTTGTGGATGCAGTGAAAAAGTTAGATATATCAGCATCCAAATGTCCAAGGAATGACTTGCTAAAATAACAGCAATTCTACCTCTATGATAGAGAACAGAAAAAATTCCTAACTACTCTAACCGATAGCCGGTGAGAAAGTTCTGTTGATTAACAAAAGTCTCCTTTTAGAACATGATTCAGGGTGTCCACTTTTTTCTTAAGGAAGAACTTTGCTGTGTATATGCAATACTCTAAATGAGTTTCTACATAAGAATAATACAATATTCTAAATATATCACCATAAAAACACCCAAAGGTCTTACAAGATAACTCTAGGGATCCGCAATGCAACAGTTACAGCAAAACTAAATTTTAGTATCATTTTCAATTTTTTGTTAAAAATCAATGCTAGCTACTTCTGCTCTTTAATGCTAAGCAACTCAGAGCTGCTCACTGTGCATTGACAGTTCACTTGAAACTCGGACAGTTAGAAGCCTTGCTCTTGTCCCATGCTTGGGGAATACACAAATAACTGCTTTCCAAATGGACAGTATCTCGTTTGCTTTAAATCTATTTCCTATTGTAGAAGTAATCTTTGGTCCACTTCTGCAGTACACTAAGACCAACACACTCACTTAACAGACTAATACGATAAACTCTGTCAAAAGCCTCGCTAAAATCAATAAGCACTACGTCCAGTGGAATTTCTTCTCTCTAATAGTCACCCATGCTTATTTCACTTGAAAGGGATTCGATATGAAAGTTGTATCACGTGTTTGCCGATAGACTAAATGTTTCTGCATTACTCAGTTGCTTATTCCTCATTACTTTTTCCAATACTCAGATAAATAAACTCTTAAGACTACCAGAAAGGTAGTTATAAAGTGGTAGCTTGTTGCTATCCTTAAAAATAAGACAGGCAAAGGCAAATGGCTAATCCATAGGCGAACAAGCTTGAGGAAGACATATGTTCGTTAACCTCGTTAGCCATTTGTAGATAATAGGAACCACGATAAGCCACCTGGACCTGATTAACTGCAAAGTTTAAGGCTTCTAATCTGTTGGAACATCATTTCTTTCTTATCAAGATAAATGTCCAGGATTAGGCCAATTATAATTATGGCGCCAGTTTTGCTTTTTTTAGAGCAAGAACAAGTAGCACGGAGAGATTAAGTGATTCCTTTTCAACCAATTTGTTCTAAATCTTATGTATACTAGTTAGAGTACCAAAATAGGAGTGAATAGATGATCTATCAGAACCAAGTATAACATACAAAATAGCAAGTCTTTTCACGGACTAATATAAAGAATTAACTAAAGTTGGTATTCATGCTCATTGACATTATTTAACAAAGTTTATCTGAAGTTATGAGGCTACTATCTCTTTGAAGATTCCAACCACTATCTCATTCAGGCCAAAACTTGAGTATTTCTTTTGCTGCACAAACAACTCTTTTCACTTTTATTCTACTGAGAGAACTTTACAAGTAATTCTATGAACACAACTCAGTTATTTTATTCTGATCCACAAACACAGAGTCCTATTTTGAAAGTCTGCTATTCATACAAGATTATAGAGACAGTTTTCTCAAGGAACATTTCGAAAAGGATTTCCTTTGCAGTAGTTGTTGTGAGAAATATAACCCTTAATAATTTCATTATCATTAATTACAACCCAAGATGCAACAAAATAAAAAGAGGGCAACATTCAAAACCAACAGCATACGCTAAGAGAATGAAGATGTTTGATTTAAGAATACGCCTAAGTAAGTGTTAAGTCGACTAAGATCGGTAATCAAAACGAATTCCTTATTCATGTAGCTTCGTGAATGCAAATTTCTTACTCAGAATTAGTTCTGACAAAAATCATTTTTTGAAATCAGTGTTCCCCTACAAATACATTCAATTCAACCCCTTCTCTTCGCGAGAAAGTATTTAATCATTTTTATTATACCTCTTACAGCAGAAGAAAGGTGAAAAGTAAACATTGAAAAGATACTGAGGAGAAGAAAGTAAATTGAGGAGAGGATGAGTAAGAATCAGTTTTGTTTCCTTTCCTATTTCTTTCGCACACTTGCAAGATAAAATTAAATTTTTAGTTTCATTGTTGCTGGTATTATTATTCTCATGATCAGCAGTACTACTATTCTCCATCTTTTATAACTAACACGAAAATCCCCAAGGATGTAATGAAATAATTGTTAGAATAACTGAATGGAACAACCTGAACTAGACTAAATTGAGATAGGCTAAATATGACTGAAGAATGTTGACAAAGAATGAGTGGAAAAGGAGAATATATATATATATATATATATATATATATATATATATATATATATATATATATATATATATATATATGGTATACTCCTGAAAAAGAGAGGGATGAAAACAAAAGTATATCCTCATATGGCGTAAATATTTCATTAATTTATTATAGTTTAATTGACATCGAAACGTAGATTTGTGAGTGAAGTGTAGCCTATTTTCACGACCATCGTCATCAGCATCATCCTACCACCTTGTTTTTCATCATCATCTCCAATATGGTCTTCCCCTTTTCTTGTTAATTATGATTGAATTCATCTGCTGTTTACTGTACAACAGTTACATATGTGCATGTACCTTATAATAATTTTTATAATTATTGTGTTTTTTTAACCTCTTAATTTATACACATCTTTAACTAAAGTATAAAATATGAAGAAAAGTAGACAGGAAAATTAAAAATATCTCCCTATTCCATGTGTTTTACAGAAGCATGCAACCTACCATAAGAAAAGACTCTTAAAGTGAGGCGAAAGAAAAGTATCTATAGTAAACAAGTCTGCATCTCCAGAAGTTAAAATTGTTTTTCGTGTTATTCCTTTTTGAAATATAATAGGTAGACGGTCAGTGAAATAACAGACTAATAAGTGATATGACGGGCATTTTCACGTATATGGAGATTTTTAAAACCCAGCTGTTAAGCATTTTACGGGGATCAAGTTCTGGATTCTATGTCATAAGCCGTCTAAATGCATGAATATCAAACTGAACAGATAATGTTTCAATTATCGATTCACCATAAATGCTGACAAAATGACAAATGCTGATAAAAATTGCAATCAAGCAATTTCGACATTTATATCCACAAATTTTCAGATGAAGATCTTTACTATGAATTTTTAAAAATGTTTTCATGGTCTTTAATATCAGTCGTAACATTCAAAGTCTAAATACTGCCTACAACACTTGGTAATGCAGGCCCCCTAGGTAACAACGACTGTCAAGCACCCACCAATGAAACTTTCCCTGCTTCACTCCTTCCAAGATCAACCTGTGGAGTGAACGCCTTTATATAAATTATATATAAAGCCTACAGATCTCATACGAACCGGATTATTAAATAGCACTTTAAAAAATTACTTCATTCAATCGAAACTCGGTACATTCATAGACGTCACCGTAGAGCGACAGACTTGATGGAGTACTTTTGTGTAAACTAGACAGAAATTCAGCCTATGCAGAATTAAAAGTACATAAATATGATAAATTATTGAAAATACCAGCCCGAAAATATCAAAACGTATATTACTGTTCTTTACAATAAAAACTAAAAATGTATGTGAAATACTGTGATGGGAGTTTTTACTTGATTGGCTTCCTCCTAAACAGCAAATTGCATGATCCCTTGGCTCTCATTCGCTGCAATGCAATCAATAGAAGCACGAAACAAGTATAATATCTTTAAGCGCTTGACTACAGCCTGAGGTCAAAAAAAACTAATATTGACATACTCAACTGATCACTCAAAATATCTCATGCAGTCATATAGGGGGTCATTTTTAACCCAGATATCTCAAAAGGTAACCTCACTGACTAGGTGACGCAGATTAGACTTATCGTCAAAACATAAATTCCCTTTTAAAATACTTTGCTAACAAATTCAGCAGACATGAAACGCTTTTATAAAACTTCCTGCTGGTTACGTTCAACTGTCCAACATCAAAGTCAACTTCAATCAATTATAAATAGAGGTTATTAACCCATGTTTTAAGTCAACCTCTTGAAAAGGTCTACACAGACGAAGCTTGTTAATTTGTTTGGACACCACGTAGACTTTTGAGTCTATACTTATAGTCCACAAAAAATACACTCATGAACAAAGGGAAATATTCTATCTCAAGAGTGAAAGATATTATTGTTTAGTTGTAGAACTATACCACTTAATGCACAGTAAGTCTTTTTACCCGTTTGAATGAAATTATCCACCTGTAGGTATCCGTTTTCTATGCACTTGTTTCACGTATACTCCAATGGTACAAATTTCATCAAAATATTACTTTGAGTACATGTCTAGCTGTAAAATGCAATGATAATGTAAAGGTGTTCACCTGTCCACCTGTGTTTTGTATAACAATGCTTATCTTTATCCCAAGACATTCATTTAAGAATTACAATTCAATACTATGTTTACTTGTTTATTTATTAATTATAAAAGATAAATTCTTTCAACTTGTTCGGTTTAACTGATTAGTTAAATAATACAACAGGTAAAGGAACATGAATCTCGTTTTAAGTTCAAACAAATCCATCACCTACTCAAAACATTATTATATTTATTATTTGTCCTTTGGGTTCTTAGTGGAACATAGGGCTTCAATAGCACGCCTCCATTTAACTCTGTTCTCTGCAGTCTTTTCAACCTGGCTCCACCACTGCCCAGAGGCACTCATTTCTACCCCACACCATCTCCTCCATGTCAACCTCACCTCAGACACCCAACTCATCGTTTCACATTTCGGTTCAACTCGACGGTCTGGCCTGGCGCGTGATGCGCCAATTAGTCTTCTCAGTGTATGCCCAATCCAATCCAATCCATATTTGTCAGGCTATGGGTTCTTGGTAGGTACGTCGCCACTTATAGTGAGTTTCTTGTTACTTATTCTTTCTGGAAACCCACCTGATATTCAGTGTCAGTATCGAGTGAGCGTAGGCAGCAGCCGATCATGTATGTCTGCAATTTGTTGGAAATGCCTTTCGTAATGCACCAAGTCTCTGAACCATCACATGGAAGCAATGGCTCACTTGGATGACATTTCTATTGAAAATCCGGATCTTGTTCACGCCTCATGCTAAGTGGAGTGCAGTAGATCTCCACCCTGATTTCAGACTAATGAAGGCCTGTATTGCTGTTTTTCCAATCATGGCTGCTTTGACATCCTCATCTACGCCGTCGCCTGCAGTTGAAACCATGCTGCTCAGACAGGTGAAATAGACTACTTCCTTTATTTCTCCCACTGGTAGTACTTGTACTTGTACTTCTTGTTGTCTTTACTGGTGGTTGGGTATCTTCATCACCTCTATCTCTGTCTTCTCTACGTTCACCTGAAGAAAGTCTCATCTTCGCTGCATCACCTCGCCTCGCCTCTTCTGCCAACTCGTTGCTCTTTTGTTTGTGGATCTTCAAGTTTGTGTGACAACAGACTAGATATAAGTCTTCATCGTTGGGGAAATCCAAATCATCTAGGGTGTTTTCGTCGGTCCAGTCAGAGTATACCTCTCTTCTCGCTCCTCACAGTTCTCTGCATGATCCAGTCAACCACAATCAGGAAGACCATCGGTGGTAGTAAATGGCAACCTTAATCTTACTCCTTTCTTCACTTCAAAGGTGTCACTGAGCTTTCCATTGTGAATCACTTGGTATGTAGCATTCTACAGCATATAGCTGCTGTTGAATGAGGTTGGTGACGGTTTGTGGCACTAAAACCGTAGTGTTGAAGCAGTTTCCAAATTACTTCTCGATTGATGCTGTCGAAGGCCTTTTCAAAATTGATGAAGTTGAGGTCAAGAGACTTTACTGCCATTCTACTCTCTGTTGTATGATGCTGCGTAGCGTAGCTTTGAAACTTGATCAGCATGTGATCTTTTTCTTGAAGCCAGATAGCCTGTTCCCATCACAATTTTGAATCCAGCGCATTTTTCACTATCTCTATCCAGGATGACGCGGCCTAATATTTTCTTGGGGTGGACAGGACTATGATTCAGCGCCAGTTCTTGCAGAGCCTTAAGTTTCCCCTCTTTTGGAGTTAAACACTGTAGCCCTTCTTCCTATCAGCAGGTACCCTTCCTTCCTTCCTTCCTTTCGCTATTCCAAACTTTCTAAAATAGTGGTATGAGCACGTCTGCTGTTGTCTTTGCATCTGTTTTCAGCGCTTCCGGAGAAATTCCATCTCGTCCTGCTGCTTTCTCGGCCTTCGTCAAATTTGTTATATTCACGACTTCACTTCTGCTTTTGTTGGAGGGTTTGTGTTCACTGATAGTTCTGTGGCTGGGTTGCTGGTGATATTCGTGGATGAACTGCACGTGGTGGTGGTCGTTTCAAGAGTTTTTTGTAATGGTCAGCCCATTGTTTCCCTTGTTTCTCCTCTTTGGCAGCAACTAAGTTTCTTTCATTATCTTTCATTGGTTTCATCTGTGTTTATCTCCTCCCAGATAGTAATTTACTATAGTGTTGTCACATCTCACCTAACTGCAACGTGTTCTTCTTCACTTGCAAATTTGTCGTAGAAGTATCTTTTATCTTTGCGCTCAATCTTCTTCACTTCTTTGTCCAGTGTAGTGTTTTATGGCTTGTGTTCAGTTCCTCTTTTTGTTGTTCATCCTTGCACTGGTTCATCTTCTGCTTCACCATCCTCCTCTCCCTCCTTTGTCAGCTTCTATGTGCCCGTCAAAATCCATTCCTTGTCTTGCTTCTTCTTTGCTTCCTTCTTAACACGGTTATGCAGGTTGCCTTCCACATGTCTTTCAAAGAGTTGCAGTGTTCTTCCACCCAGTCTTCCTCAAGGATTTCGCCTACTGACTCCCATTTTGTTCTTATGACTGACTGACGCGAAGATGTCCTTTGTAGTCTCGTCCTTCAGTTTCTGTTCTAGGTGCTGAAGTTGAACTTTGGTCTATCATCACCAGCTTTATTTGAAGACTTTCAACTTGATTTTGAAGGTAGGTCCCTTGCGCTAGATAGTGTTGTGAGTGGTATGAAGCCACAACTGCTCCCTTTCTGGATCTTATCTTGTGTCCAAGAGGCTGCATCTCCACTTTCTTCACATTTAGATGAAATCGATCTGATTTTTGGTGTGTCCATCTGGTGTGATCCATATCGATTTATGATTATCCTTGTTTTATACACACTATCTTCAATCACCAAATAATTAAACGAGCAGAAGTCTGCAAACAGTTCTCCATTCTTATTCATCATTTAGCCGAGTGGTACTTCTCAACTCATGATGAGTTATTTGCGTTTGTTGTCCGCTCTCAGTTCAGCATTCATGTCACCCCACGCGAAAGAATTTTGATGTCACCAACTAGGGTAGGACCTTGTCCAGTTCTGATTGCAGTTGTCTGTAGAATTCCTTTTTCTTCTCTTCACCTGCACTATTTGTAGGTGCATATCATTGGCATTGTATGCTTGTAACTTTGCTTCCTTTTGATTTGCATCTTGCTTTCATGATCCTGCAGGAGGAGATAGGTTCCCATAGTTCGAAAGAGAGCCTTCGACGCTCTTGGGGACAACATGATAGCCACTCGAAAATTCAGTGTTCTGTGCTCATGGTTGTCATTTGGGTGGCAAATCGGAGTAGATTATTGACTCTCCAGTTAAGAGTTTTTAGAGTCCACTTTCATTCCATCTGCAGAGTCCTCGCAGATCCCTAGCACTTCTATGCTATATCTTCTCATTTCTTTAACAATCTGTGCAGCCTTGCCAGCCAACTTCAAACATGTCCCCATGTCTACTTTTGCTTTGATCGACAGAAGAGAAGACATCGGCCGATTGGCTTCCCGAAGACCACAAACTGGCGTCATTTCGTTTCTCTGATTCCGGCGAGGAATAATTTTGTTTTTATTTTTTATATTTTGTTTGTGCTTTGAAGTTTTTTTAGCGGTTAGGTTGGTTTTCCGGGAAGGGTTGCTAGCCCTATGCCCAGACTTTCCTGTTTGTCCGGAGTTAGGACAGGCTAATAACTAAGGAAATAGCCAACTAGGCGAGGTTGCTCAGAACATTAAACATTTCTAAATGTCAAATTCATTAGCATGTAGTTTTCTTGTACTTTATCCAACTAATTAATAACTTGTTCACAAGTAAATAAAAATAAAACTGAAGACAAGATAGTAAAAGGTAAGAATTTTTTCTTTAAAGATTATTTCCTTACCTAACGAACGGTTGTATCTTCTACAAATAGGAAATGCACTGAATCGCTGACCAGTCCATACGTGACGGTGGCTATTGTCATTAAGTACTGACGATACCATAATCACTGGTTTTAAGACATAAACTCCATTCTACTTGGTTTGATGTCATTATACACCGTATTCAGTGTTTTTTGTTTGAAATATAGTAACCACAAAGCAGTTAGTCTCTTGTACAGAGCGGCATTCATTAAAAGGATATATTCTCAGCTATTTCACAAATAGTCGCCTTTTAGAGAACTGAACTCTTAGTTGTAGTCTACGTAACTGTAGGATAACTTATGTTACTGTGATATCAAGCGAATTTCCGGAGAAGTATAAATTTAGCTGAATTTACGAAAACCTAAGTTATCGCACTGATGATATCTGACCATTCATTCAGTTGAGTGGGATATTTTTTTGGAAAAGAAAATTGGATTTCAGTAAGTATGCTATGTGACAAACTTCAGGTTAGAGTTTTAAAACTTGAACAATAAGGGTCCGATAAAATTAATAGCTTCTTCTTTTTGACTAATATGAGAATAGGATTCAAGCATTGTGAATGAGTGTAGATCCATTATAGTTGTCTTTTGATATGTACCATACAGTGAAACTTGCTTTTAAATATATACGCTGGAGTCCAGAAGCTTAGTAACAGTCACTTGATCAGAACTCAGTAAATTTTGATTCGCATGTTTGTTAAACGCAATATTGATAACTTGTTGCCTTTCAGTCGGGTCATAAGCAAATTTGCTATTGAAGATCTATGCTAACAACTTTCAAAAAACACGTTACGGAGTGTACGCAAGAAGCCTATTCTCATTTCTGAATTGCATATCGTATGACAGTGTATATTAGCTGCTGGAATGATCTGACTTGGATCACTGTACATAAATCCCATCTTTTTTTGGGACCCATGGCTCACTCGTTGATTTGCAGGGGTTTATTGGTTTGCAAAGAATTTACAACACGGACCGATGTCAGTTAGAGAACCAGTGAAAAAATAGAAGATCTGGATAATTGTCTTTTTCTAGTTTGGGACTTTTCAATAATAATGTACCCATGACCACACTATGAATCGAACCCAGGGTCATCAGGTCTCACAGTAAGTCCATTACCACTCAATCCCAACGTTTAAATTCAATGATCCATGAACCCTCTACCTTTGGCATTTTGTAATATATGGTGGCCATCATCCATGTTTTCAAGAGGTTGCGGATGTGAACCTATGAAGAGTCCAAATCACAGACGTAACAACTCTCCAGTTCTCTTTGGTTTTCAACAAATCTTTTAGTGATCAGTTGGTGATAAAAACTGATTTCAGATTGATAAACCCTTAAAATCAACAACAGATTGAGTCTTCTCAACAAATTTATTTTCATGCAGTAAATTCACATGTACATGACATATGAAAATATTTGTCCTGTGGGCAAACTTAGACAATGAATAATAATCATAATCATAGAAGCACTGGTGATAAAAGTTGAAGTCTGAATTATAACAAAGTAGACTATGCAGTATAGATAGAGTCTTTCATAAAATGAATTAAACATTAAAACCGAATTAAACAACATTAAAACTGAGAACTTTTCAAAGTCAAGAGAATAACAATAGCAGTCAGACGACAAAGCTTATCTTTCGCACAGACAGAGAACTGTTTCCTTTAATAGGCACCCAACTATAAAAATTTGTCAGTACCTTATTCCATGACGCTCTTCTGTAGACGGATATTTCAAGGAATCTGTTGTTTCATTCGATGAGGAATGTATATGAGAGAGCAGTGGTAGTTTTAAGTCTTTCACTCAGGTGAATGTCATCTATTGAATGAAAAAAGAACTTTGTTGAAATCAAAGTCAGGAACATTAAAAACCAACGTGTTGACATATGTCTCTTGTTAGAGTCGAAGCATCTAAAACAGACTGAGCTGAGTGTTTTCTAGTTTCTATATGAAAATATTCATCAGTAATGGTCCCGTTGGTGACCCTATAGCAATTCCATATTTCTCTCCAAAAATTTCATTATCGAAAGTGACTGGGCGTTGAATCTGCCCTTTCAACAGGAGTTTCTTTAGACAGCTTATTGGTAATCCTACATTCGAGTAATGTGCATCAATATCTTCATGTATATAGCGGACAATTTATATGAGCGCCAAGCTTTTGAATAGCAATTCACAGCGAAATCTAGAGAAAACATTACCTTGTCTGAAGTATGAAAATCCGTAATGACCTCAACAAATTGAAATGTGTCATGCATAAAAACAGTGAACACTTGTCTTCTAACACATTCAAGTATAGTAGGAAAGATTCATGGTCAAGGACGAGGATGTTAATCGCCTCATGTTCTCCAAGCTTTGAGATTTGTCCTTGGACATTTCATAACCAGGCTAAGTGAATTCATCAGTATTTGCTTCTACTTGAATAGTGATAGGAAGAACAAGCCATATCTAGGATCAGATTGAGGTGGTCGTGCTTTGTGTATTTTTTGTGATCAGTATAGATGAAGAATCATGGAAATAACTGTTAGGACGCGTTCACGTATATCTGCTATCTTCCAAACGGTGCTAGTAAACTGGTTCTCAACTTGTTGCGGTTTGTTAGTCTGCTTCAGGCGTAGCTAATTTAGTTTGATTAGTGAGAATTACGAAGAGTTTAGCGTTATTATCTTAATGATTAATCAAAAGTAACGAAGTGTAAACTGGAAAACTTTTATGATAGCTTTCTCATTAGAATCTGATGGAATGAGTCTGCATAAAGATCTAAAATACCACGGCTAACATTCTCAATAGTTAAGTTTGAATACAGGATGCCTAGCTGTCAGTAAACAACTTAACTGTATGATGTTATCTTGACAGTCATAGCTAAACTAACCCATCAGTCAGATCAGCTGATTATTCTTACAGAATAAAAAATGTATGCACACATCATACTTATGTAGCATTTCATGCAATGATTTATTACTGGCGGCAATAAAACAAAGAAATATTATGCATTCCTCTGTTTGACTTCTTAAAATGAGAAATATTCACACTATTTCTGATTAAACGAATCAAAGAATATATGAATGACCCAATGAGAATGATAATGGTGATGATAAGTAAACAGCCCGCAATTAAATTAAACCAGTCATTAACACTTTCGACATACATCCGCACACTCTCTTATGCAAACCTTCTTTTCTGCCATTTTTTATACACTTATATAATTATATACTCCCTGTGGAGATGAATTAGTGAAGCCCTGAAAATGTTTGTCTCCTTAGTCAAGGGAAGAATAGACAGAAGGTATTCATTTGCGTGTTTGCGTATGTGCGCGGGTGCGATTAGGGGTAACTGGCAAACAGAAAAGACAACCAAGTAACGGTCAACACAGCTGTAGAACATCAGCCATGTTATATAATAATAGAATAGTGGCGGGTAGCATTAAAACAGATGTTCACAGGTGCTTTAAATATTAAAAAACCCTTTCTATGAAATACCGACAGAAAATGAAAGGCGAAGTAAAACATACGTGTAAATAACAATCACTAATAGTTACTGTTGTTTTTATACTAATGATAATAGTTGTAGTAGTTTGATTGGCATAAAAAACGTTTTACTATTATTTTCCTTCGCAATTAATTACTGTATAAGGAAACTTAAACTCCATACATTCGGAAGATTAAGGAAGTCAGCAGTAACTTTCAGTGAACATAAAATCAGCCAGCAACCCAAATGAAGTATCTTGGCTATTATATGAAAAATTCCAGGTTATAATTGGATTTTAAACAATGAAGTCCTGGAAACTTTATCGGTGATACATCGCATGACACCATGAGCCACATATTTAATATGTTTATTGAACATGTTTTCAAAGGTTTATAAAAACACTAAGACTTTCAGCTATATAACTTATTCGTTATTTATTTCTTTAGTCTTAGAAAGATAAAAATTTCAAAAACTTGCTAAACTGATTGACTGTGATGTGTCATAGTATTTTTCAGTATCACATCAATGATAAAACTCATCTCAATCTTAATGACAATTCTGTATATCTCTTATTTAAAAGTTACAGCATTTATAACTGTCAACTTCCACTGAAAACAACTTTTCATCCATGTAAATCATAAACGCAGTTAGTGGACAGAATAAACATTCTTTCTCACGAATGCCAATGATGAGAATGAGGGGAACCAAATGATTACACAGAAGATTTTAAAAAGCTGAAGCACTTGTATGGTTTCCCTAAAATCTAATGTATTACTGTCCTCACCCCGTACGGGCAGGTACTGATTGAAAAATAGATACCAGACAAAATTGAGGCTCCATAATTCGAATGAGTACAATTAAAATCCTTTAACAGGGATCAACTGGAGAACAAATCTAGTGCTGGTAGCACCAACAACTCTTCCAAAAGCTTTTATTTAATGTGCTGGGGTTATAACGTCATATTTGAATACAAGACATGCGACTACACATGTTTGTAGGCTAGCAGTTCTTAGTTCTGATCAAGATTTAGGGTTGGCATAGTTGCTTTACAGTGTCCTAGGCTTACCAGTGGCAAAGGGATACTGACTGATTGATAAACTTATCTTGTAAACCTGTTAGTACGCTTCCTAACGCCTTTAAATACCATGCCCATTTGTCTGAAAACTTTCTTCAAGGAATAGTGAAATAGCACTCTTCACTACGGAATGCGATGAAAACCTTCTATTAGAATGAATAAAAAAGTACCAGGTTTTCAGTTCTAATGCGAATAGAAATATGCTCACTCAAATTCTTTTTCACTAATTTATACTGTTGGTGCATTTAAAAGCCTACTCAGTTGTTTTTTTAGCAATGGAATCATTTGGCAACAGTTTACATAGGGGAATGATATCAGCTTGAGGAAGGCTGAATAAAAAACCCTTATAGCCTAGTTTGAGACCCATCAGTGGTCCATATCTTCTGTTTTATATAGGACGTAAGTAAATATAAACCCAGTAGTTTTTTTCTGCCAAATTTGTTCGATCTGTGTCACCATCACCAGGTGTTATTGGAGGATGTATTTCCTCATTGTGAATTGGTTTAGAAGTTTTTACTCTTAAGGAATACCGTACAAAGACATAATAGATTTTAAACACCGATTGCTTTTTGTGGTTCACGGGCTGATGATATTCAGTGACAGAAAACATCCTCAGATTTTGAAGTATCCATTTAATTATAATAATTCAATCCAGTGGTTTAAATCTTTAACATCAATGATAATTTTTACTCATTCATCAGTAAATGTGTAGATGCCTGCTGGAAATGTACAAAATCTTACCCAACTTTCCTTTATACATTATCTTCGGTGAATCCAACTGTGCAGTTGATTATACCAGAAAAATTTCTAACGAAAAAACATATACACTTTACTTAATCTGTGTGATATTATCAGTTAAATGATTTTAAAACATGAAGATGTCCATCGTTAAAGTTTACCCATGCAGTTACAGTGAATTTCAGTCAGTAGTTTAAAACAATCTATGCTATTATTCATATCGATTCAGTTTAAAATTCAACAACAATTGATGTGAAAATGTAAAACATGAAGATTCACAATCACGAAAGCATATTCTTTTGTGTATATTCGATTGTCCACTTCAAGTTGTTACCACAATTTATAGAGATATTTTCACACAGATAAATAAATGCATACATAGCTAAGGGTTGCTAAGTAAAGAAATTTTAGTGACCTAGCTAAAACAATCAATATTTATTGTTGTATAGCTAGAAAAGATAAGATTAAATAAAATTGTAAATAGTTTAAAGTAGGATTCATGTGCACAGACAAAAATAATGTAATTATTCGTATAGTGGTACCCAGCTTCACGTTATAACGCTTCAGTATAAGCACAATTCGAGAAAACTGATTCCAGCCTGTTAAAAGTTAGGTGGATACCACCAGAAGACCTCGGATGGTAGTCATGATATATCACGGATCAAGTGAAGCTGGAAACTGTGGACCATTAAATTCTGACCCGGTGGCTGACTGGTTAACGTGTGCGTGATGAAGATTGAAGGTCCAGAGTTCGATCCCTAGCCATGTAACGGGTGCGTATGGTTGAGGAGACCAATAATAGCACAAAACAGCCATCCAGTGCCCCCAGGTTTTCGGTGATTTTCCAGCTGATATCAGTTCATGATGAATACTATCTTAAGATTAAAATCCCCACTAATCTTACAAAGCCCATTTTAGCAGTAGCGTTAGAGAAATACAATTAAACGATGAATAAAGGAGGAAACTAATAATCTAAGATGGCTTCGAAAATATATCAAGTCAGTCGATTCAGTTGTTAGTCAGTGCTTATTAGTGGTTGTACATAAGATGGATTTTCCAAGGGCTCGTAACCTGTGGAGTTAATTCAGTTGAGTTTATAGATGAACGTTTACGAAGGACACCAGATACTGACAATACTACATCACTGGATTCTAACTCTACAGTTGAATGGCTATATGCTCAACATAGCATCTGAATATTTTGTGTTTGCTTATGCACACTGCCAGGGATTCCTAGCCTTAAGGGAATCAGGTATTTTGTTACTTACCGTTATTATTTGCATCCATGCAGTGAAGAAATTTACAACAAAGTCAATAACAACCAGAATACACTCAATCAAATTTATCAGCGAGAATTTCTATTCGCTGATTTTTTTACTTTGTGGAGTCCACATAGAAAGCTTACAGTCCCCTTCAGGACTTCGATCGAATACTAAACACTCCAAAGAATGATTCACTGACCTCACCTTTTCTGTCATCTGTCATGATAAACAGAGAAAGACGATGGCTACAAATGCATTTCACATCTCCCACTCATGTAAACTGATTAGTATTTCCACACCTCTAATAGCCAATGTACTCTAGTAACACAATCTATTACTCTTAGCCCATTGCTACCATCATATAAATGATTTTCTGAATATAACTTCAGTTTTTGACAGCCATGATTTACGTGAGATAGTTGTGCGGGGACATTACTTATATGAATGCGTCAGTAGTCTGTAGTATAAATTAGAAAAAACACAAGAAATGATCAACTGGCGAGGATTCCAGAGGAAACAAGATTCAGTATTGGGTAGAAAAACGGAGGGTGTGAACACTAAACTTTACGATGCCTAAAAATAGAATGTTTACAAATGTGACTTTATTGTAAAGTTTAATATCTTTATCCCGTCTGATCGTAATTTTCCGGAAGGAAATTTATCATGCCCCATTAAACTTCGCTTTAATTATTACCTCTACTTTCCTACCAAATGAAGATGCTACAGTCTACAGTGTTCGAGTAGGAAAGAGCTTACTGGGGAACTTCATAACTGATGGGTTTCTTGAACTCAGAGGTGAGAACGGTGATACTTAGGACATCTATGTGTGATTGGAAGAATGTAGTGTATTACAGTGTGGACAGAGTGAATGGGAAGGTTGTCTGAAAGGCTGTAATAAAGGGGATGCTGGTACAGTTTGGCCACCTGACATTGAGAACAGCAGGCGATGAAGCGTTAGGGATTGCATGAAAATTCGATGACGTCAAGACGAACCAATCTGCCACATCTAGTGCTTAGCACGTCTCATTAGAAGTCTCAGTCACAATTGTTGGCACCTCAGTTAAGAGAAACGCAACAGCTCAAGAGTTACAACCCATCAGCGCAACTCAACCCATGTGTACATCTAGGTGGTAGAATTGATTAAATAGTTTATGAACTAACGGCGGCTATGGTGAAAACATCAAGGGTAGGGGAAAGATTTGAGGAAACAGAATTTTCCCATGTAGCACAGATAAAATTTCTCAGTAAAAATACTGAATGTGACAGATTTTCCATGCATAACAGATGTCTCAGTTTGGTATGAGTCAAATCAGTCCTAAGGATCCAAGTGGACGTTTTCCTAGTCAGTGAATCCACAGTATAAACTTATTGGCTTATTCAATCACTTAATTTCAACTATTAGACAAGGCATCCATATACATATACAGTGGAACGATATTTCACGCTTGTTACATAAAAAGTGAACGGTGAACAGTCAAAATATAGTGATAAATATGAATTCTTCTATTAGTATTTAGTGAAATAAAGTGATAGTGACGATCAGCTTTTATATTTCCCTTAGTAAGACAGCGTTAAAGGTGTATAACTAAAGCAGTAGTGGAAATATGGAAAACAGTAGTAAATAGAAAATCTCTTTATAAGACTTTAAAGTCTTGATACTATGCATGAACCTAATAAAAGTTAAAATATAAATCCTGTTTTGGTAGAAAAATGAACTTTCCTGTCCACTGCATCAGTGTTTCTAGGAAAATGGTTTAGAAAAACCCTTACATGCAGTACTATAAATCATACAGAAAAATTTTAAAAACAAAGGAAACTGAAAAGTAATCTGTTAATATGACAAATCACAGACGGTGAAAAAATATCTCGGAAAAAAAATACGACCAACAAAAATTCGATGTTAGTCGTTTAAGGAACTCCATGAATGAAGGGGAATTTTGTAACGTGAATGGTAAATATTAAGATAATTAACTAAACATAGATTAATTACAGTGGAAAGATTTTGTGAAATTTTGAACAGGTTCTTACATAATTGATATTTTGTATAATAGTAACGAAAGAGCAAAGATGAATTAAGTGGTAAATTGTTGGGGGTAATTAGAGACAGCAGGGGGAGAACAAGATGGCTAAAACTGTAATAGTAATGACAATGTTACTGATGACAGAGGTATTAAAATATTAGTTATAATCATTTGTCGGATGGATGAAAAAAGGGTCTTGTAATAGATAAGCTATACAGATGGTCGAGACAGAGAAAGAAGCTGTACGAATCTCTTCTGAACACACAGCCTTGGCTTGTTTAGGTGGATTCCTATGGCTTCCATTGTGTGTAAAAGACAAACTCGTAGAGCATGGGTAAGGTTAGAAGAAATGTGATAAATAACTTTAAAGGCATTTTATTTTTATTTATCCCTTGGGTTCCTAATGGAACATAGGGCTTCAGTAGCACGTCTCCAATGCGCTCTGTTCACTCAAATCCTTTGAACCTGACTCCACTACAGCCCACAAGCTCTCATTTCCTCCTCGAACGATCTCCTCCATGTCACCCTCTCCTCGGATGCCCAACTCGTCGCTTCCCATGGGGTTCCACTCGAGGGCCTGACGCATGATGTCCCCAATCGGCCTTCTCAGTGTATGCTCAATCCATCTCCACTTCCTTCTGCATATTTGTTGAGTGGTAGGTTCTTGGTTGGTGCGTTGACAGGCCAGAGTTCCTTGTTGCTGATTCTTGTTATTCTGGCCATCTGATCTTCAGTAACGAGCCAGAGTAGGCAGTCGTTGATGAATGTCTGTAGTTTGTTGGAAATCCCTTTCGTAACGCGCACAGTCTCTGAACCATACAGAAGCACTGACTTGACATTGGTGTTGAAAATCCGGATGTTGTTCCACATGCTGAGTGCAGTAGATCTCCACACCGATTTCAGATAAATGAAAGCCTGTCTTTCTGTCTTTCCGATCCCGACTTTGACATCTTCGTCTGTACCATCTGTAGTTGAAACGATGCTGCCTAGATAGGTGAAGGAGGTTACTTCCCATAAGTTTCTCCCGTTGATGGTGATTGGATCTTGTCGTTGTATCTGGTTGGGTATCTCCATCACCTCTGTCTTCCCTAAATTCACTTGAAGCCCTGTCTTCGCTGCCCTGTCTCTTTGGTCAACTTGTTAGTTTTCGCCTATAGATCTTCAAGCTTGTGCAACATTAGACACAAGTCATCACTGGCGAAATCCAAGTCTTCTCGGCTGTTTTCCCCGGTCCAGCATATCCCCCTCTTCTCGCTTCTCACTGTTTGTAGCATGATCCAGTCCACTACAATCAAGAATATCATAAGTGACAGTAGGCAGCAACCTTGTTTTATTCTTGTCTTCACTTCAAAAGCATCACTGACCTTCTCATTGTGAATTACTTGACATCTGGCGTCTTCATATAGTTGCTGAATGAAATTCATACAGGTTTGTGGTATTCCGAAGTGCTGCAGCAATTGTCAGATTACTTCTCGGTCGACGCTGTCAAAGGCCTTCTAAAAGTCGATGAAGTTGAGGTAGAGGGTTGACTGCCATTCTATACTCTGTTCTGTGATGATGTGAAGCAATGTAATTTGGTCTGAACATGAATTGTACTTTCTGAAGCCTGCCTGTTCCGGCCATAGTTTTGAATCCAGTGCATCCTTTAGCCTCTCCAGGATGATGTGGCTTTATATTTTGCTTGCTGTGGGTGGACATGAGAGTGATTCCGTGCCAGTTCTTGCAAACACTGTGGTCTCCCTTCTTCGGCAGTCTGACGAGGTAACCCTTCTTCCAATCATTGGCCAGGTACCTTCCCTTCCTTCCACACCTTCTGCAAAAGTGATGTGAGAATGTCAGCTGTTGTCTCTGCGTCTGCCCTTAGTGCTTCTGGCGGGATTCCATCTGGTCCTGCTGCTTTCCCGCACTTCAGTAGCTTATTGGCGTTCAGGACTTCCACTTTTGTTGGAGGATTTATGTTCACTGATAGTTCTGTGGCTGGGCTGTAGGTGGTATTTCTGGATGAAGTGCAGATGGTGAGGATGGTCGATTCAAGAGCTTCTTGAAGTGGTCAGCTCATCGTTTCCTTTGTTTCTCTTGTTTGATAAGTAAATTTCCTTCATCATCCTTTATTTGTTTCATCTGTGTTGATCTCTTACCTACCAGACGGTAACCTGGTTATTTGATACAGTGTTGTCAGGTCTCTCCTGCCTGCAGCCTGTTCTGCGTCACTTGCCAGTGTTTCGTAGAAGTGTCTTTTGTCTTTCCATGCACTCTTCTTCACTTCTTTGTCCAGTGTAGTGTTTATACATTGTACTCAGTTCCTCTTGTCGTTGAGCATCCTTGCACTGGTTTGTCTTCTGCTTCACCATCCTCCTCTCCCTCCTCTATCAGCTTCCATGTATCCATTGAGATCCATTCCTTGTCCTGTCTTCTTTCTTCTTCCTTCCTAATACGGATGTGCAGGTTTCTTTTCACATCTCTTTCAAAGGCTTCCAGTGTTCATCCACACAGGATTCTTCAGGGATGTTCCTCGATATCTCTTATTTTGTCTTAATGGCTGCCGCGAAAATTTTCTTTGTAGTTTCGTCTTTCAGTTTCTCAGTGTTGCACTTGAACTGTGGTCTGTCATCACCAACTTCCTTGAAGGCTTTCAACTTGATTTGGAAGGTTCCTTGCACTAGACTGTGAGTGGTCTGAACATATATCTGCTCCTCTTCTTGACCTTGTGTCAAGTGGACTGTGTCTCCATTTTCTTGAGATTGAGATAAATTCGACCTGGTTTTTAGTGTAGAGTGTCCTGGTGTCTGGTGAAGTCCATGTCGCTTTGTGGATATCCTTGTGCTTGAACACACTGCCTGGCCTCCAATCACCAAATCGTTGAATGCACAGAATTCTGCAAACAATTCTCGTTCATCTCAGTGAGTGCTTCTCGACCCATGGTTAGTTCTCTTCCTGTGTTGTCCTCTCGCAGTTTGGCATTCATGTCGCCCCACCCATTAGAATTTCGATGTCGCCAACTGAAGCGGAGTCTTTTCCAGTGTTGATTGAAGTTGTCTGTAGAATTCCTCCCTCTTCTTTTGATGCGTATTATTTTTAGGTGCATAGCATAGCATTGTATGATGATTACTTCCTTTCCTTCTGAGTTGAATCTTGCTATCTTGCTATCTGATTCTGGAGGAGATTGGTTCCCACTGCATGGGAGCCTTTGATGCTGTTGGGGACATCATGATAGCCACTCCAGAACTCAGTGTGCTCGTGGTTGTCGTCTGGGTGACAATATCGGAGTAGATTATCGACTCTCCAGTTGACAGTTTGGAGATTCCACTCCCATTCCATCTGCTCTCTCAGATTCCTAGTACTTCAATGCGATACCTTCTCATCTCGTTTGTAATCTGGGCTGCCTTGCTAGGTTCAAACATGGTGCGGATATTCCATGTCCCCATGTTTATTTTTGCTTTCATCGAGAGAAGACGCATCGACCGACTGGCTTCCTGAAGGCTTTCACCGGCTGGCATCATTTCGCCTCTCCAATTCCAGCGAGGAATAATTTTGTTTTTATTTTTTATATTTTGTTTGTGCTTTTAAGTTTCTATGACGGTTGGATTTGTTTTATGGGGTAGGGTTGCTAGCTCTACTCCCAACCTTCCCTCTTTACCCGTGCTGAGGACCGGCTAGTAACTAGTGAACTAGTTAAACAGGCAACGTTAACTTTAAAGGCATAATCAATATTAAATCGTTGTCTATTGTCAATCAGATGAGAGAGTATTGAGCTCCGTATGGATCTGGTTTCCCCCCTTAACCATGAAGGATGATATTCGGTGGTTCGATAACGGACTTGCCTACTTATTCGCCTAATGTAACTATCTTCACAGGAGCAGTTGGACTGGTAAATGCACATAGAAGAGGGGAATTTAGATAGTTTGTTTTTGGTTCTCGTGGTCATCATCGGCCGACTGTGGAATACACAGCATAACTTTGCGGCACTAAGTAATCTTCTTATGTAATTTCTTAGGCGCTGTGTCACAATTTCGCTGATGATGTCACCTCGAAACTGTAGTTTCAGGAATAATTGTTTCTTGGAGAATATTGGTGTTCTGGTTTTCATATTAGAAGTTTCCGTATTTTCTGCCAGAAACGTCTTTGGATATCCATTACTACTGAGTAGATCATGGATAATTTGATGCTCTTCATCAAAAGTATCATCTGAACAGATGAGTCTTGCCCAATGGACCACACTTTTGACTAGGTTTCGTTTATATTACAAAGGGACAAAACTCAAGAAGTGGGTGTATTGGCCTGTTGACGTCGGTTTCCGATATGCTGTCGTCACTTCCTGTCTCAGTGGTGAAGGTTATCACTGGATGAAAGATATTAAACCTATCCAGTAAAATCCTTGCATTGTTCTCGTTATTCACAATTAAGAACGCCCTGTATTACTGTGGAGCCATTCATAAGGAACTAATTGAAAAGAAATATTTCTTCGCTCACATTGTTTGATCTGTTGTGCTATTATAGCTTTCTATTCTCTTTGTAGACAAATTGGTCTTTTAATGTACCAAAATGAGCCTATTTTGCAACTGTATGTAGATCCTTATTTGGTGCAATACAATTATTTATTGTGTCGAGTATTTTTTGTTGAATAAAATTTGTTTTATTTCCAAGGAGATTATATGAGATAGACGTAACATGGAAGTAGCTGGTTCCTGTAGTTCAGCTTATAGAACAATAACCTTGTCTTAACAGGAGTCACTGTAAATGAAGTGCAACATATTTCACCTTTCTCCCCATGCATCATTTTTATTCACGAAGTCATCGACTGCCAAAATAGCCATTTATTAGCGTCACTGACGTCAAATTCGACCAAAGAAGGCTCATATTTCAAAGTGAATCTTACTGAGAAATACTGAGATTGTAAAAATGGGCTAAAACCGGTCTGGAACACAATACCAAGTCATTTTTCTAGTTAATGGTGGATAGTGGCTGGTAGTGGAATGTAGGAAGCGCCTTTCTTCCTGTTTGGGACTTGTCGGCTGAATGTACCTGGCTTCTAGTGGTGGTGTTGTTCCCACTGGGACTCTACCGCTTCAAACACAACAGTGTTATCCACTAGACCACTGAGTTACGATATCCACCTCCTATGGAATTCGTACAGTTTTTAGTCTTATTGCTTGTACTATCACGTCGTTCATCGGACCGAATTGACCAGTCTCTATCAATGTATGGGCTCCTGCGCAAATGCCCTAATAATGCCTGTGACTGAATTATATATTAATGGTGGATAGTGGCAGGTAAATCCAACTAACTAGTCCCAAATAGGACAAAATGTACGTCGACTGCCTTTTTTATTCAAATTATACAAGTGACAAAGTGTAAGAAAATATTTATTACCTGTTACAAGCAAGTGAGTAAAGCATATCTGCGTATTGAGTGAACTATAGTTAACAACCAATTATTAGAAACATTATGGTTTTATAAAATTCGGAGCAATAAATTTCGGTTTCCCTTGTAGATAACAAAACTTTAGCATAATAAAATTACATTGAGTAAATTACATGAGATAAACAAACGGTACCTTCTAACAATGGATAATGTAAACTGAATTCTATATTTTCCCTTTATTTCATTAGAGAATGCTTGTTAACGTTCAATAGTAGTTCAATTACTCACCTTCTTCTTATCGTAATCTCATTTTGATTTTTCTTCCCCATTTTATTCCCTGAAAAATATTTTTGACCTCATACGGACTTATCTATATTTTGTGAAATATATACTAAAATATAGATTTTTTTGCCTCTTGAACAAATTTAAGCCATATATTCATTCTTATTCACTGATCATTGACAGGGTTTTATCTACTTTGATAGTGACGGAAGTTCCTTACCCCCTAGATTTAAGTCGATGATCATTTAAAAAAATGTTTGGATTATGAAACACGAATTGTTTGGCTAGATACATTTTTGGATTCAGTTTACATGATATGTATCATAATGTCACGTACCTTTCTTAGACGAGTATAGTTTAATTTCTGTGGCGTAAATTTATATCATCGGAATGTTCGATGAAGCACCTTTAACAACATCATGTATTCATAGCCAGCAATGTTATTCACCATGTTATAGTTTCATTTGTCGAAAACTTGATATGTACACGTTTAATATCCCAGTAAATTTCACGAAAATATGTTTTGTTTCTATCTGAATTCTTTCTTGTGGTGATTGGCTTACTATTAACTGGACGACACAAAATGACCAGATGAAGGGTTTTTGGATAAATGTGAATATAGTTATCCTATCAGTTAGATAGGCGTCAAGCACCTAATAAAAATTGCCAACTCATTGAGAGTTCGCTCTTCCCATTCCATTACTTTCAGCTTTGATAACTATGGTCTATACTATGATTGAAGTAAAAGCTCCACAATGCACTTGATATGTAAAGCTTCGGAAGAGCTGAGTGAAAGCCTTCAGAAGAACGTCTTGTACAACTATGAAAGATGATAACTGTCAACAGTGGTATATGAAATCAGAGAAATATGACAGTAAATACTAGTCCGTTTTTTTGAATGGTTGCGTTTATGAATTATATGATGATTCTGAAAGTCCATTAATGTTTAGAAGAATATGGCCAAACAGGAAGTGAAAGTAAGCACCTTTGTGACCGCCTTTACTGAATCATTTCTACCCTTTGGACCGTCAATCTTTTCCCTTAGTTGTCTAATCCTGCCACAGCAAACCTGAAGAAATGTTTTAATCCAACAGCATGCTCATTGTACCACTCAAAAATTTACATTCTTCACTCCTTCAATCAAATCAATTATGACATGGAGACCACGTATATATAGCCTGATTTTGACTGATTTCTGTTCCTTTTCACGAACAGTTCTGAGATTTGAAATCCAACATTGGATGCAGGGAAATCCTTTTACCATGAAGTTTTGACAGATAGTAATGCGGAGCCTGACTTAATTGGTCATGTCTTTTTTTGTGTACGTTTTGAAAATTCCTCTTTGTTAAAGGAAACAAGCTTGAACAAATCTGTTTATTACACTGAATGAAATACTACTTCCACATTATCTTGTCAGAGCACATTATGACTAAAATTTCGCCTTCATTAAGTCCACCCAAGTGATTCTGATGTTCCTTTGATAGTTGAATTACTATATGTGCAACCAAAGCAGAGGTTAACATTTTTTGTCTGAAATGAAAAAATCATTTCTTGAGAATCCAAACAGGCTTTCTATTTGGTTTATTCAATTTTCGATTCAGATTCCATGTACAACTTATGAGCTTATGATAAAGACATCCTGGAAACTTAGAACAAAAACTATGATCTACATTTTAACCGGAAACTGACAGCTAAATACTTGAGCAAAAAAGATTGTTTTTTCAGTGAATACTAACTTCTGACTCTTATGAAGTCTAATACCAAGGTCACCAGCTCTTTGTTTAGTGCTAGTTAACAAATCATTTTTGAGGAGTGGTGACTGAATTCTGTATTCAATTATTTTATAGATTATTTTGATAGAACGCAAAATGATACAGCATTATTTTACTTTGTAAGTAAGACTGTATAGCTGTGTGTCAAACAAACGAACGTACTAAGGAACTACGCTCTATCACAGTGCCGAAGTTTTGCACTTGTAATGATGACTAAAATCGGAAAAAGCCAATGAAGTTCAAAATGTAACATTCCAGAGTATGTACGCAGCAAAATATAAGATCCTTTCAAAAAATGTCGAGATGTTCATATTCTGAAAAACTTCCCTTCAAAACAGAATTACTCTGACGACAGAAATATACTAAAAATGACGGTCGTATAAATCTACAAAAGACAATTTATATTGACTCCTTAAACAGACATGTTACTGAACTGGTTGTCTTATAATATTATTAAACGTCAGCCATATTTAATTATCTGATAACGTACCACAGAATTAAGACTTTCAAAACCTATTAAATGCTGTTGGAAAAGCTTCAATAGGACTCAACTGGTTTAAATGAGAAGCAAAGAAGTCTCCCATAAAAGGACCGATGAAAAGACTGACATTTAGCTTACAGGTATGAAGTAGCTACTTGGTTATGTAACCATGACTTTTCTCAATGTCAAGTCGAAACGGCAAGAGTATTTCCTGATCAAGCATTACGCTGTATCCCAGATATTAACAAACAGAAATACAATGACCATTCAGTATGTACACGTATAAATATATGTACCTACTCATCTTATTAAAGTAAACTGAGAGTTGTCAATGATTAAAAGGAATTTGTTTTTTGATAAACTGTTACGTAAAGATTCTCATACCTCTGTGGCCCAGAGGATAACGCTCTGTGGTTTGAACCAATGAGTACTAAGTCTGAGTCTCAGTGGGAACGTCACTCAACAGGGTTTGGGTACACTCAAGTAGTAAGTCCTGATAGGATGAAACAAGCATTCTGGATTCCAGCGGTAACTACCAAGTGGACCACAACCTCCATTCATCTTTTTAGGTAGCTTAGAATGTAACAGAAAAGTTCTTGAAACCATGAAACTAAGGCCTAACACTAACTAAAGAAGAATTATTGACCTTTCTATCCACTCATTGAAATTTCAGGAGATTTGTATTAAACTGATTTATCACTGGAAAGTAACTAACTTCATGTTGTCTAGTCCTCAGCACTGATAGAATAATATATTTCACTTTGCAATATGGCTACCAGGCTAG
This sequence comes from Heterobilharzia americana, assembly GCA_944470555.2. Lineage (NCBI taxonomy): Eukaryota > Metazoa > Platyhelminthes > Trematoda > Strigeidida > Schistosomatidae > Heterobilharzia > Heterobilharzia americana. The sequence continues at coordinate 99,148,655 of OX104127.1, forward strand.
TTGACTCAAAATCGCAATGGAGGCAATCGGCAGGAGTCTCCGCTCGATCTATGTTTCGTGCTTTTCGACACTTGTCAGGAAGGCGTGTCAGCAAACTCTGTGGAGCTGATGTCCAACCTGAGATTCAAACCCACTTCAACCGGAGCTGCAGTCAGTGACGTTACAAGTGAGCTATTATCCTGTAAGTAATTCACATTCGTTTAGCCCTGAAACTAGCTACTGTTTATAAGAGACAGTCTTATCTTCCTTATGACATAACTCCACCACCCCATCTACTATTCCTTTAGTACAGTTTCTTGTAAAAGTAATCTTGGACACCACTAATACTGTTAGTTTGTCATTGTATATTCGTGTACCGCATACCAGTCGAAAGCCTTTTATTGCAAAAACTACGAAGCATCAGACAATCCAATCAGTAATCGTCCTGTATTTTCATTTTGTAAGTCCTCAAACAAAGTATTGCAATAGCTTTCTTTCTAAATAACCACCTTTCTTTGTGCTAATCTTGACCTTGAAAGTTCCTTTGGATACTTTGTTAATGAGATCCAGAATGTTATTCCGCTTAGATTATATTATTTTGTGCCCTGCAACATTGCAAGTCAAACCTTTGTCAAAACGAAATTTTTGAACTATTACTTTTTTTATCACTAACGACTAGTATTTCCGTTACGGGGAAATCTTATTCATTTCAGTGTTCCTAACAGGAGAAATCCAAATTTCAATAGTGATCGAAAAAGTTCCTAAGTGAAGTCAAGAAAGAACCTCTTGGAAAAAAGTATTTATGTGTATTATAATTAGCAAGCATCCGTATATTTTCATGTAAATTATCTGCGATATGGTATTAAGAGACGAATTCAGTTGTTATACGGTCAGTACTCTAGAGGGACCGCTCAACGTGACAACTGAGATCAGTACTCACAAGAGATTGGTGTAAACTGCTATGAAATATCCGTCATTTGACAACAGACATAGTTAGTGTTTGTGTAAGTCACAGGGTGTTTGGAATGAAATAATTCCAACGTTACGCACAGAAGTCTGGTCAGAGCTTCTCCAGGGAAATAATGAAAAGTTAGAGCATCAAATATATATAAATGAATACAAAGACGTCTACTTAATCTCCTTGTCCAATCCTCTTCGTATAGTTAAGGAGATTAAATACACATCTTTGGTTTCATCTATGTATCTTCAATATTTTAATTTTTGAATATTTCCTTGAAAAGGCTTAAACGAGAATTCCATGAGTAACGTTGGAATTACTTCATTCCAGACACGCTGTGACTTATACAAACACAAGCTATAACTAATGTCAACCTTTTACTCAGCCCTCAATATTTGCTATATTGTTCGGTCAGATCTTGAACATAGTTCAACTAAACTATTCCTTGTTTGCTTAAATGTATTAGATTTTTGGTCGAACCTACTTTTAAATAAATGAAATTACTGGAATTGCCGACTCTCTTAAGGTTCACTGAATGATAAACAAGTTATTGCTTTCTGCTCAGTTGTGGTGATTTTTATTCGTAGCTTCTATCTTCTAATTCGCACTATTGATTTGCCCAGTATCACACATGAACATTTAAAGCAGTTGAGTAGCTCACTGACTCATTTGTGTCAGTCATCACTTGACCACCTACAAGAAATTACAAGTGTTTCTTTTTCAGATGGTCAATATAATTTCCTGCTGAGTTCATTCTATACAGACTGTTTCTTCAGAAAACATTCTGGCAATTTAGTACAACATGGTAAATCCAAGATTTCCTTGAACTCAAAGTTTTGTGAGTGTCCAGTCATACTCTTATAATAATACGTATTTGTGGTTTACGTGCCTGCATACACGTGCCCACATGCCATTATCCTCAGGGCATTTTATGTTTTCATACTATTTTCAATAAAAAATCTTAAGTCCTTTGAGAGCAAATATTTATTTCCATACTTATGTATGTTAGTGAAACAAGATGGAAAGCAGTCACTTGTACATATGATAAAAAGGATAATTTTTTATTCTTTAGCTTGATAATATTTCCATTAAGAAATACTCACAAAGAATAGCCTCACTAGGAAAGTAGACCATACAGTAAAAGAAACTACTTTCCTACTTATTAGTAATAATAATAGTAGATAATGTCATGGTAGTGGGTAATTAACACGTGAACAAGTGCGAAAGTGTCTTTTAGTTTGGAGAACATGTCCTCTTTAGGCACTGAACAACTAACTGTCCTTCAATCTATATGAGTATATTTTGTGTATGTGTACATATGTCTCTCAATCTAAAGTAATAACAAGTGAGTTGAACACCTAAATGATTCATATGAGTTGAAACTGCTAATAGAGCTAATTAATTGGAATGATTCACTTCTATTTATTTATTGAAACATTGAAAGTAAACAAATGTAATACATCTTTGAAAAAGTGGTATGAGTTTCTTCCCCACTGAAACAAAATAATTGACTGAAATGTGCTTTTTTCTAATTGCTTCGCCTAAAATGATACTGTCATCTAACATTGACCTCCTTCAGAAATGTAGCTAAGTTGCTTAGGTGACTTGAATTCAAGCTTTGTAATTCAGTATAAGATCGTTTCACTTTGTTATTGGAATGTGAATACCTAGAACTAATGCTTGCTTGACCTAAACAGCAGCGAAACAGACTTGGAGCATTTTATATTTGAAAGGTACTGGTAGTCGATATGGGTATCTGAAGACCACTCCTATTGGCCTGAAGAGCTAAATTCGGCGAAATAAACCAAGCATACAGACAGAACTCTTGTCGATTGTTTCTAATGACCTATACTAAATCTGTACAATGCTATAAATGGTCACTGAGAAGTAGCCAACTTCTTTATAACATTTCATTCGTGATGCACCATTTGTTTTGGCGTTTCACACATTGTTATCTATATTTGACTTGGTGATGGTTAGCTAAATACAACTACTGAGTATGTATTGGATATATGTACTTTGCCGTAATACAAATCTCAAGTGGTTTACACTGACAAATAGAATAGTTGATGAAAAATGCATGAAAGGCATAAAACTAATAACAATTTGTTGAAATTTTTCATTTATGAACATTTTGCCTACCAGTGGCCTTGAAAATAATACACATGTTTTTAAAAATCACTCTTAGATTAAACATTTGTAGGTGTGAAAATGCCTCACATACGAGGGTTTTATCACTCAAAGTATGAATTTAGATTACTCGGTAAATAACTCGATGGTTCACTTTTAATGTGAAAACATTACCTGACAGCAAAACTATTCATAAGGAATAGAAGTCAAGGCATTCATAAGGTATCGCTCCATTTCATAAGGAGCGTTGTACTGTAAAAGATTTTTTACTTTAAAGTACACGACTTATCAATTATCTTTCTTAATATTTAGTCTTTTTAGACCTATGATCATTTTTATGATCAAAATGTATGTTCTTGCATTAGAATATGTACCATACCTACTGTTTGACAGCCAGTAATGTTGTAGTGGATGCTGCTGGTCAGAATGAATATAGGTAGTATATGTTGAGAGGGAGGCAGAAATCATAGGGAATTACCAGCAGTGGATAAATATTCTGCTCAGAGAAATGAAAGGAACAATGCGGGAGTATTCAGAGCAAAGCAAGATAGAAACAGACGAGGAAAGGAAGCATATTATGCAAATGACTGTTTTTATGTAAAATGTACAGTAATTGATGACTGCTGTAAAAGACGTCATTAATAAACATTTCTTCCTGCATCTCAGTCTTCCAGTTTCCTACAATACTATCTGGCCACCCTGAACTCACTAGCTGGATCGAGGTTCGAACTCTTGACCCACCAGTCGATAGTCGAGTACATTGACCGGTGAGCAGCAGCCCCGTATGATTTCATAAAGAAGTTTCAAACCTTACAATAACCGTTTGAAAGATGTATATAGGTAAAAACACCCCAACAGAATAGACAAAACAGACAAAATAAATGATATAAATTGCTGAGTTCAGCACTTGTCTTAGTATCTTTGATATATTACACATAAGGGAAGAAATAATTAATGTACTGAGTCACACCAACTCGATGCCAAAACATTTCAAAATGGCCTAACCTTACGTTTGGTTTGGAGACATAGAAGCACAGTATTCGAAATGTTTACCACAACTGTGAAACTCAATTACACAGTACATACTTCTTTGCTTTGGCCGTGAAAAATTACCTCAATAACTGCGAAAGCAACCTGAATCATTTTCACCTCAACGGTTGCACCAGACGTGTTCTAGTATGGACACTGGGGTTTCACTAGTACTATCGTATTACATTATACGCTGGGTGATAAGCAAATATCTAAATATTATAAACTACAATTTCAGTAGATTTTTTGTAAAAAAATCAACATTGATTTAGCAGGTAAATGCGTTACCAGTATCTCACTACACCATCTCCGTAACGTTTTTTCAAATTTCATAGAGTTTTCCGATTCGAAAAATTGTAAGCCTATATGAAGTCATGAGTGAAAAAAAACTCCTCTAGTTAAGTCGTCGACTTTCGATCAGTTTGATTTTTCAGTAAACAGTCAGAGATATCTATAACTCAGCATGGGTGGCTTTCAACTACTCATGTCATTCAATATTATTACGCTTCATTATCTCACCAAAGTTCTTTGGGAGATATGTTAGTATTTAGCCCTTCTGATAATATTGAAAGTATCCTGACCAAAAATGGACTGGGTAATTTGATAATCTCTTGCAAGAACTCTGGGGAGACTAAAAACTGGCAGTTGGAAAATCACTTAAGAGTTCGCTCAATTCAGGATATACAAGTTGTAAAATAATTGAAAGATGATCATCTTTTTTACAGTGCATCAGTCGATCCAACTCAACTGATCGGATTGCGATAATACAGATAATTTTAACCTATCAACTAAATTTATCCAGGTGAATTTCTGATAGGCTCAGCTGTTAAGTTATGCAACAAACATGTGGGACTAAGATCACTTTAATCTGACTACCAAAATGTTCCAGCTAGTGTGGTTAGTTTCTAACTGGTCATATCTTCAAATAGATTTTTAATTGTCGCAGAGACAAAAGCGAATTATATAACCTCGAACGGGCAAAATATACTGCAAAGAAAGTGATTTTCATCATGAAACAACCTTAGTTGGAGAACCTCTGAAAATCGTCCTACTTTGGGACTCCTTAATGGTCACCATTCACGAAATCTATAAGTCTCATGACAATAACCATCAGATTTTGTAAAAATTACATCAATATTCAGTTACTGGCTTGAAATCAAATGACCGACATTTTCATACTACTGCTAGTTTGTGACCAACCACTATGGTTATCCAATGCCACTGATAAATATTAGTCCTGAAACTTAAAGTGAATGACCATGCAAGCTACGGTTTAGCATTAAAACTTTCGAAAATTCATCGTCAGCTAAGTCACTAATGACAACAGGACAGTTATTAAACTAAATTCCAATCCAGTGGTTAAATGGCTATAGGCTCAACATCTGACTTAGTGGTTCTAGCTTCTATCCTTCATAAGGTTTTAGGCACTGTCCAGGACTGCAGAACCAGAACGAAAAAGCTGTTTGGTGTTCACAAGTTTCCAATGGTTATCCATATGATGTATATCAATGATAAAAGCAGCCTTGACACCAACATATCCTCACCAAATGAAGAAACAAGAAAGTCAGTCAAAAATACGAGACACACTCCTGAATTATGTATAGATCGGGGGACTGATAACTCGGTGTCCTGTAAGTAATTTATGTCACTTAAATTCAAACAGTTCTGATAAATTCATTTCGTTTGCACCTCACTTTTCTCCTAGTGTAGTGGTATTTGGACGATAATATTTAGCATCTCCTTACTTCAGTTAGGTCTTCACATCTTCATTCATCTTACACTATCATAAGCTGAAACAACGTAATAAAGTTAGCTAACTTCATCTGCAAAACTATTATTTCCTATATTTATTATTATTTTTCCCTTGAGTTCCTAGTCGAACATAGGGCTTCAGTAGCACGCCTCCATTTCACTCTGTTCTCTTCAGTCTTTTCAACCTCACCCCAGGACTCCTTACAAGCTTTCATTTCTTCCTCACATGATCTCCTCCATGTCACCCTCACCTCGGACGCCCAACTAGTCTTTTCCCTTCTGGATTCCACTCGAGGGACTGGCCTTCCCAGTGTATGTCCAATCCATCTCCACTTTCTTCTGCATATTTGTTGAGTGATAGGTTCTTGGTTGGTCCGTTGCCACCCTTAGTGAGTACCTTATTACTTATTCTTTCTGACCATCTGATGTTCAGTATCGATTGAGCGTAGGTGGCAGTTGTTGATGAGGTATGTCTGTAGTTTGTTGGAAATGCTTTTCGTGAGGCACCAAATCTCTGAACCATACAGAAGCACTGACTTGACATTGGTGTTGAAAATCCGGTTCTTGTCCCACATGCTGAGTGCAATAGATCTCCACACTGTTTTCAGATTAATAAAAGCCTGTGTTGCTTTTTCGATTTTGCCTGTGGTTCAAACGATGTGTCTTCTCTCGATGAAAGCGAAGGTAAGGATGGGGACAAGGAACTTCTGCACCATGTATGAACCTACCAAGGTTGCTCAGATTCCAAAAGAGATGAGAAGGTATGGCATGGAAGTTCTTGAAATCCGCGAAGGCAGATGGGATGGAAGCGGACTGTCCAAACTCTTAACTGCAGAGTTAATAACCCATTCCAATATAGTCACCTAGACGACAACCACGAGCACAGCACACTGAGTTTTGGAGTGACTATAATGATTTCCGCAAGAATATTGAAGGCTGTCACGCAGTGGGAACAAATCTCCCCCTGCATTACCATGGCAGCAAGATTCAACTTAAAAGGACGGAAAGTCACAACCATTTACTGCTACATGCCAATAAATTATGCAGATCAAGAGAAGAACGAGGACCATTATCTAGTGCAAGAAACCCTCCAAATCAAGTTGAAACCCTTCACAGAAGTTGGTGACAGACAACAGTTCAAGTTAAACACCCAGAACAGTGACTGAAGGACAAAACTACGAAGGACATCTTCACGTCAGCCAGTCATCAGGACAAAATGGGACACATTGAGCAACATCCCTGAAGGAACTTGCGTGGAAGAACAATGCAAGTCGTTGAAAGCTATGTGGAAAGAAGCCTGCATAACCGTATTAGGAAAGACGTCTATTTGTTGAGAAATCTCATATCTACTCAGTTTTCAATTCACCATCCCCTTCTCTGGTCACTGTGGTTAGCGTAATTAAACTTTGGGGTCAAACGAACCCGCCATATATTCCACTTCTATTCATCGGAAATCTTGACTAAATAATAAAATAATAATAAAGACCTAACTTGTCTAAAAATGTATTTGCAGAGGAGAACAGTAACGAGCTTCTTCCTACTTGATTCCATTACCAACGAAACTTCCGTTCTTCTCTCCTAATTCATTATAGTAAATAAAACATAAATTCCTAGATTGAGTGACATTTGTCCATAGGGTAATTTTGTTATAATCAGTCCCTATCATTAATAATGTGAAAGCCAACGAAACAATCAGAACAGAATATGATAACGCCCTTGCTGATGAATAGAAAATTAGTCACACCTAAGGCAAACCTATTCACTGCAATAAGGTCATAACACAGAGAGAAACCAAATTAGTAATACATACTTTTCAAACTAATTTTACTTTCTAGTGAATGAAAGTAGCGAACAACAATATGAAGATCAAAAACAAGCTGAAACTACCTCCAATCACCAATTTATCTCTAGAGAAGGAATCAAAAATGACCTGAAATACCAATACAAACAGGAACTGCATTTCTGTGGAATTTAAATGATACTCTATTCACTCATTATTGGTTTTTTCACAAAAACATTTCCAGCGGTAGCAAAACAATGAGTTATGAGAAGAAACTTTTTTGACCTCACTGGATGATAGTTATGGAGTGTCAGCTCTCTGATAAATAAATGCTTCTACAAGTCGGTCGTTTACACTTGCTCAGTTGTAGGAAATAGAACTACTTTTATTAAGCATTCTGTACATAAAACAGTTATTTGACTAGTTTCATAGTTTTCTTTAAGGGGATTAGGAAGGAGAAACACAGCTAAGGAATTTTTTCCATAGATTGATTTTCAAAGTTCACAAACACAATTATAACATTCGTAGAGTCACCTTTAACGAAGAGCTCTAAATTTTGGCCAACAGTTGTATAGTGCATTGTTTGCATGTTCTCGTAAAAGCCGATTACTCAAAAGTCAGGCTTGTATGTGAGTAAACATCCTGAAAATAAACTGGATGAGAAATAATATCAGCGCTAATATGTCTTATATGCTCAATCTTGAGCATATTATCTTTGGGAATATAATACAGTGCAAAAGTGACTAGGAAATTAATCTCACTTCCGATCCCAGTTTTTCTATTGTGTTTGATAATGAGACTCCCTATCAGAAAGAAAAGTATCGACACCTTCTATTAATCCCTGTAAGTCCAGGCTACTTATATACATCCATACCTGTTTAATCTTTTATCCCGTTTATTGAGGAATAAATGTGAATGTACTAGCGTCCTAAATCTTACACACAGTCCAGTGTTATGAAAGTATTATGCTTTGGAAAAACTTATTCTCATATGTAGTGTAGTTACCGGTATCACTCATAACATATAAGTAAATCAAAAGAAATTGACATTACCTCTTTACTCTTCATTTATTAATCCTCTTTTTATGGGGAATAGCTGAAAGAACTATGACGACTAGAGAAGGCGATTTAGTCACCAACGTGAGAGCGTTGGTTCGAGAAGTACATAGGCAATTACTTTTTTAGCGATTATGCGACAAAATGTTTTCACTGTTTATTAACGAAAGGTAGTTTTCAAACGTTTTAAACAAAGTTTACTTCTGGTTGCTACAAATCAATTAGTAGGAAATCTTATTCATTCCAACTGCAAACATCCTACTGTTTACACCTTAAATTTAACTGGTTTACTTACTTCTAAAGAGCTTTTAAATCGGCTTTTCAGAAATGTTTTGTCAAGTTAATATTTGACTCCGGATGACTTTTTCTATGACTGCTCCAATTACTACTCATTTTCTTATGCCTTAATGGTATTATTATTATTTATTATTTGTCCCTTGAGTTCCTAATGGAACATAGGGCTTCAGTAGCACGTCTCCAGTGCACTCTGTTCTCTGAAATCTTTTGAACCTGGCTCCATGACAGCCCACAAGCTCTCATTTCTTCGTCGCACGATCTCTTGAATGTCACCCTCACCTCGGACGCCCAATTTGTCGCTTCCCATCTGGGTTCCACTCGAGGGCCTGGACTGACGCGTGATGTCCCCAATCGGCCTTCTCAGTGTATGCATAATCCATCTCCACTTCTTTCTGCATATTTGCTGAGCGATACTTTCTTGGTTGGTTCGTCACCAGGTCAGAGCTCCTTGTTGCTTATTCTTTCTGGCAATCCATCTGATCTTCAGTAACGAGGGTGGGCAGTTGTTGGTGAATATCTGTAGTTTGTTGGAAATGCGTCTCGTAACGCTCCAAGTCACTGAGCCGTACAGAAGCACTGAACTGACGTGGGTGTTGAAAATCCGCATCTTGTTCCACATGCTGAGAGCAGTGAAGTAGATCTCCACACTGATTTCAGGCTAATGAACGCTTGTCTTGCTTTTCCGATCCTGGCTGCTTTGACGTCGTCGTCTGTGCTTGTGCCGCCTGTAGTTGAAACAGTGCTGCCTAGATAGGTGAAAGAGACTACTTCCCTTAATTTTCTCCCGTTGATGGTGATTGGTGCCTCTTGTTGTTCATGCTGTTGTTCGTTGAATATCTTTATCACCTCCATCTTCTCTAAATTCACTTGAAGTCACGTCTTTGCTGACCTGTCTCACCTCTTCTGTCAACTTGTTGGATTTTGCCTGTAGATCTTCAGGTTTATGTGAAATTAGACACAAGTCATCGGCGGCGAAATCCAAATCTTCTAGGTTCTTTTCCGCTGTCCAGTGTATCCCCCTCTTCTCGCTTCTCACTGTTTGTAGCATGATCCAGTCCACTACAATCAGGAATATCATGGATGATAGTAGGCAGCCTTGTTTTACTCCTGTCTTCACTTTCACTTCAAAGGCATCACTGAGCTTCCTGTTGTGAATTACTTGATATGTGGCGTCTTCATATAGTTGTTGAATGAGATTGATACAGGTTTGTGGTATTTCGTAGTGGTACAGCAATCGTCAAACTGCTTCTCTGTCGACGCTGTCAAAGGCCTTTTCAAAGTCGATGAAGTGTCTTAATGGTGATGCTTAGTAATTCTCTAATTTTCCACTTATTTACAAGGATATTTGTAAGGAGTTAAGAAAAGAGCACTTTTTATTGACTGACGACATTCTTCATTATTAAAGGCTAATGCATAACTCAATGGTCAGTAATCAAACTGTCAGCAAAGTACCTTATCCATGTCAACATTTATCTAGTCTGAGTTCAACAATTGCACGGTTGTAATATTAGTAGGATTTCCCGTCAAATTCACACATCAGTAATTTTGTGTGCAATTGAAACGTATCATACTCTAAAAAGATACACATACGGAAGAATTCTGATTTATTCTACGTTTGGCTGTATTCACGTCAGCTCACTAGATTCACATGATCTGAGCAATCGGATTGCAACAGTCGATTGGTTTTGTCATAAACAATCACTCCTATCTCCTGAGCAGACAGTAAGGATTGATACATAGGGTTACTAAAATTATACCTTCTATAAAGCATATTTATCGACACCGAGTTGTTGTCTTGGCCAGGTTTTAGTTGGTAAACATTTAAGTGTCATACTAGCCATCATCCCCAATGCACCATGGCTTCACAAGGAAATTAACTGGTTGTTTGTATATTTCCTATTTCTGCAAAGTCCAAACTGAATGGTTACCTGTTGAGTGAGTGGGAGTATGTTGATCCTTATTAACTGATTTCTTCTGGTCTTCTCGAAGAGGTATACAATTATGTGGTTGGTTGATAATGGTTTGTTTGCAGTATGTTGAAGTCGCTTGAAGATGATTGGTTAGCCCTTTTGCTGGATTGAGTTGGTAAAGATAGTTCTGGTCTGACAGGTCATAAATATCCGTGTGCAAATTATAACTTCAATTTTTTGTGAAGCTACAATACACTGATGAACACGTCTACCATGACACGGAAACGTCAGTCAGCCGAAAATCCCTCTCAGGTAACAACTCGCTCTGAACATTCACACCCTGAGCAAGAAATATTCACCAGTATTTTGAGATTAGGGCTTATTTATTCAATAAACATCGATTCATGATATAGATGTATAACTTATCACTGAGATTCGCTTCTTAACAGTGAAGTTTCTAAAGGTGACAAATCTGTGGTTATTTCCAAGAACTTTGAAGAGTTGGGTGTACATATACGACTGTCTGATCATTTTATGAGTAATAAACATACTTATAGTAATTTTGATTAAACAGAAATATTTCTGTCTGTATCTTAGAACAACAATAAGCAAGATGCAAATAAAAAACAAACTTTTCAAAATGCCTCAATTTTTCCAGTAGGTTTCTATTGCTACAATTTGTTTTTTAACTCTTTCAACTAAATTTTAAGAATGGACTGCTTTAATTTAGTAGTGCATATGTATCACAATTATTTATTGTAACCATTTAGTCAATTGCCTCAGAAAAGACTACTATTACTGTTACTGATAAAACAGAATCATCCATCCGTGCATATACACAATTACTCATCAGAGACCACAGTGATCTCCATTACTACCACAGCGTTTTTGTCACTATCATCATTATAATCATAATGAGTATCGCATAAGCCAGATGTTTTCTGCTATAAGAGACAAAATTTCAATTTCCAATCTCCACCATGAAAAAGTAGAAGAGAGTTGAATAGGACAAAAAAAATACTACACACACACAATCTATGTGAAATAAATACAGTTAATCAACGAAAATAATTAGATAAAGGACAGAATTGTAACGTAAGTATAAACTCACGATTTTTTTTCTGTTTGAAAAACGAAAGTAATTATTACAAAGAAACACTTTTATTGAGAATGAAGCTCCACAAAAATAAAACAGGTGGTTAATGCCAATTTAATTACTTTGTGTTCCAAGTACACAGGATATTTTGTTTAATTCGTAGTAAGATGCGTTTTTAATGTAGTAACATTCTTAGTAAGAGTAGTAGTTACGAATGAACGTTATAACTACACTACTGAAATTATCCTTCGAGTGTGATTCGATAGGACCTATCATTTGTCAAACAAGAAATGAGTTTAACGTGCTGTTTGTTGATGTCCTATCTTGTAGCACTAATTAAAACAAACATCCTGGGTAGTTTCATAATAGAAACACTTCCATTCGCATCTATCATCATGTTTTCTTATGTTTTAACTACTATTCTTTGCATGATTTTTATATCATCTGTCCAAACTGGAAATCTTTTCGTTAATTCACCTCAGGTGTAAATACTTCGGATTGTACATTTTTGTGTTGGTAAATTTGAATAAATCAAGAAAATATACATTTACAGAATGAAACGAGCTAATTTTGTTGTATTTCTTCCTCAGCTGCAATAAATTACATGGCATACTTCGAATATTTGAAGACAGATGGCGGTCAAAACTCAGGGATAATTGCTGAATAGCAAATCTAGCGGCATGCACCTGAACCTATGACTGCCCATTACATTTTCAAAATTGAACTTCTTTGAAATGCTAAAAGAAATGAATGCAGATCTATGTCTCTTTTCTTTCAATACAAAGTAGACTCTCATACAGCGTCTTACATAAAAAAAGGAAAAGAGTTTCATTTCTGCCTCGTTTTTCTGATACCATAGTTACTGAACGTTTTAAACCTAATCTTCATAAATGGAGACAAAGATGATGAATTTAGACTTACCGCGAGGATAATTACAACTTTGATATATCTACACAATCCTCTCTTTCTATAAAAGAAGTGTGTTTGTTAAACCTCAGTCAAGTGAAAAGGTTAGTTTTTGACGTTTTACAACCTCACAGGATCCAATTCTTTGGAGAATAAACCTGCACAAGTTGTCACATGTTCAAACAATAAATGGAAGAAGTCAGATTACGTTTCTCATACACGCATATAAAAAATAACAAGATGGGATTATGTTATCATCGATTATAAGTGGGTAAGTTCAAGGTAACGATAAAATTTAGCAACAAGTTTGTGTATAAATGATAATGGTTTGATGTTTTGACATTTTGTCATAGATGTCTCACCACTAGGTTTGATGACATCCCCAACACTAACTCAGTAAAGAAGTGAACGTCTGTAGGTGGGCTTTGATACATGTGAGAAGAGCAAAAGGAAATCTTTGTATGTGTACAGTTTTTGATCCAATTGAGTATGGTTAGTGCGCACAATATAATTTTTATGGATTCACTGTCCCGGTTGGTTAAACAGTTAGCATTTCCTTTTTAGTTAGTACATTATTATAAAACGTACTATGGAATGCCTAAGCTACTCACCTTTCTTTCTGGTTTGAAATCCTTAATGGGTAACTTTAATATTCAATTAACGGTTTGTAAAGACTGATTTATTTCGGAAAAGTTTTTATTCCATAGTGGCAACAGTTAGTGACCCACTAAAAACATGAGAGCACTGAACAACCGTTAACTCATAGTTTGGAACTCTTCAATGGAGGACACCCACGACCTCCCGAGGGATGCAGCCAAGGGCCATCAACGTTGATATAGTGGTTGTAGAAGATGTCAGGAACCATTGTAGAATATTCTAGTTTCTTAGCATTATTTGAAGAACTTTGTGCGTAACTTTCATATTTTATTCATTACCTCTCTTTCCTTTTCCTATCTGAACCGGATTATTATTATTATTATTATTTGTACCTTAAGTTCCTAATGGAACATAGGGCTTCAGTAGCACGTCTCCAGTGCACTCTGTTCTCTGAAATCTTTTGAACCTGGCTCCACGACACCCCAGAAGCTTTCATTTCTTCTTCGCACGATTTCATCCGTGTCACCCTCAGACGCCCAACTCGTCGCTTCCCATCTGGGTTCCACTCGAGGGCCTGACGCGTGATGTCCCCGTTCGGTCTGAACCGGATGCCTTAGTGTAATTGTTATCCCTTTCTTATTATATAGAAATTTTGCTGTGAGTATTACTGTGCTACTTTTGAAGCCACTTCGGGACTTCAGAGTTTTCCTCCCAACTGGCAGTGAATAAAAACACTTTGCCCCTATAACTTCATCCTACCTACTGCATCTTGCTTCCTCAACGTAAATAAATGTTCTGTTCTAGAACACCAGACTGTTACTGATACCATCTCAGACTTTTCCAAAATTTAGTTTTGGTTTTTGTCAGCCGAATAATGTAGAAGAAAGAATAAGTTCACCTTATTCTCTAAGTCCTTTTTATATTGCCTTAATGAATGCTGTAAACGTTTTAGAGTGGTTAACTTGTTGTAGCACACGTTGACAGATTATCATTTGCTGGACAACGGCTTGCGCATAATTTGTTGGTGCTAATCATTTCAGAGGAATTACACAACCTCCTGACTTCGTCTTTATCGTTCTATTGCTACTGCTTATTTCACTCTATTGGAAGTATAACTCTATCCAGGATTAGCATTATAACGCATTCCTATTGTACAGGTTAGGTTCTGAATCAATAAACAAGGATGCATTATTTAACTCCTTCCTTCACCTAACTACATTAACAGTCAGAATTGTATGTCTCTTCCAACATGTTGCGTAGATTATAATTGTTAACGTGCATGGTAATAGTTAAATTTTGTGAATGATCTATCCTTATAGGGTTAATCATTCTGTACTTAGCTAAGTTCTTGTGCTCTAGTTACCTATCCAATCATGATAGTCTCTTCTGACTTGACGTCATACTCATTGCATGGCAAACAACAAACTGAACTTCACTACATAACTGAGTCTGTAGAGTCTCTTCTAGTGAGTTTGTCGGTTTGAACTCCATATTGCATCCGCAATATGGAGTTGCTGATGCCTCTTGGTTGTAAAAAAACACTACTGAGGCTTCGGATTCTTTACTAATCTGCTATCACTATCGATTCTCCCGTTCTATTTCTTTTCCTGACTAAGATTCACAGAATGATTATTGAGCAGAAAAGTTTAAAGGTTTGTTGTTTTATTATCTGGTTTTTATAGCTCAGTGGTAAACTTGCAACCAGATTGATGGAACATCCAACCAAATCTGCTTATTAATTGATATACTTGTGATTATCCGTTATTTTATTGAATCGAATTGTTCGACCAAACAAATTGCCATAATTAACATTTAGGCAATATCGAGGCATCCGCATAGGAGCGGTGATGCCAATAGAGGTCGAACATTTCGATCCAATAAAACAACGGAGAATTACGAGTATACCAGTAAATGGCAATAACTAATACCCGTTGTACAAAATGTAGCTATCGTGCATCCATGGCATAGGGGATAACGCCTTGGCGTTTGAAGCGAGGGGTATGAGGTGCAAATCTCTGTCGGAACAACATCACTCACTGAGGTGCAGGCGTATCCATCTGACGAGTCCAAAATAGGACGAAAAGAGCAACCTGGGTTGCTGTGCTAGCAACAACCAAATAAACCACCAAACCTGCCTAGCCTTGTCTTATGTCACTTGACTTAGAGTCCAGATCTATAAAAACACAATGATTTGCTATTATCATGGATATTTTAGATACCCTGTTGCCCTCGTTTAATCTTTCAGTCAGACTTTGCCAAATCTCCCTATTCATCCTCTAACTCAAAATTCAGTTGAATCTCAACTACTATCGAGTTCATTCGTATGAAGCAACTGTGGACATGTTATAATTTCAGGGCAGTCGGTGTACCATCAACATGTACAAAACACCTCGGGAGTCATTGTGACCCTTCTTGGAATCATGCATCCCTAAACACTCTTAAATATGTCTACTGAGATCAGAGATATAAAATGATCCCATTATCACTTCCTCGGCCCGTAACTTCTAATCTCGAAAACTAAAGTCTACAGAGGTCAAACATAACTGTTCCAGAAAACTGCCATAATTATCTGTTACTTCACAACAAACTATTTTCTCCTTCTCTTCTGTGTGCGTTTGACTTAACCTTTGGTCTATTTCCTATGAATTGGTTGACCTGAATATCGAGTGGCTTATAAAAAGGCATTCCGAAGCTAGATATTTATAAAGCTGAGATACTGAGGTGTTTCAGGCTTTGTTTTAATGAGTTCGTAGGAGTTATGATGTAGCATGGTTCTTTTTGCTAACTGTTAGATTTACTGATACCAATGTTGTTGTCCTTTTGATACTATTCAGCCAGTAAATATTACTGTCACTGTTTCTTTCATCCAATAAAGTTATGTGAAATTAAACATGATGAAAGTGGTCAGTTTCTTCAGCTGCAATAATGCTGTATTATTTTCAATCTTCCGTAAAAATTAATCGGCAGGAACCTGATGATATTATATATATATATATATATATATATATATATATATATATATATATATATATATATATTAGAATAACAGTTTAAACAAATGATATAAAGCATCACGATGAAAATAAGTAATATCACTATCACAGTTTATCAGAATTTGATTTAATTTCTGAAGGTTTACATTCTTCTGACATTCAATACCACTTAGTTAGCTACTAAACTATTTCAAATCCTATTTTATGACACAATATTACTTATCAAAAATAGAGCCATCACTCTATATACTGATAATAATGCAGTCACAAAACTCTCAGTCCCAAATATTTGTTTAGTCTTCGACTGAGAAACTTTCTTAATTTGAGTGCAAAAAGCCAATAAATTTAGACTGGAACAATTTCATTACTAAGCCACATAGTATACAAATTGGTCACCGGTAGGTAATCGATTTGATTTTGTAGTCATTATCGATCATCACTGATCGAACCCCACAAAATGATTCTTGCAATTCAATCACTAAGTAATACGACAACTTGTTAGGGTCAGTTACAGTCTGAGTAGCCTAATGATAAAGTCACTGGGTAACGCAGTATTAAATCCCCTATTGGACCCCTAATTTTTACATGGTCGCAGATACGCCTTGCCTTGCCGGCACCAGCACCAAACCTACATATTTCTGGGCTGCCTGCAAACTGACTGTTGACATCTAATACCTAAACCTAACAGTTTTATTTTTATTATGCATCAGTATCTATTCTGTCAGTATCTTTCTAGTTGAGTCTTCCCCAGCCTATACACTTATGATGGGAAGATACACAGTAAAAAATAAAATCACCTTTAAGAAAATTAGCAGAAAGCCATTAGATTATCAAGTTCACTGTATGTCACCTGTCATGAACCGAATTCTATTTGTGCTTAAGAAAATTCAACTTGATAGTGTTTATTTCTACAAATACACATAGGTACTACCCTAATCTTGATGGCGTCATAACTGCCTTTTCATGGTTGTGAATTATATGAATAAAGTGATTAAATAATTTTATTGTCACTATTATCCGACAGAAAACTACGTGTAGTGTAGAGACAAAGAGAGCCGGTATACTTTTAAGGTAAGTGGAATGACTATGCTATTCATTTTCTATTCACTTTCTTTATTTCCCCACCACGTAACCCTCCTTTGTGATGCAATGCATATTAACCTTTGACCAGAAATTACTTGATAATTTTCCATCCATTTTATTATATATCCACAAATGTACAACTAGGAGAATGAATCTGTCGAAAAGTTATTCTTGCCTGCAATGGTGTATTCTCCTGTGCTTCAGTTTGGACTGTTTCGATAGTGTCTCGAAAGTAATGACACTGGTGTATATGATGAAAGACAAAGACAATATTGCAAAGTTTAGATGAAGGATATGAAGGCACTACGGCTGGCCCAAATGTTAATAAAGGTTTTCTGCTTTCTTTGTGTTCAAAGAGATATCACCCACCTGGAATTACAGCTAATAAAATTACCATACAAAAAATATTCTTTTTTATACATTGATTCAGTTATAGCCACAATACGAGAGGTAGGCTCTTTTCAGCCGAGTGAAAATGTTTTTCATTCAGATAGTTGAAAGTAACGACAAAATTTATGGATACAAGTCAACTAGAGAATGGTTTTGTTAGCGCATCCTGATCTTCAAATATTGTCGGACACCGGAAAATCGAGTGTAGTACAAATTGGTCGTGCTGTATTGCCGGGCATGATAGGCTAGAAAATTGTAGTCTAGGTTTCCTATCTGTTACGTTGTTTCGCAAAGTGTAACTTTAGTAAAGATTTATCACTCTGCTACTAGGTAAAAATGAACATATTACCAAACTAAAGCATTTTGCATAAATAGTCTACTCACTTTGAGTATGACTTAAGAGTCTTATTAACATTATGGAGTACCGAAATACAACATGTCAACTGGTTATTATTATGCCCAAAATAATACTGAAAATGTCTGAGCAGCATCTCATATTCGATACTCAAAAGTGACTCTTATGATTAACGAAGTTATTATCACTCCATATATTTAGTCAACTTCTGGTTATGTAATAGAAATGGAGGTATAATCCAACTGACAAGTTGTCAGTATATAAAGCTTTTGAACAGGCTAGATGCAGGAAGAACAAATCATGTGCGGATCAAGTTTCAAAGCTACGCTACGCAGCATCATACAACAGAGAGTAGAATGGCAGTAAAGTCTCTTGACCTCAACTTCATCAATTTTGAAAAGGCCTTCGACAGCATCAATCGAGAAGTAATTTGGAAACTGCTTCAACACTACGGTTTCAGTGCCACAAACCGTCATCAACCTCATTCAACAGCAGCTATATACTGTAGAATGCTACATACCAAGTGATTCACAATGGAAAGCTCAGTGACACCTTTGAAGTGAAGAAAGGAGTAAGATTAAGGTTGCCATTTACTACCACCGATGGTCTTCCTGATTGTGGTTGACTGGATCATGCAGAGAACTGTGAGGAGCGAGAAGAGAGGTATACTGTGACTGGACCGATGAAAACACCCTAGATGATTTGGATTTCCCCAACGATGAAGACTTATGTCTAGTGTGTTGTCACATAAACTTGAAGATCCACAAACAAAAGAGCAACGAGTTGGCAGAAGAGGCGAGGCGAGGTGATGCAGCGAAGATGAGACTTTCTTCAGGTGAACGTAGAGAAGACAGAGATAGAGGTGGTGAAGATACCCAACCACCAGCAAAGACAACAAGAAGTACAAGTACAAGTACTACCAGTGGGAGAAATAAAGGAAGTAGTCTATTTCACCTGCCTGGGCAGCATGGTTTCAACTGCAGGCGACGGCACAGATGAGGATGTCAAAGCAGCCATGATTGGAAAAACAGCAATACAGGCCTTCATTAGTCTGAAATCAGGGTGGAGATCTGCTGCACTCCACTTAGCATAAGGCGTGAACAAGATCCGCATTTTCAATAGCAATGTCATCCAAGTGAGCCATTGCTTCCATGTGATGGTTCAGAGACTTGGTGCATTACGAAAAGCATTTCCAACAAATTGCAGACATACATGATCGGCTGCTGCCTACGCTCACGCGATACTGACACTGAATATCAGGTGGGTTTCCAGGAAGAATAAGTAACAAGAAACTCACTATAGGTGGCGACGTACCTACCAAGAACCCATAGCCTGACAAATATTCAGAAGAAAGTGAAGATGGATTGGATTGGATTGGGCATACACTGAGAAGACTAATTGGCACATCACGCGCCAGGCCAGACCGTCGAGTTGAACCCAAATGAGAAACGATGAGTTGGGTGTCTGAGGTGAGGTTGACATGGAGGAGATGGTGTGAGGAAGAAATGAGTGCCTGTGGGCAGTGGTGGAGCCAGGTTGAAAAGACTGCAGAGAACAGAGTTAAATGGAGGCGTGTTACTGAAGCCCTATGTTCCACTAAGAACCCAAAGGGCAAATAATAGTAATATAAAGTTGTTTACTACAAATTGAAAGCCAAAAGTATTAGAGTAGTTGACTGTGCGCTGATATTAAACTATAATACATAGCTTATAAGTAAACTACTTTAAAGGATCCTATCCTCATAATAAACTCGTGCATGTATGATACATAGAACCTAAAACGTATATACTGAAATGCATTGAATATCTTGAGCAACTTGTTTACAAAATCTATGTATGGTGCAGTATGTTTTAGTTTTGTGCAATGTAACGGATTAACGAGCGTTATAATAATTATCTATCTATAAACAGTAAATTTCACGGTACTGAAAGATCATAATATGCTGAGTCCTAAGACTACTTCGTTGAATTTCAGTATTTAATGGCAGCGAATATTAAACGAAGAATACTGAATTCCACGTTAAGCCATTTTAGATATGCAACTAATCTCTAATTACAGACCATACTGAGGCATCTATACAACGAGTGCATATACCAAGAATCTAACCAACAACACTAGTTTTACCAATCATTCAACTAGGTCTCCTTCTTGGCAAATTTCATCTGAATGAGCAATAACTTCTTAATTTCTTTGAATAAACTTTTTCAACTTGGTGGCCATTTGTTTTACGTCAGAAGCGAATTTCATGAACCCGTTACTGAATAGTACTTACTTAGTCACCAGGGTATCTAAAAGCTTACCACGTGACTAACAAAATGTTCCTCATTGAAATAGCGAGCATAACTCTATGTCTGGAAGTTTATCTCACTGAAACAAGCTTAACTTCACGTGAGTTATTGATCAGTAGAGAAAAGCTTTGTGAAGACATTACAAATAACTATTGTGCTCTAGATTAACACTTAGTCTACAGAAAAGCATAAATTTTTCATAAAAAGTGATTACTACGGTCAGCAACTAACTGATAGTTTCTGGAAAGTAGTAATGATAGCCATTCAAATAGATTTAAGAAATAATGTCAGTACTAAAAGATATGATTTAGAGAAATCTTAGTTGCTCTAGTTGAGAGATAGAAATTAAAAAGTACATTTTACTCTTAAATACCTTAACGTAATAACGCAAGCTAGTAAACAGTAAACAGATAAGATTATTTCCATTATTTATCAGTATTGTTATTCTTATATTCAGATGAAAAAACAAATTTTATCGAATGTTTAGATTCTGACAGATGACTACAAAATATTTGATTAAAGACTGTCTTAATTGATTACTGTTTCAAAAATAATGGTAAAAGTAGATATCCCAATATTGCCTAAACATTTAAGGAATTAGCCTATTAAAGAATTAAAATTAGTCTTATCAATTTTCAATGAACATAATAGCATATATAGAAAGCTTAAATAAACAAGTAACATCTGTTATATAAATAATCCAAAATAACCTATGAGGTTCACGGTTATACGAACTGTTGTAAAAACAATAAATATTAAAATATTCCTAATGAGTAAGTACTTTGGTTAAAGTTTCATCAAACTGTAGCATACAGTGCCAACCTGACTTAGCTTAGACAGTTCAGCTGCAAATCAGTTATTAGCTGCATATCTCTTATTCATATCTATTTAAATTGAAATAAAGTGTTTGAGGGACAATGAAATAAAGTGGTCTAGTTGATCAGAGAGTATGGTAAGAAAAGGATGATCGCACGCTTTTCATTCATTTCACATCTGCATAACATAATCAGTAGTTGAAGCGACGACATGATTCCATGCTGTAGAGAATGAGGCCAAAAGGTTTTTATTTCAAATTCTATCATTGTGAGGAATTCCTGTCAAATTCAGTCATAAATTCTCAATTTACTTTGCATATAAGATCCTAAGGGTAAAGCTTATTTCCCCTCAGAGAATATTTAAAGTGATATGAGGGAAATTCAAAATTAATGAACATATGGGTAAATAGTCAGACATATGTATAAGATAGAAATAGTGTTGAGAAAATATTTTAATAAGCTGGAAATAATATTAACAGAATTGGTGAATTATGCAAAGAAAATGTTGAGACATGAATGTAAATATGTGCTGATACAATAAAATCAGCAACATTTGGCTATTATGTAAACATGAAAATATTCAGAGCTCAAAAATTATCACAAGATAGCATAACACATAGTCAAGGAGTAGTTATTGTTTAGATGAAATTTTCATGAAAACAGTTCCAGTTTCCCATTTTCACAATGACAATAAGTATCTTTGACAAAAGTAAGTGAGAAAGGAGTGTGGCAGTTATTTGTAGATTTGATATACAGCTAGTAGAAACATCATTCTGGTATCTAAGTGGCTAGTCTCAATAAGGTTTGCTTGTATGAAGTATGTGACTACTTTTACATTACAAATGCAATTAAATTCATAAAACTAACTCTCTATTTAGGTCTACAGTAGGTTCAAACTTTAGCTTGAGAATAAAAATCCCTATGAAATATTTTAACTGTTCCCTAAAATCATTATGTTCTTATCCAGTTGTATCTTGGGTGGACCAATATATTAAGTAGAAACCATTTCATCAACGAGTCAATTTCAGGAGTTAATTATGCAAAGAGAAGGTCAGTGCATCATAACAGTAAAGTTTATCCTTAGCACTTCTTCTTTTATGCGATATTTATAAGGTGTTTCGACTTTTTTTTAAGATTTGCAAGAAAGAAATCAGGTTTAAAGTCATTTTCTGTTCATCATGATTACAATAACGCTTTTCCTACGGTGCAACAGGGAAAGAAATTCATTTTCTATAACCTCGTTGGGAGTGGTAGTTTGTTTGAACATCCATTGACACTTTTCACATCACAATCAGTCCCAGTGAAAGTCTAACGTACTTTCCAAATTGTCTTGTTTTTTATTTTCAGATGGCTATCAGTAAGCTGTGATATTTCAGTTGTGAATCACAATAACTTCTAGGTCTTCATTGTCTTCTTCTGAGGTTAGAAGACATTCACTGGGGTTGTAAGTTTCTCAGACACCACGCTCTATTCAAATGATAAACATCAGCTACCCCTTCGACCAGATAAGAAATCAGGTCAAGCTCATTTTAAGTAGGTTTACATCATCTTTCTCCCTTAATTCTTCAATTTTTAACGTGACGCTTGGCATTTCATCAATAGAGAGTAGAAATAGCAAAGGATCCAAAAGTATACTGATATGATACTCTCCTCTCTGTGTCAATAGTCTTTATAAGAGTTCTCAAAAGAATCCTACTCTTCGTCTCATGCCAATAAGGTAAGCGCAGATTCATGCAAGTATACTACTAGTAATTTCCTGAGCTGTCTAGGTATATGAACATCCTGGGATGACATACCTTGTTAAATACTTCCCCAAAATTTATGGAAACAATGTCCGTAGGCTTTTTCCACCCCTTGACTTTAGTTAGCTTTCTGCTGTCCTGTAAAAGTTTATGAAGTATGAGAAGCTTCTGAGGAAACTATTTTGTACCTTAGGAAGCGGTGATGATATTCAAGGGAATCAAAATAGCTTCCTTTTTCTAGAATTTTAACTACAACACTACTAAGACTTTTCAACATGACATTCTATGCATGTTCTATTGAGCCTACTTGCTTACATAATTGGCTCCGACATCTTTCAATTCATAAAGTAGCGTATCTAGGCTAAGGGTTAGTCTGAATATGGTAATAAACGTCATAAATAGTTAGAGTGCAAGCTACGTGAATATCTTTCTATGTAACGCACCTGATCCTGTTAGCTTCCATTTATACAGAGTACTCAGAGTTCTAATTACGTAATTACCATTTCGCCAGTTAAATCAAACATGTTTGCCACCAGAGAATCTACTCTTGAAGCTGTCATGTAGCTCAGCTTGATTAGAGACCTTGACAAATTATCTCGAAATCAACTTTATTTCAACTTCTTTTTTTTTCACTTGAAATTAGAATGAGGATACCAGAGTATATCAAGTTTAACAAACCGTTAACAGAGAGCAGAATAAATTAAGATTAGCATAGGCATTCAGATATTGGTGGTACACTTGCTCAAAGTTCCATTGAGTAACCTTCTTTGGAGTATCCCGGACAATGATGACACCTAAACATTTATTTTTATGTTGCAGTAAGCTGAGGATTTCATGAATCATCCACAGAAAAAAAAACATGCCATAAGGCTTCACTTGTAGAACAACATATAATTTCAGCAGCACTGCCGACTGGTATCTTTGTGACGGTGTACATGAGGTGACTAGATCCTTAAATGCAAGCAACAAAAAAACTGATTCAAGCGTTTTGAAGTCCACTGAGACCATAGTAATCATATGACTAGAACCGGAACCATCTGTTTGAAAACATTCAGCCATCTTTTTCCCTTCTCACTGGCAACCTAATTTTTTGATCTTTTTCCTATTCGATGGTACAGTTTTCTGACTGAAGTTTTTATGTTTTGTTTTTGTACATCATTTCGATATGTTTTGCTAACTGAGTTCAACCTTCAATAATAATATATAATTTGTTCATATCTCATCACCTAGTAAACCATTTGTTTTTCTTCTTATGGAATGTTTTGTTCTAAATCCAAAACATCTAGTTATTATCTATACTTAGCCTTCAGGAACTTTCTTTTAAATGAAATACCTAACTTTAACTTAGCATATCCTGTTAACTTTACTTTATATAGTGGCTTGTATTCCTTAGTATAACCTCGCCTGGTTAACTAGTTCACTAGTTACTAGCCGGTCCTAAGCACGGGTAAAGAGGGAAGCTTGGGAGTAGGGCTAGCAACCCTACCCCATAAAACAAATCCAACCGCCATAGAAACTTTAAAGCACAAACAAAATATAAAACATAAAATCAAACTTATTCCTCGCTGGAATCGGAGAGACGAAATGATGCCAGCCGGTGAAAGCCTTCAGGAAGCCAATTGGCCAACGTATCTTCCCACTCTAGATGAAAGCGAAAATAAAGGTGGGGACATGGAATATCCACACGATGTTTGAACCTAGCAAGGCAGCCCAGACTGCAAACGAGATGAAGAGGTATCACATCGAAGTGCTTGGAATTTGTGAAAGCAGATGGAATGGGAGTGGACTCTCCAAACTGTCAACTGCAGAATCAATAATCTACTTCGATATTGTCACCCAGAAGACAACCACGAGCACACTGAGTTATGGAGTGGCTATCATGATGTCCCCAACAGCATCAAAGGCTCCCATGCAGTGGGAACCAATCTCCTCCAGAATCAGGATCATGATAGCAAAATTCAACTCAGAAGGAAAGAAAGTAATAATCATACAATGCTATGCTATGCACCTAAAATAATGCGGATCAATAGAAGAGGGAGGAATTCTACAGACAACTGCAATCAACACTGGAAAAGACTCCGCTTCAGTTGGCGACATCGAAATTCTAATGGGTGGGGCGACATGAATGCCAAACTGCGAGAGGACAACACAGGAAGAGAACTAACCATGGGTCGAGAAGCGATCGGTGAAGTGATGAAAGAGAATGGAGAATTGTTTGCAGAATTCTGTGCATTCAACGATTTGGTGATTGGAGGCCAGGCAGTGTGTTCAAGCACAAGGATATCCACAAAGCGAGCAACATGGATTTCATTAGACAACACTACACACTAAAAATCAGATCGACTTCATCTCAATGTGAAGAAAGTGGAGACAGTCTATTTGACACAAGGTCAAGAAGAGGAGCAGATGTAGGTTCAGACCACTCACTGTCTAGTGCAAGGAACCTTCCAAATCAAGTTGAAAGCCTTCAAGGAAGCTGGTGATAGATCGCAATTCAAGTACAACACCCGGGAACTGAAGGATGAAACTACAAAGAAAATTTTCGCGGCAGCCATTAAGACCAAATAGGAGATATCGAGGAACATCCCTGAAGAATCCTGTGTGGATGAACACTGGAAGTCTTTGAAAGAGATATGAAAAGAAACCTGCACAGCCGTATTAGGAAGGAAGAAGAAAGAAGACAGGACAAGGAATGGATCTCAATGGATACATAGAAGCTGATAGAGGAGGGAGAGGAGGATGGTGAAGCAGAAGACAAACCAGTGCAAGGATGCTCAACGACAAGAGGAACTGAGTACAATGTATAAACACTACACTGGACAAAGAAGTGAAGAAGAGTGCACGAAAAGACAAAAGACACTTCTACGAAACACTGGCAAGTGACGCAGAACAGGCTGCAGGCAGGAGAGACCTGACAACACTGTATCAAATAACCAGGTTACTGTCTGGTAGGTAAGAGATCAACACAGATGAAACAAATAAAGGATGATGAAGGAAATTTACTTATCAAACAAGAGAAACAAAGGAAACGATGAGCTGACCACTTCAAAAAGCTTTTGAATCGACCATCCTCACCACCTGCACTTCGTCCGGAAATATCACCTACAGCCCAGCCACAGAACTATCAGTGAACATAAATCCTCCAACAAAAGTGGAAGTCCTGAACGCCATAAAGCTGCTGAAGTGCGGGAAAGCAGCAGGACCAGATGGAATCCCTCCAGAAGCACTGAGAGCAGACGCAGAGACAACAGCGGATATGCTCACACCACACCACTATTGCAGAAGGTTTTTAAAGGAGGAAGGGAAGGTATCTGCTCATTGATTGGGAGAAGGGTTACCTCGTCAAACTGCCGAAGAAGGGAGACCACAGTGTTTGCAAGAACTGACGCGGTATCACTCTCCTGTCCACCCAAAGCAAAATATTAAGCCGCATCATCCTGGAGAGGCTTAAGGATGCACTGGATTCAAAACTATGACCGGAACAGGCTAGCTGGTTGGATTCATGAAGTACAAATCACGTGTCGACCAAATTGCAACGCTTCGCATCATCACAGAAGAGAGTATAGAATGGCAGTCAACCCTCTGCCTTAACTTTATCGACTTTGAGAAGGCCTTTGACAGCGTCGACTGAGAGGTAATTTGGGAACTGCTTCATTACTACTGAATACCACAAACCTTTATCCGCCTCATTCAACAACTATATGAAGACACCACACGCCAGCCCAGTAATTCACAATGTGAAGCTCAGTGATGCTTTTGAAGTGAAGTGAAGACGGGAGTGAAACAAGGTTGCCTACTATCCCCATGATATTCCTGATTGTGGTAGACTGGATCATGCAGCAAACAGTAGGCAGCGAGAAGAGGGGGATACACTGGACGACGGAAAAGAACCTTGAAGATTGGGATTTCGCCGATGACTTGTGCCTGATGTCACATAAACTTGAAGATCTACAGGCGAAAACTAACAAGTTGGCAGAAGAGGCAGGGCAGCGAAGACGGGACTTCAAGTGAATATAGGGAAGACAGAGGTGATGAAGATACACAAATACCAACAACGACAAACTCCAATCACCATCAACGGGAGAAACTTAAAGGAAGTAACTTCCTTCACCTATCTAGGAAGCACTATTTCAACTACAGGCGGCACAGGCACAGACGAGGATGTCAAAGTCAGAATCGGAAAAGCAAGACAGGCGTTCATTAGCCTGAAACCAGTGTGGAGATCTTCTGCACTCATCATGTGGAACAACATCCGGATTTTCAACACCAACCCAGTCAAGTCAGTGCTTCTGTATGGTTCAGAGACTTGGCGCGTTACGAAAGGCATTTCCAATAAACTACAGACATTCATCAACAACTGCCCCCTACGCTGGCTCAATACTGAAGATCAGATGGCCAGAATAACAAGAATAAGCAACAAGGAGCTCTGGGAACGAACCAACCAAGAACCTATCACTCAACAAAGATGCACTGGAAGGAAGTGGAGATGGATTGGGCATGCACTGAGAAAGCCGACTGGGGTCATCACGCGTCAGGCCCTCGAGTGGAACCTCCATGGGAAGCGACGATTTGAACGTCCGAGGGTGACATGGAGGAGATCGTGCGAGGAGGAAATGAAAGCTTCTGGGCTGTCGTGGAGCCAGGTTCAAAAGATTTCAGAGAACAGAGGTCACTGGAGACGTGCTACTGAAGCCGTACGTTCCATTAGGAACCCAAGGGACTAATAATAATAATTCCTTAGTATACGATGGCAGCTCCTTCCTGTTACATAACGTCATTTGATTGCAAAACTTACATTCAAACTCCATAGTCATATAATACTTAAATATTTCAGGCTGTAAGTAGAAGAAGGAAAACGGATAAAATGACGCCGATTGCCTCCAACGAATTGACATCCATCAAAAGTACATTACGATGGTGATCCTCCTAGTTTAGTGGCCACATTGCGAAGTTACCGACAGACTCCGGTTAGGTTTCAGGACTAGACACAATGAAGTTTGTGACTCTCCTGTGACTTATCAATATAAAGTGGATCAATGCTAATCTGTTTCAACTATCTTTTTAAATATATATTTAAGTTCATAAGGGAGAATGTGAATAAAGTATCTTCGTCCATCTCAGACGGCTGATAGACTAAACATATGAGTCACCTGTATTTACAGTTACTTGTAGAAATACTTTGAAGCTTCAACTGTTTCATACAACTGGTTCACCTCACAAATTTTAGCAAAACAATAACAAATTCCACAGAATTCGGTGGACTTGTTGCATTTCATCGGTTTAACCTCCATCGAGTACAGACCCAGTTGTCGAAGGGAAGGTTGTCCTTTGAGGAAAGACAATGAAAGAATTGATAAAGACTAAGGAAGTCGGAATGGAATAAAATGTAATATTTTACACTCCATTTATCGATTTGTCACATGTAATAAGATGACAGTCTGACTATTAAAACATTGGATAACTTCGCCTTTAGTCACAAAAGTTTATACCATTCTAACTTATTTGATCTGAATTAGTTTCTTTAGTATCTTCCATCAATGGGCCATACTCCTCTCGATAACTAAGACTTTCCGTAACTGAAAAGAAGCTGATGAAATACGATGAATTTATTATATTCTGTTGTTATTACCTTGCTAAGACCTTTAGTCCTTCAAAGAGGCTGCCTAGTGAACAGAAGCTGTGATAGCGTTTACCTTATTTGGTCAAGATAAAGTGTCAATTTAGCGTATTGTGACAGGTCTGGACCCGAAAGGTAATACAGAGTGGTCACTTATACTACACTTTTCAGCCATTTTGAAAAAGTAGCCAATAAAGTTTGGTTATTATTGAACACTATACGCAAGAATGATTACTATCCAGTGGATGTATGGTTAGTTGACTTGTTCCTATTCTTACAAGGTTCAATCAAACCTCAGACAGTTTAGTAATCAGCAGTGTACTTCATGAGCAGCCAAATGAAAGTCAACCTTCATAAGGTTACAGTCTTATCAGTGCAGATAAGAACGAAATGGAGGTGAAACAGAGCCTATTGAAGAATACCATCTACGATTTTACACCGTACACAATTATTTATTTCTTCAATTTAACAATAAAAACATATATTGCAATTTTTGCGATTATTATTACAAGCATTGTTTAAATACATCACTCTCCAAAGCCATCAAAATTACCATTGTACCACCTCAAGTGAGTAATGTCAAGATGCAAGCAGGTGTCCTTTGTAAGCATAATCGTATTAACCCTTATTTTTCATTTATATATATATATATATATATATATATGCTTAGTCAGTAACAATTTTCTCTGATATTCTTTGTTAGAACGCACGCATATAGTGAAACCATGTGTCATTTGTTGAAATGTATATGCCTATATGTCACCAATGTGCAGGTGATACTTGGACATGTGCTGTTAATGTTAAATCATTGTAAAATAAGTGATAATACTGTTAAATAATGTTAGGTGTGTGTGTGTGTAATGATACAGTAATTGTATCAATGACAACAATACAAACTTAGTGAAAAGAAACGATAGATATTATGTCAAGAAATCTAAATTTTATACGATATTAATAATGATGATTATGATTGTGTTCATTCATCTGCGTTTTCTGCCTTATAAGCTGTTTCATTTGACTGACAATAATTATACAAATAAAAATTTCACTCTTCATACACATATGCATATAGTTTGTTGGTTTTTCTAATGAAAACTAAAATACTTTCTTTAAATTAAGTAGGACAAGATATATGAGAGAAATAGTAGGTGGTCACTTGTTATTTTATAAACTTTACTGGTTATTCATAGAAAGTTGAATTCATTTGTCTGATATTGTTTTATGAGATATTCATCACGTAAAGGTGGTTTTCGTGAGCCACCTTTGTCACCTGAATAATTACTGAAAATATAAGACTTCTTACAAATTTATTAGCTGAGAGGAAAAAGGTCAAGTGCTCTTGGATGATAAACATTTGTACCACATCACTAATTATGTGAAGTTTCAAATTTCATCAGATTCAGGGGCCCAAAAGAACACCATGGATATTTGTGATCATACTCTAGTCAACGGCTAAGTTTGTGTATACTTGATTGATAACGAAGTACTTTTGATTCCAGGTAGGCAATAGCTAGAAAATCATCAAAATCAGGGAACGTTTGACAGCTGCATCGACATTGCTTCTTAATGGACACCCACCCCCTACAAAGAATCAAGACCAAAACTTTCAGTTCTTATGATAGGCATATTACCATCCAGCTACTAGGTCAGAATTTCATAATTTTTCTCTGGTGTCACTTGATATGACTCATTTAGGTCGATGAAACTGCTGTATGAGGATATGGTTTGTTAGCTGTTGATAGTGAATTGGAAGTAAGCACTGCTAGACTTAGTCTTTATGTTTGTTGGCACTAATCAGCTAGATGTATCTGCAGTCATGAAGAAACTGATGTTTCCCCTGCTATTTGAACGTGCTTCGCTCAGTGATGAAGCCGAAGACTTAACCATATTATTGGGAAATCACATTATATTTCATTATGGAAGTTCTTTTCAATTGTAAAACGTGTTTCAAAGTTGTGGAATAATTTGATATGATTATGGACAATAAATCGTGAACGAAACGTAACGTAGTAAATAATACCGTTCCAATGTGTAATACAATTAATAGGTTAACAAGATACTGAATTTTAGGACAAGTGGATTTCAAAACGTTCTTAGTTTCGTTTCTGGTTAAAATTAAAATTTGACCAGTTAAAACTGAAATTCTAACCTTTCGAAAGAAATAACGTGACTATTTTACCAGAAACAGAATATTCGATGGTTCTAACTAACGATATTTTAAGGGAACTATAATGGGTTTTTGACGGGTTTCTGTCGTCACACAATACACTGGTATTGTAGTTTGATGCATATAGGGACTTTACTTCAAAGAAGTATTCATCACGGACTGACGTCAGTTGGAGAACCGTTGAAAACCTAGGAGCACTGGACTTCTCTTTCGTCTTCATAGGGGACACCTCAGCAGAACCCTGCGTTTATCTAACTCTGATGTACACAGCAATATGTTATGGAAAAGACGTTACCTTGCACAACGCTTATTAGTATCGCTATCTGGGCAGAACTGAGCTGATCAGGCATGAAAAGGATGGAGAGACATCTGGGTATACATAGGCCTTTAATACAAATGGTTACGCGGTCATCACGGTAATTTACCTGGTTGAGGCCAATAGAAGAATCCAGGATGTGCCTAGCGGATAACACTGGCGTGTGAAGCGATGCGTATGAGGCTCGAGTCTCAGTGGGAACAACATTACTCACTGGGGTGCAGGTACATCTAACCGACTAGTCCCAAATAGGTTGAAATGCACATCTCAGATCCTTCTACCAGCCACAACCAAGTAGACTACCATAATAAATATCCATTCAATATCGAGGCATCCACATTGGAGCCCGTATGCTAACAGAGGTTGAACAATTCAATCCAGTAAAACAACGGAAAATTACAGATACATCAAAAAAGGTTGTGTGATTACTTGGTATTACAACGAATTCCTCATTTGCTAAGTCTGCAGTTTAACGGTAAACAGCAGTAATGTAGGGCATCACTTTCTAATTTAACAAATCATATTTCGGCCTATCCTTAAAGTAATCAGTGTGCATGTTGTTCACTATGAAAACGTTCGTGTTAAAAGCCTGGTTTTCGTCTGACCTAAACTTAGTATTTTATTTTTATACTACTCACAAGTAGCTGAAAGTGTAAACTGAACGTTTCATGGAATTGAAAAGTACTTCATTGAAAACTTATTCAATAAGCAGTACAGTAGGTAGGGATGGATCTCATCCGCCATTTTACTCACCTACCAACGTTTTCAATCATTAGAAACTGAAATATATACTTTAATAATTTTCTGAAATACTAGTGTTTTAAGCAGCTGTGGTAAGTCACTGATTTATTCTGCTCTGAATTTAGATAAAAAAATTCGTCAAAAATTACTCACAACTATGAAATTCTGTTATTTCAGTTAACCTTAATGTGACTAAATAACACTGGGTTTCGGATTTCTCCTAACTCATGAAGCATAAACCTGGAATTGCTGTTATACGCCCACAACACTTTGACACATCACAACGGACTACTGGAATATACCTAACAGAAACTTACCAAACTTATAGTTGAAAAACTTTGGAATGTTTTAAGATTTCATTGGTAAACCCTAAGAATGATTTCATTCCTAAAATGAGATTTTCGAAAATAAAAGCACAACTTTGTCTCAAGTTTCATTAATGACACTGTAGTTTTTAAAATTAAAGACTTAAATTAAACTGTTTATTTTTATCTTCACACTACAGAAAATCTATTAATGATGGATAGTGGCTAGTATGGAATCCAGGATGCGCGTCTCGTCCTATTTGGGGCTCACCCGCCGGATATACCTGCCTTTCAGTGGGCCACAGCAGTACTGAAAAAACTTGGCACATTTTTATAATAGGTATCATGGTACGCTAATAACCTTTCTCCTATAAAGTTGAATATTTATTTCAGCAAATCGTGTTCAGAGAAAAATGCTAATTTATGCATGACAACGATATATCATATAATCTACCACAGCCATTGGTAAAACCCCATGTTCGAAGATTATTCTGCAGAAACCGCATTCATTTTTGTCTTCATTGTATAACCAAGTATTTCAATAGTTATTATTCACCGGTACGTATCAGCTTATTTACCCTGTTGCTAGTCACCTCAGTCATTTGCCCTCAGCCGCAAAATAAAGTATGACTGGACATAACCATACATCGGTCCATGTTGCTACACTTGTCTGTAGCACAGTGATCAGTACTTACCAAACAAGGAGAAATAAGTAACTTAAAGTGTGGATAACAGCACAGGTTAAACACGGCTGAGTATGAAACGTAATGAGTCTTTAAGTTACTCAAAGATATAATAGAAGAAATTCAAAATCCTGAGACGAAAATCTCCAACCGTCTATTTTGGTCGTGCTACAGAATTTCACGTGATTGCTTATAAGCAGTATTCTAAGAATGATGATCAGTAACGCAGTCTGCCAGTCAGTCACTGTCAAGTTAGGACTTAGCACTGCTCTACAAGTATTCGGGTTTCTACACTCCAAACCAGCACAACAAGACAAATTGCGATTTCTTAGAGGCGATTATCTTCACTGGTACTGACGTAGTAAAGTTGACCAAACAACAAGTAAAGTAAGCAAAATCAAGGCAAGTGCTGGAAAGATTAATTCCTAATGAATACTGTGGAAAAAGTGAAATCCATTCTAGAGACTCCATAATAGTTTATTTAAGAGACTATGATGTTAAGACTATAAACTGTGACCTACCTGATAGAAAAAACAGTTTCTAAAAAGCCAACATGGCTGCACGATATTGACTAATGAATGACACAATTAGTCAAAAACGACACTAAGAAATAAGCAGTGTTTATCGGTCAAAGTTGAGTAGATGACTCTACGTGGCGAATTTTGTATTTCTTAAAAAGCCTGAGTGTACATCACTTTAAGCTGCTAAAACAATATTCAACAACCGAGCTAAAATAATCGGTTTTGAATTTAAGGATACATTGAAAATTGGAGATGAGTTAAGCATAGTAATCGTTTGAAATGATGAATATCAGGTCACAAGATTTGTAGCCTAGCAACTGTTTTTAGAAAACTTTAAACGCGATTCTTTATGCAGTGAATATATTGGTAATTCTATCTTTTTTAAATGATATTATTAGAATATAAGCATAACATTTAACGAATGTGTGAAACGAAATCACAGCCCATCATTTTGAGTAGTTTAGAAATATCTATGAAATATTCAACTGGAGGAACATTCGAGTGGATATTTATTTTCAGTAACTTTGTCCTCTGATTCTACAATTATTAGTCAACAAATATGTACAGTAATTGGTATAAAGCATGTAGAAAGTGGTAACGCAATCAGTATTATAAGTAAACCAAATCTAGACGAATTAGAAACGAAGAGGCCAGTGAGGCAGTTTTGCTGAATAGGGTGGAAATAATTTCTATAGTAAGAGACTTAACAGGAAGAATCGGTGGGAAATTTCAAGCAAGTTTTTAGCCAACTTGCATAATCTGAACGTATGACCTTATTGTTCCTGTTCATGATGATCTCATAAAGATCCTACCAGAGTATTTTAGCTAACGGAGTACATAAACACCACAAAGTGGATGCATATATTTTAATTATCGGCAGAAACTCAATTTTTAAGCTTCAATGTGTAAAGTAGTTTGAAGCAAAAAAATAAATACCCAAACAGAGTGCGAAATTAGTGAGGTAGTTGGGAGTTTTTTGACTTAGCCAATCGGAAGTAGACTGTGCAACTTAAATAACCTCAAATGAACAGATATTAAAAACCTTCTAGGAATAATCTATCTTTCTCTGTTACCACTTTAATCAGAACAAATGTGTTGTGCAAAAAAGGTCTGGAAATTGTAGGCTTATGTCTACGAAATTGGGGACGATGAACCATATCCAAAACATTACTCAGTATTAAAACTTTCAAAAAGGAATGATTAATCTGAGATAAAACTGTCTGCATGACTACACCGGACGATGTTGAAATAATGCTTGAATCGGAGTTAAATTCAAACTAACGGCATCTGACTTTCAGTTTAATGATGTACACTTTTATCTCCTCCAGAACCGTGAAAATGGAACTAATCTATTGATTTTAAAAATAATATTTTATGAACTGTACTACTAACCATGTTCGCTTTACCAGCAAACCTCACTAATAATGAGAACTTTTTCGGTTTTTCAATATCACAAAGTGAGTGAACATAAGAAATATTGATTATATGATCTGTTATCAAAGTCATATACATAGCCACTGGGCTACCTGTACCACAAACGACCTCCTATGCGAATGGACTGCAGGCAGTCGCTGGTCACTGGTAACCAACAACGCTACTTTGTAACTAAGTATGTACTAAGTTCTGTTTTTCACTTTAGAATAATCCTAGTAATAATTAAAAATAAAAAAGCTTATAACTGCCTTATTCAAAACAACATATGTGATACAGTATGGAATTCTCAGCATATTATTGTTAAACAAATTCATTCCCTGAACAATATCTTTAAGTGAAATAAGCATTACATTTGAATAACGTTAATAATAATAGTAATAAAAGCCACAATATGAACCAGGCATCTGGTATTAAATTAGCGTCTGGTTTGGACCGATGAATGAATAGAAAATCGAGAGTAGTTTTAGTTGTGGTAGTTTATCCAGCCGGCACCGAAATCTGCAATTTGATATAGTTACCCAAGGAATAGTAGTGTACTGCATTTATGTGCATCTCTAAACATGTGTTTTACCAGTGTATCGTTTTGTCTTTTGTTGTTGGTTTAGAAAACAGCAGTTTGAAACCATTTTAAAAGTGTGCAAGAGCATTTGACGCCTTTAAAAGACATATTTAAAAGATTGAAACAAATTGAAAGGGAAGAATTTGATGAAATATACTGGGTGGAACATGTCAACACCTGACTAACAGGCTTGACTTCACGATGAACGTTGTTTTGTGAGCTATGGCTCCACCCGGTTTGGTGACAGCTGCCACTGAGGCATATCTGTAAGCTTCAGAAAGTATCGTGTGTTGGGTCAATTTGCTCAATTGCAGCATTTCTGAATCCATCCATCTGTGGTATGGGTCAAAACGTCTGACGAAGCATTAGTCCCTTAGAGGTTACAAATATCCCAAAAATAAATACAGGTTTAAGAAATGCAGTTGATTTCCTCTAATTCTTTAATATTAAACAAGGTGCACAATGACTTCAAATCTCTTAGACTGATAAAAGGTTTTTTGATACTGAC
This sequence comes from Heterobilharzia americana, assembly GCA_944470555.2. Taxonomy (NCBI): domain Eukaryota; kingdom Metazoa; phylum Platyhelminthes; class Trematoda; order Strigeidida; family Schistosomatidae; genus Heterobilharzia; species Heterobilharzia americana. The sequence continues at coordinate 99,184,661 of OX104127.1, forward strand.
TTACAGAATTCATTGTCACAAACTATCTTTGGAACAATATTTAGATGCACTTACACATTACGACTGGTATATGGGACCTAAAATTGGGCAAGTCATTTTAAACTTTTGTTTTTCATTCGAAAGATGTGATTTCTTGCTAAAACTAATTGAATTATTCATAATGCCCTTAATATCGGGTCTCATTTCTGTCCAGTTGAGGGTCATTATAAAGCAACACGAGCAGGAAATTAAATTAAGATAAGAATCTGAGAACCATGGTAGTACATAATAAATTACTTTGTTAACATTTTAATTTTTAGCATAACACTCAATGGCACCGTATTACTTACAGAGAAAAATGTTTGAGCACAATATATTTGCAGTGATACCAGAACTAACTTCACAACTTCCATATCTGCTCATTCTAATCCAAAATTCTTGAACGGGTTCTGAGACATTCCTATTAGATTTATTTGTTGTTGATGCAGTGAAGATTTTAGTAGACACATATAGGAATATCATGGAAAAGATAGATCTCAAGACATTCCACCTCACTCCAGATACGTGATGAAGATATGCAAATGGCAAATATACAGTCAGAAAGTAAGAGGACATGCGTAAATCACATGTTTTAGTTGGAGAGTGGTGAAAAGGTGTTTGTATTGAACTGTAGAATTGTACGGAAAAAATTGAGGTCTAGAAACTATTGTTTGCATAAAACATAAGCTTTTGAACCCATACTTGGAGCTAAATTCAAAGGTGAAAGTATACGGAGTCATTATAAGCCAGAGAGGATAAAACATCAGATTATCAGCATGGAATTTCTTAGGAATGCTTTTTCTTCATCTGCTATTATAATTTTCCATCTGGTTTCTTTGTTTAAATGTGTTTCCCGCCTATTATAAAGTGAGTGTTAAAAAAACAAATGAAAAAAGAACACGAAGTTATGAAGGAAAACATCAATAAAAAAACACTAAATGAAGGACAATTAAAAGCACAACAACGTATTCAAGAAAGTTATCGTAGACAAAGGTAATGAGTTAAATTAACACAGAATATGCTCAACGTATCATTTAATCATTTAAAAGGAAAGAAAATTTTCAAAGACAACTGAAAATAAAAGAAGTGCAGGACAAACGATTACCGAATGATGCAAGCCAGTAGTTCAATGAAAAATTAGTAACCATTTTTCACTTTTTCAAAGATTAGCAAGCAGGCGTTTAAAGTTGAGGAAGAAACATTTTATTAAAAATCTAGTAAGATAATTAAAGTTTTCTCGTATTTGGATTATTATTTTTGAATCCAAAACATTGTGAATCATAACCACAGACTATTGATGTAGCGCTTAATCAGTTCGCCAGAGAAATTTCTTTGCGAATTAGATTTCTATTTCAATACAGTAAATCCGATATAGTTGGCATAGACAATCTAATAACCGATCTTGTTCAATTAAAACATATCTGAATTATAACTAGAAACATTGACTGGTCAGCTTAAGTGGTGAACAGTATATTCATGAGCACTTTCCATCCAAACTATACCTGTGGAAAGAATTCATTGGCAATGAGTTTAATTTAATGAAAGTGTTGCTTGACTTATGTTCATTGGTTATTAGGAATGACCAGAGCATCACGCATGTTTCCAGCCGAAAAGAAACTCATAATGTTTTAGTGACTTGAGTCAATATCTTGTAGCTGTAAGTGTACTGGAATCGAAACGTAAATAAAAGTCAAAAATAGAAACATGTAATCATTTACCATACCAGTAACTGAAAGAGGAGACTATTATCTCTAAAATGTTTTTTGCAACTTAGCAATCAGGACAGATGTTCCCATAATCCGCAGTTCAATATGTGGATGAAGCACTTAAACGAACCTACTGTTCTCTTCCTACGAAAATCAAAATATTCTAACTGCAGTTTGTGATCTGCTTTATGTGTTCACCAGTGTCAATACTTTGAGCAAGTAAGCTATTTAGTACACAACAATTTATAATGTGACAGCAGCATACACTTTTCATTTGCGTACACATTTAAAATTGATTTACATAGGCAATAAAAATGTGAGGTTTAACTTTCTTCGCTCAACTGAAATTAATCATCATCTTATTTTATTAAAAAAATTAGACGACCGAAATGGAATACGTTATAGCGAATCAACCAAATGCAATGGCATCGCTTCGAGTGAAAGCTATTTATATGGTTGGTTTACAGAATAAAATGATGCAGAACGTTAGAAAATCAATTGACCAGGTAAGAATATGAACCAATGTGTTACATAATATATATGCTCATCGTCTGTCAATCTTACAATTTTCTTCGGTAAGGAGTGAAATTTTACAGTAACTCTTACGGATACTCAGTATTGATGACAGAAAAGCTGAAAAGAAACGAGGAAAACAAGACGTTCAAACAGCTCACGTGGATAAAAGTCTCTCGAAATATTTCTGATTAGCAAAGAATTCACTTTTTCAAAATGCGACAATCAGCATGTTTAAGTCACACCTATTCCAATGCTTGAGACTACCCACTACTGAAGTATATTTTCATTTTTTTGAATGTCTTAAATGTTGTTAAGTGGGTGCTAAGTTGGGTTTGAACTAACGTTGAACTGAGGAAAGAAACGTTTTATTTCAACACTATATTCAAGAATGTCTTAGCCTGTAAGAGCCCGATGTGGCGGTCAGAATCTGTTTAATTTAACACTTTAATGTATGTTATTCAAACCATTTTCATGCAAAAAACTTGCCCTTAAAAGTAGTAAAAAATTTCCTTAATATAACTCTGAATTTACCATTGGGCGTTGATTAACACATGATCCATAAAGGGAACTTATCTTTCTGCTTAACCGCCAAAGACACTGAATGCCAATGGTTTCAATAGAAATAAAAACGAAATTCACATTCTTCTTTCATAAGTGTATCATCAACTCAGATAGTTGCAACCTCAAAAATAAAGAGAATTTACTAATGTACCCGTACTCTGATAATTACACTGATTAAGTGATCTAAAATAAATAACATAGTTTGGATCGTCGTGGTCTTCTTTCATAGTCTCCGTGTTAGTGAAATTATTCTGTCAAACATTTAGGTTGATATCTTTTCAGCATTCTAAAGACAGCTGGTCGGAATTACAGAGCTGGTAATACTCCATTTTTAATTGCAAGTTTAATGACCAAGACTTAAAAATCATTCACATGCACACAATTTTAGTTTATGTTATGCAGCGACGAACTCAATTCAGTCTTGAAGATAAAAGAAATCAGTCCTATAAGAATTAGTACCAGGGAATCAGGATTCATCTAAAGTATAATCCTTTTATTTGAAAAACAGTAGTAAAGAAGGATTTATTGAGTTAGTACTTCATTTATTTCAGAGCTGTGGTTAATTGGTCTCGGTGCTCAATTACCAAACAGTGATTCATGAATTTAAACCCAACTCCGCCTACTAAGGTTTGAGCAGCCAGGTGGTATTACTAAGCTTTACACAATAGGTATGGCTCATTATCTACTATAAAAATGTTCACAAAGCTACTGACAGGATTCCGAGTTGGTTTACAAACTCTAGGAGTATAACAATGAATTACTGAAAACGTATGGTGAGATTTTTAGCTTTGACTTATTGTCTATAATTACTGAATAATAACACTATGAGAACTCTAATCACAAAGCCACCGACTAACTGACAAAAGTGAGAAGTCCTTGACTGACTCAGTGGTAAGGGAAAATTATTTCACATCATAAATTGTAGTAAACTAATAACCTAAAGTTTGGCACAATAAGATGAATGCATATTATTTTGTTACCTTTTTTATAACTGTAAATGAACTGTGAAAAACAGGATATGTACAGAGAAATGCAAACAATATACATTCGTGATTGATCTGAAGATACCTCACAGATAAAGAATAGTGAAAGAAATGTTACAGAGTAGGCAAGTTCTCTAGAAATAAATTATTGGATAAAATTGAAGTTATTCAGTGTTTATTTAGTTAGACTACTATTTCAATACATCTTACCAATCGAAAAAAACTGGATAACAGAGATAATGTAAGAGTATGCGATAAGTTAGTTTTGTGAATATAGGGTCGAAAATTGAGATGAGTTGAGGTCCTATCCCATATTTTTGGTTTTGCAACTAGTATGATAATAATCTCACTATACAAACACTGAATAACTTTAGTTTTATTCAACAGCTTTTCCCAATATGTATCATTTCTTTCATTATTCGTTGTCAGTGAGCTATCTTCATGCCAGTCACTTGTATGTAGATCTTGTTTCTCTGTGTACATCCTTTTTTTCGCAGCCCGTTCACAGTTGTAAAAAACTAACGAAATACCACGAATACATAACACTGTATAAAACATTATGACCTTGATTTACTAGAGATTTTCCGCATTTAGTTGGTGGTATAAATTACTATTAGACTAATACTGGTTGCTACAAATTTATTACTGAATAGCGTACGAAGAAAATACAATCTAGAATAGGGGCTGTATTTCTAAAATGGTGAATAAACTCAACAAATACATTGATCGCATGATTTATCAATCTACAATAGTTGATAAATAGTTAAACCTGATGATTATGACTAAAATTCAGTAATGCAAAACTGAATAAAATCGGAAACTAAGTTACACTTTTTGAGTTATAATATCTAAGCACCAACTACTGAAAGGTGATTTCATCAACGCCAACTTCAAATGCAAAAATAATACAACTCTTTCCCAACAAGTCAAGTCACCTGCTAGTTACAAAGCTACATCTTAAGCAGTTATTCCACTTAGTTGAAATTCAACAGAAAAATAGCATAGGAAATAACTCGTGGAATAGGAAAACTTTTTAAACAATTTTCCTATAGTCTTCATGACGAAACTATATTTCCAGCGGGTATATTATTCTTTGACCACAAATATCATTGGTAATCTTTGGAATTCTCACTACCAATGAAATAGTACTTATACAGACACACGTCATTTTCCCATCTTTTCATTTTAACTAGTGGGGGCGATTTTTGAACTTGGAAGTTAGGGATTTATATGATGAACTGTTATTTCTTTTCCTCAACTGGATCAGACCAAAATGATAGGTAACTCATGACATTTGGACTCCAATAAGAATGTCTCGATATTAGCTATTAATTTAATTTTTGACACTAGGAAGAAACAGTTGTCAGTAGTGGGATCTAGGATTCACATCTGCTTTTATTAAGCAGTCATCCGGTGAATTTTCTACCATATTTTACCCATCGTATTAATATTACCTATCGTAACTCACTGGCCCAGTGTCACTTGAAGCGGTGACAGTAGAAATTCAGTCTCTTCACAATTAACAACAATCAGTAGATGGTAAGTTCACCCAGCTGAGGATTCCTTAGAAGAAATAAACAACTGCCCTGGATTCTACTGCTAGGTCAATATTCGTCGTTGTTGGTAACCGTTCCGGATTTTCTATAAAGTAGCTAAATTAATACGTCTGATATGAAAGTGATTTACTAATTTCTAATGCTCATGAGATAACTTTTCAATGATACTGAACAAGATTTTTAAGCACACCCAAATACTTTCTCAATATTGACCTTAATTTTTAAAACCTATTTCACTTATAGGATCCCAAAATAGAAAACCTGTTAACAGCAGAATATAATCAAAGAGTTCTCCGAAGACCATAGAAGAAAAGAAGAGAAATTTTCTCAAGATAATTCCACTTAACTTGGAGCTCCATCCAAATTTATGTTGATTGGTAAATCTTACAAAAGCATATTCTTCAATATTTAAGGAGTAGGTAATAATTAGTTTTATACGTTGAAAAGCAGAATCTCCAAACTATTTTTATCTTGATAAAAGGCATATTGTGAAAAACAGTGAATAACAGCAAAATGTTTGTGTCATAATTAACATGATGTTCCCAGACTTTTAAGATCTGTATCTGTAACACAACTCTAAAGGTAATTAAAAAGCTTTAGTACTCAAAAAAAATTTACGTGGTAAAACTGGGCATTATTCTGGGTAAAAAACACTTGTGGGATGAATTAAAATAAAGTCTTTGCTTCTGTGGATCTGTAGAAAGTCGCGACGGTTAGGATATAGCTTTAACTTTCTCCCCTTTCGACCTTTAAATAAAAGAAATGCCTTGGGCTGTGAAGTTATATTAGGGAAACTGAAATTGTGGAGAAACTGCGTACAATGAAGAAGACAGTATAAGTTAACTTATCATACAGGTTTATGTTATGATCCAGTGAGCAGATAAAGTCTGTCTAATATTTCTGAGGATCAAATTTTACTTTCATTGTTGAACCCATTTTAAAAATAGTACCAACTTATTAAGGTAAAGCTTAAGATAATTTATCTTGTGAAGTCTTCTTATAGTGCATAAAGGTTCTCGTTTGGAAACACAATATCCTGTTTTTCAAAGCCTAATGTAACATAACAGCACATGTAAAACTGTAATAATACATACTGATCTACAAACCTCCAGGCTGATTATTTGGGACAGAAAATGCACTAAGTTACGATGCTGTGATCAAACTGAATTTGAATAAAGTCTTAAAGTAATTGGTGACTCTAGTTCACCTTCTGCAGTTGTTCATGATTACAAATCAATTACTTTAAGTTCATGCTAGGTACAGATAGAATTCCCTCTGTTTTATAAAGTTGAAAACAGTGTTCCCTTTATAAACTTCGACAAAACAATGGAAAGATGTATTTTTCCTTACTTAGGTAATTTAGTTGCTCAACACATTTTGAAAAATCTGATCACACACGTACTTATCATATGGTATTCATATAAAATTGTATAAAGAGATAAGGCTGAGAATATGAAAAGAGGTTAAATAGGAAGGCTAAACTAAAGTCGAAATAACAATGAAAGTCAATAGGCCGAAAACAATAGTACATTGGACTTGGTTTCAGAGGTGAATTCATCAAGGGAGATTTCATGTGATAACTAATTATTTTTGAGCACACAAAGTGACTTCAGCTTTCTAGTAGCTAAGGCCTCGATGAGTTTTAGGATTCGATACTTTGGACGTTTGAACATAGAAAGAACTCATAAATCTATGCTCGTAAGGGGCTAGGAGCATATTTTAAAATGACTTCAATAGCAAGTCGACTTAGATGACCCCATAAACGTTGGTAGCAGATATTCAAGTCATTTGACTGCGGAACATATCATTGAGACAGGTAACAGGGTTGTCGTTTCCACGTCTTTCGGACTTAATTACAAAAAGCTATGGTGTCTAATCCTAAAACTCATCGAGGCCTTAGCTACTAGAAAGCTGAAGTCACTTTGTGTGCTCAAAAATAATTAGTTATCACATGAAATCTCCCTTGATGAATTCACCTCTGAAACCAAGTCCAATGTACTATTGTTTTCGACCTATTGACTTTCATTGTTATTTCGACTTTAGTTTAGCCTTCCTATTTAACCTCTTTTCGTATTCTCAGCCTTATCTCTTTATACAATTTTATATGAATACCATATGATAAGTACGTGTGTGATCAGATTTTTCAAAATGTGTTGAGCAACTAAATTACACAAGTGGAATAAATTACATCTTCGTGTCTTGCCGAAAAATTCAGTTGTCTTGAGTCCCATTGTTTTACTCTTTGGTATTTAAAGATTGCTCATCAACTAACCAAGTTGCTTATCATCATTAGTACTGCGTTTTTGATCAATCGATAAACAAATTAGCCTATAAGCACATTAAACATGGTGTATCTTTAAATTTTTCTACATTCACTTACATTGAAATAAGCTTAGAATCTGTTGATAGTAGATAAAATGGAAGTATAACTCATCAACGATATACGGATTTGTGCACTTCGCAATGAAACACACCAATTATTTGATATCTCGACAGTATCCAGCTGTCCAAATCTCTTAAATTGAAGCTGAGGTCGAACTCATGAATGACTGGTTGAAAACCGGCTACCTAAGTAAACGAGCGCCAACTAAAGACGACGGAATTTCGAAAACTGAAATTCTGTTAAGTTTCCTTCGGACAATAAGACAGTATGGTCATATTCCTGAACAATTAAGGACATTCCAATCATAAAGGAATGTCATCATATTATGGTTAGAGCAACAGTTAATTTGAGCCGTTGAAGTCATACAGAAAATTAATTCTTTCAGGTCAATAAATAAGCTAACCTTAAATGCCTCCAGATAATAATTATCTCACCGTGAAAATTACTAATTCACAAATATGAATATAGAATATTCCTTTCAATAACTTATTATCCGCTTCCACATTTACAAAATCAAATTCGTTAGCAAAGTTATAGCCAGATTTAAAGTGAACATATTTTGCAATGGATATGAAATTACAACTGAAATTAGATTAAGTTTGTGCATGATAAAGTACACTATTTGCTGTGAAAAGTTGAGTACGAGCGGTATCATTTGATTACTGATAAATTTCACGGTTGCATTGTGTCAGATGAGTGATTAATACAATGAACGACATGACTTCACTAGAGGGGTAAACGAATGTCAGGTAGTAGAGTTGTGAAACACCTTCCTGCGACCAAAATGAAACTAGGGGCAAAATAAAGATTAAAATGAATTCACAAAATATCAACTAAATAAACCTCTATCTTGCTTCCGGCTACTTCAGGTGGTTTACGTTCCATTTTACAGAGTATGCATCCGAACAGTGTTCGATGGCATTTGGTGCTCCCTTTGAGCTGGTTACCACGCACCTCGTCAGAGTCCTTAGCTAAGAATATATTTCTAAGTAACAATCTATTTGATTTGTGCATTATTATCAGTACTTACACGTTAAGTAATGTACTGATTACCAGATACTAGAGGGTTAAGTGTTGCTTACTACCAACACACCCAGCCTCCTACAGAGTCTTCAGAACGTAATGTTTAACAGTGAAAGCTGTCCTGGAATCTATTTGATGTTTCCTGTCTACTAGGTGTTCTAATATGGAAATTTTAGTGGAACCACCTCTTCCTGTCACTTGGATGTCAGACATATGAAGAGATAATGATAAAAGTAATTAATCAAATATTTGTAGATAAAATAAATCCTTATTTTTTTTAAATCGGAGGATTCGTCAAATGAACATTTATCGTTACGTAAGCAACTTAACAGAAAAATGAGACAAAATGAAAGTAGTCAACTGTAACTAATTTAAATTCATTAGGAAAATTCAAAAGTGGGGTATTAATCTTCTTTGATTGTCCAGACAAAAATAGTGGTGACATAAACTTATTCTGAATACGAAGATTTATTTTCTAAGGATACGTTGTTATGGCTTACGCCATGTTTAGAAGATAGATTAAAAGACTATTTGATGCCCATTATACTCTAGTTGAGAAAGTATAGAACTCAGTATTTTTGCATTCCTTTTACTTATTGATGGTAGGATACGCTAAGAAACGGGATGGTAGATCTACCTAATTATTCGCAGTATTAAATTTTTTCGAAACTCCAATGCGACGCCGCAAATCTCTTCAAAAGAAATTTGTACCGCTTCCCTGTTCAGTGTTTCGTAAATGATGACTTTTTAACTAAGGCAAGCTTTGTTTAGTCTACTATTGTTACTGGAATTATTCGGTGTATAATCCCACAACCTAAATTTTATGCTTGCACACACTCGTCTGTAACTTTCAGAACGCAAGTCGATGCTGAGTACTTAAGTTTAATGACCCCAATGAAAACAATTGGTAGGATTCGTTAAGACACTTAATTGGCTTTTTCCCCGTTACCATTCGATTTTTCAGATATAAGAATAACTCTAAAATCAAACTTATTGTTTTAACAAACTGCACACGTATTCACCATTGAATGGTCCTCGTTTCATTGAGCATACTCTGATAAATGCGACATAAAAACTAAGATATTGCGCTGCAGCACCGAATTCAACCATGTGGAAACACAATTGTTTATTTTTAACCATGGTTGTCAAAAGAATCAGCATTAGGTCATTTGTAAATTACTTAATCTGAATAAATAGTTTTCACTCACTTAAATATGCAGTAACGTTAGGAATAGATGCCTTATTGGTTATAATTTCGAAGATTCATATCTCATCTTTCCTTTTTAATACCACTTAGTAGCGGCGAATACAGCAATGTACATTTTGGTCAATTAGTTAGTCATCTATCTAGCATTCCCGATTAGATTCAAACCCACTATCAATAACTTTGAAAGCTATGTCACTATGGCTTGACCTGTTGAACTAATGTCAACATATGAACTTATGAAAATAGTGAAAAATTATTACGGAGAATAGATATACTGAATCGAGTGAAAATTCAAGCCATGATTTCGACTGAAACTGACATTATACATGTTAACTCATATTCTATTTGTTGAGAAGGATGCTTGAAATAATTTGGAACTATTCTGTACAGTTGTGATAACTAGCAGAATTTCATATACAATGGATTGATTGGTTATTATTATCATCATTATCATTATAAATTTTAAAACAATGTTTTTGAAATAATTGAAAATATAGAAACACTGTACAAAATTGTTTAATTGCATCATAAACGCTGAGATTCATGCTGTGATTGTATTTCAGCTTTCTGTTAATTACTCCAATTCACTGGTATCTTGTTTAGGTGGACTAAAATCGGGAACAAGATCTAATAGGCATTTACGAAATTGTTCTCGGCGATATTCACGTTCACGCTGTATCCTTTGTGACAATGGAAATTGAATCCATATTTTGAAATAGAAGAACAATAACCGTCTTTTTCCAACAAAAAACAAAGCAGCGATGAAAGATTAGTAATTTAAAGGTATGATGAGAGATTAAAATTAGCTGCTGTACTTTTGTAATTAAAATTAACTCTGAATGAAAAAAAATACAACAAAAAATTCAGAAGAGTATGAAACGATGACTACAATCAAACAAGTAAAGATTCATGTTATGGGTTATAAACGTAATTTATTGTGTAGTGCTCTAGGAAAGTTTCTAGTCTATCTAGACTGAAACGTATGGGATGGATTTAGTATCTATGACTGCAATATTACTAATAAAATACGCAAACTCATGGCCAAAACGTTTCGTAAACTCTAATGACTGTTTTAACATAAATATCGTTATCTCATTTCACTCTTATTGAGCTGATTACTGTTAAGGAGTGGGACAATATGCTCTAAAATTTTCAAAGAAGCCTGGAAATCTCTGATAAGCCTTTACAGACAATCATGGCATGTCGGATGTTGGAGAAAACCACGTGACCATACGTGTGAAACTTAGATTGGTTAAATGGCTCTCTAGAGAAATGTAGAACTTTCCAACACCATCAGTGAGTGCATATAAACCATTAATGTTTGTATTTATTCGACTGGACAATAAACCTTTATCGTTTTTGCCGCTTCTTTCTGTTTTCGAGGGACCGAGCGATTACTAAGAGTGAAATCTAAAATTATTGTTCAAGAGTCCACTCCTCTCTCTCTCTCTCTCTCTCTCTCTCTATATATATATATATATATATATATATATATATATATATATGATACAGGGGAATATCAACTGCAAATACTACTTTTATTCTCTTAACTCTAGTGTTTATTAATATCTCCATATGCTGATGTAAATTGTGAAAATGTGGAGCAATATGCATGTATAAAAGGCTTCATACTATTTATCTGTTTGCATAAAAGGACGTAATGTTTTTAGCAAGCTACTTTCTGCCTTTATTAGCAAACATCAAACAACAATCAATAAACACACATGAATAGAGTGAATTTTCGTTCACCACTTGTGTTCATCATCTGAATACAATCAATGGGATACCCGTTCATAATGTAATGCCTACTAGCCTGTTAGTATAATGTGATATTAAGGTTCCAGTTGAATTAAGACCAACAGCTTAACATCTAGTACAGACATTAATTCGATTACGATAGGTTTAGCCTTCTGTGCTATCTAACTTTCGATACAAAAAGCTTATGATTCTATCAAATAAGAAAATTCCGTCAGCAAATCTTTGAAAAGGCAAGTATAAGATATCTTATCGTCTACATACTGACTGACTGTGTGATATACATCAATAAGAATGATCAAACAAGGGATAATTGTTCAATTCAACCATTCATAAGTGAAGTAAAATCATATACAAAGTAAAAAAACAATGAATATCTGCATACCGCATAAAGATTTTAACCAAATGACAAAATTGATCATTAAACAAAGAGATGTAGAGTAAAGTGTTCAATGTGTCTAACATTCACCAGCTTTATAGTCTTCTTTGTAACAAGTAGACTTAGTTAATATTTTGACAGTGCCTAAATTCCACCCTTACAATGATAACCAAGTCATTTTTGAAAAAAACCAGATAGGTAAGATTTACTGTATTTTTGTATTGATAATAACGTAACTTTAACGAGCCTCAAATACAGGGATATGAAAACCCTTTGAAACATTGAGCACCCTTCCATCATCACTATGTCATTACATTATAAGCACTTTTAATTTCTTTTAGTCTTTATTCAAAATATAAATAAATTTCAAATGGCTATGTTAGGTAAGAATATTTTTGTTTGCTCGTAGACCACATTTGCTATGAACTTTTCATTCCCAAGTTTGCACTGCCCTTCTGTGCCAAAATACTAAAGAGAAATGTTCATAGATTTTTTTAATCCATATCATATCGCTTCCTATTAGTTACCTTTCAAACACCTTACTTATGAATTTCTTTCCTATGGACTATTGAAAGACATACAATCGGTCATTATTTGCAACTTATCTCTTGCACTACTACCAAGTGACTCGTATCAGGATGTTCCGTTCAGTAACTGGTATTCATCCTACTTAGACTGGAAAAAATAAGTAAATAGTCATTTCAACCTGAATATCACCAAATTATGTGGAGTAACTTATTACTTCTGATATACAGCCATCGACGTTTGAGGAAAGTTTCTTATCATCAGTAACAAACAATAATACTAAAATAAACAAAAAATTGGTAGAACTAACCTGCTGTAATGAGCATAAGCAGTTTCTTCTTGTTGCCATTCTCGGATGCATAAATCCACTACATACTGATTCCACATTGAGAAACTAAGTCGTAAACGTTGTTGATTATACCACTGACTAGCATGAACCTCAAGTTGTTTGCACATTTCACAGGCCTTCAACATAAAATCGTACAGTTTTAAAAGTATTTGAGATGAAATAAAGTGTGAAACATGATTGCATTGAATTACAGCACACCTATACAGCAATTGTGACATTATTTAGGCAAAAGCACTGGGTAAAAAAGAAGTGAGACGATTGGCTTCTTAAAAAGAAAATAATTAATTAAGATAGAGGTTGACAAATACATAAATCACCATAGAACCTGGCTCATAAGTGTATCTCTTCAAGTTGGTGCATTTCACAACATCACTTAAAGAAATGACGGGTAGGAAGAGATATCAAAATGAACAAGTGTGTGAGACGAGATGAACTAAATGAAATTCAGTGTTGTTTACAAGTTTGAATGCGACAAAAACTCTATATATCAGCTCCATTGTAACCGATTTCAAACCACACCGTCAAGAATACTCAGCCACTGGTTTCTATAATTTCGTAGACCCCTGCTGGACGGTCTACACCTCCTAACAGTCGAAGATCTTGTGGATTAGTGTTGTCTTAGTTCGACTACCTTTAGCTTTCTTTCAGAGATATCCTACTTCAAATAACATTATTTGTCGATTGTCCATTACGTTCATTATAAAGTACATTCGTCTTTATTAGATAGTTTAATAACTTCATTTGCAAGAATGTTTACATCAGTATGAGTGGCATAATGCACTATGCGAACGCGAACATTTAAAAAACTGAAGGTAGTAAACGTCAAGGATATCCATGATAAGTTGTCATAAGGTAGACTAATATCAGCCTAAGGTCCATTAACAAGTAAACAAGATGAGATTTGTAGAACACTTAAAGACTCCAGATTAGAATACATTCCTTCACTTTTTCTTCAGACTTTCCATGGCAGAAAAACACTATATTCCCAATAAATGATACAATCAACATGACCGTCTGCAATTGCGCTAGGGATAAATTTACGGTAGAAATATTATACCCTTAAAAAAGTCACAGGATAAATTACATGAATTGTTTTCAGTCACCTATGACCCAATTCAGCAAAATATAAGACACAACATATTTTGTAGATGCGAAATAAGTAGACCGATGGAAATTTTTCCGTGACCAAAGAAGTACTACAGCCATATTATATATAAGCTATAAAATAGCTTGTAAGTGACAATTAATCTTGATGGACGGTTTCTGAGCAAATAAAATTATTCATTGCCACAACAGAGACAAACTAACACAGCATCAAATAGACACACTTCATCTAGGTTGCCAGTTCTATGTTAATTTCTCCAATATCAATAGACTTCACATGCAACAACAGTTCAAGAATGCCAATAAAAGAACTGAAGGCTTAATTTCGAAATTTCAAAAGTAACTTGCAGCCTGGGTTAAAGATGAAACATTAAAGAGCTCAGACAACAGAATAACATGAGATACAGTTGTTTACTTTACTCATGGTTATGAATATATTCATAAAGCTGTATACGATAGTTACATAAGTAACAGAACAGCTAATGAAAAATACCCTCCAAAAATTATTAGATGTATTTTGATGGATCTTGAACTGCTGAGGCTATCACAACTAGTAAGCGTAAATATTCCTCAGACATCTAAGCAGTTGGAAGACTAATTCATTATGCCAAAGATAACTAGATTAAATCCGTATTACCTACATCGACAAAATGATTTTAAAATGTTCTCATTTATCAAATTCATACCGGAAATAAAAACCCATTCTGGAATATCCAATTTGAAGTACAAAGGATGTTGGAATAAAAAAAGCATAATGGTCTGTTCTAATGTAAACTGCATTGAATAGTTGGTTTACGCATTTCTGAAGCTAAGTGAAGATGTGAAACAAAAGTTGATTTGTTTCTTATGAAATGAAATTAATATCATTTACAACTACGACCAAATCAAAGGCAATGGATATAAAGCACTGCCTGAACTCGACTTTGTGACTCTTAGCATCCATTTTCAAGATGTTTCCGAAACCTTGACAGAATTGATACATTTTAGAAATCTGAACCAGTAATGCTCAGTGCTACAACCAAAGACATTACCTGTAGGCTAGTCAAGCTGCAAATATACTTGGTCGACTGATCTATAGGACTCCGTCAGCATTCAAAACTGAACAGAATGAAATCCATACCTCTATAGCTCCAAACAAATGTATAAGTTGAGTCTTTCGCAAAGGAGTAAAACTAAAGCACAATTTTCTTCTGGTTTGTTTGTTATAAATGCTATAAAATAAAACAGTACTTAATAGGATGCTCAGTTTGCTAACTATTTAAATTTGCACAGTCCGGAATGACGTTTCTCTTAGCTCAAAAAAATATTTACGACCGTACTACTGCGGTGTCAACAAGGTTTCCATAGAAAACCAATAAGCCAAGGTCACAAACTGTGATCTCTGATACAGGTGTCATGACCTAACGAAACAAATAATGAATAGCATAAATAGGAAGAAACCACTCGCACTCATCTACAGATCTCACTAGTCAGATAGGAGAGACAGACGACTATTTTGCTAGTTTGGGTCCAAGCTCATCTGAGGCGCGTCTGGGGAAATGCAAATTACAGAAGTAAACTGTTCAAACCAGCTAAACTTCATTAACTGACTTAAATGAACCAATAAAACTTGAATAAAAACGTTTCATAAATTACTTACAAACTGCATGGTCCACGTTGATATTTCTCACAAGTGATATTTATTCAACTGTCCAAATGAGTCGTCTACAGACATAGTAGTATTACTATATCGTGTCAAAGCAATATTACCTACCAGATATGATCGTTTGTTGAAGCATTAGTTACTAAGAGGTTTAAGCCACCTTTATGCGTTCAAAAACAATTTACCACACTGAACCTTCTTTGATGAATTCGGCTTTGAACGAAGGGTTATTGTACTACTAAATTTTTTGTTATTGCTTTATTGACCTTCATCGTTATTTTGGCCTTCAACATAGACTTCTCATTTCACTGATGATTACTCTCCTACCCCCTTTAACTCAGTAATTTTTCAGATTATTGGAAAGTACGACTGTGGACAGATTGTTCGAAATCTTTTGCGTAAACACACATTACACCATTCAAACAACTTACGTCTTTTTATTACTTTATCAAAATTCATAAAGCAAACCAATTGTTTCAAAATGAAATGAATTATGTCTCCTAAAACATTTGACTGATAACATGTATGAAGAAAGTTTCTTCTTACAGCTATTAGATCAAGACTTACTCAGACTAACACTGTAGTGATTAATTAAAGTCTGCTGTTGTTCAGTGAGTGTTCATACAAAAAATATATACGAAACTGACAGTCAAGTCTGTTGCGGAAGACCATTCATTCTACCATATTTTAAACTAATCTTTCCATCTGCTAACTGAGTTACTTACAAGTTGAAATGAAACATCCTCAGATGACGATCGGAATTTGAAGACTTCAGTTCACTAGTCCATATACTGAAAGACATATTGGCAAGACCAAGCTTTCCAAACAGTCACCCAAGTACAGAATGAAACAAAACATCTAGTTGGTTCTAGAATAACTTACTGCTTCTGGTTACTTAGTCAACTTTGAAATGAACTAAAGTATCGCTTGTGAATCTTGGAACTTTGTAAGAGCCTGGTGCCTCTCAACATAAAACGTGAAGACTGAAAACGCCCAATCATCGCACTTCTGGCTGTCTCTGAGACAAAGGTCCAAAAGTCAGGTGAAGTGTAGATCTCATACCAAAAACTCAGGTACATAAAGGTGTGAGACTTCGTCAAACAAACTAATATCAGTCACCTAATATCACTCGACATTTATTCTGAAAATCATCAATGTACACAGTGTTGGTTGGATAATTTCTGGTTGTTTAATTAAGAAACAATTACAGGAAACTACTTTCAGTCATTAAAACTAACCTTTTTAAATCCTTTCATTCCTCTTTTCATGAGACAAGTATTGTAATGATTTTGAGTAAACTTATTTTCTTGTTCACGTTTATTCTGTACATGTAACAGCCAACTATGAAATGCATTTCTGTAAAAAGAAATGGCTGCATAAGTAAATATGATGCACCAGGGAAAACAAATACAGACTGCATGGAAAAATCATTAAGCTTTAGAAAGATAATAATATAATGACGAAGTATTTTACAGGAAAGACCATGTGTTCAAGTTACCACATTTCATGACAGTACCAAAGAAGCAAAACAACAGAAGCAAAAAAATATTTAGATAACTTTAAAGAATCGGATTATCAAGAAAAAATGCAATTAAAATTAATTAAAACCTTTCAACGTGTTCAACATTTTGTTAGGAAGACAAAAAGTGAATACATCTACAATATGCTGACCAAGTTCCAGCTACATTTCTCAAGCTGACTTCTTATGCACCAGAGAAATCAGCCCACATTCCATATATAATGTGGACCAATAGTCATTAATTTCACAGAATCATACCGTGCCTTGGTATGCATACTATTAACCTTATTCGACGTGATAATGTCAATTCTAACTATATGGACTGAATAACCGGGATGGGTAATACGATCCCTTGTTATAAACCCCACGTCTAATTCTAATATCACTCATCCTAGTGCCATGTCACTTAAGCAATGTTACAAGGATACTTAAGACAGGAAGAATATAGCATCGAAAAGCTAAAGACCTTCAAAGGCCATGTAAAATAAAAATCATAAAAACTTTACAGACTTGAGGGTATTATTATCATAAGAAACCGATCTATTCTCACAAGAAGTAAAGTAGTGTTGGTGCACGTAATAGCGAGCCAGACAAGTCAACCATTTGAAAATATTATTTTTTAAAAAACAATGCATGTGATGAGAATGCTCAACATATCACTTATGCTCCACAAAGCTGTCAGTCATTTCAATATTATTCAGTTTTTGAAATAGCATTCCTAGTTGCAGTTAAACAATGCGTATCTTGAAAATATCTCTGCATATAAAAAAGAGACCTTTTACAACATACTACCGAAGAACATAAGTAGTCGCAAAACACGCTAGCTGATCTGGAAATTTCACTAGCCAGATAACAGTGATCTAAACACTTGACGACTGTTTCACTTGTTTGGGGCTGAGCTCATTTTTGGTGCATGTAAAGAAATTCAGCAACCGAGACACTGTTCAGATCAACTGAAACGTAACAAGGAGTTCCTCATTTATTTTACAATAATTCAGCAAGGAAAATTATCATACAATAAACAAAAGAAATTAGAACATTGAGCAGAAATTGATTAATGACCAAATCCAAACTCTTGATCGTATGTTTGGGTGCAGATGTACAATAAAATGTTTAAAAAGACGAAATTACCTCATAAGAACCTTCTGTAGATGAACATTAGCTACCTCAGTCAATGTATGTTGTTGAATTAAGAATTTAATCCATGGCTTAAAGCCATAATAACGAAGACATAATAGTTTCCTATGAGTGACAGCCTTTGAGTTCAGTTCCTGTTGATGCGCTAATCTTAATTCCGTTTGTTGTTTTAGCTGCAAAAACAAACAAATTGTACAAAATGGAAAATACATACTAAACTGTTTAAGAAGACTCATGCAACACCTATGTTAAAAATGTTTTAGTAGCCTTTATCAGACAGTAAGAAGTAACAGGTTGAGGCGTAATGATATTCATGTTTTGTGAGCTACTGCAAT
Source organism: Heterobilharzia americana (assembly GCA_944470555.2). NCBI lineage: Eukaryota > Metazoa > Platyhelminthes > Trematoda > Strigeidida > Schistosomatidae > Heterobilharzia > Heterobilharzia americana. The sequence goes on from OX104127.1 coordinate 99,203,359, forward strand.
ATTTAATGATATGCTTGAAGTATTTGAAAACGGCCACTACAGTTACTTGCATCGTAAACACTATCGTTCTTTGCTCATTAAAGAAATAATTCAACTAAAGAAATCCCTGCCTATTCATAAACGTAGGAGTTAGACCGTGGTTGATACCACCTCTGCAAGAGCTAATGAAGGTACATTTACAATAAGAAGAGTGGCATTTTAAGCTTGCGCCGACAGGCAGATGGGACAACCAGACATATAGACCAACTAGTATCAGGTTCACAACCAGACAGTAAAACTGACATTATCTGCTTGATGGTGGCTAGCAGTGGAATCCAGTGAACGAGCCTTTCGCTATTTAGGGCTCTTCAGATGGATACATCTGCATCTCGGTGCTATGGTGTTCCCACTAAGACAAAAACTTAGGCTGCTGGGCCACTAGAAATAAAAAGTTTTGTCTCCCCCTGATAGGTACTACCAAGCAAATAAAGTAAAAATGAGACTCGAGACAGTATCAAGGCATCCGTTGACAAAGCCACTATGCCAAAAGAGGTCCATCAATTCGGTTCATTTCAATTATCAAAATAAAACAGAACAATGATAAATATCTAAATCTACAGTTTTCAGTGAGACTCTTCCACTGCATCAGCTAAGATTACACTATTGCATATGCATTCAAATAAAAAAAGGTGATAAAGGGTGGTATTCAACCAGTTGAGGTTCTGAAGATATAAGCGAGATAAATTGTCTGAAATCACAAAGGATAGAAAGAAATGATACAAACTGAAGGACAACTTACCGCAAAAATGGGATGCAGATAACATTTGTACCAACCGAGTTGACAGACAGATGGATCAACATATCAACTTGTGGGACACAAATAGATTAATTCAGGTCGTCAAACTTCAAAGGATGACGCAAAGTTTGACAAGCGTATGACAGACAGATAGATAGGTAGATACAGAAAAGGATACTCTACTTCCTTAATCACTAAGACAATTCCATTCACAGAAAATAACATAACGAATGTTTATTTCCTTTAGTTTCTTACGCCTTCACCTTATCGCTATTCGTAGCAGCTGATAATATTTACATTTCAGTCATTCATCTTGTTGACTTCAATCATATTATGTTGATACAGCGAAATTAATGGTCTCATAATTGTAATATTCTTACTTTATTTGTCTGTCTACTAAGAAGGTAACTTATGCACTTAAATATGGAGTTTTGTTTTATAACACTAAAGAAAATCCGTGTACCAGATAATGTCTGAATCACAGTGTCTATAGCAAAAGATAAAATAAAAGATTTTTGTCATTGTCCACTCAAGGATTTGTGAGTACGGTGAAATGAAAACTGTGGAATCTGAGCGTTTTACTTGATTTATGAATTTTCATGAAGATTTTGCGGAGATGTCAGTAAATTACTACTTAGGTCCTTATAGCTTACCCTCATGAGTGATAAACGTTCACAAAGCAAAAGTGAGTTGAAATCCATTCAGGTTAAGCTTACCTTAGATCATCTAAACTTCAGAGAAGACTGCTAAGGAGGCTCTGAAATGAACCAAGTTAAATCAGTAAACTAAAATAAATGCGGTGCAATAATGTAAGCACGAAAACTCTTAATTATTATATCGGTATTTCACCTCCTACTTTGGGCTACACAACTAACTAATTTATGCCTATCAGTCAAACTTAGTTCGAAACCTCTAACACGATTTGCTAGTAAATTTCCGAGTTAAATCATCTGTTTTCATCCATATATTTACAGAAGTTATGAGTGTGTCGCCATTAGAGATAAAACTCATGTAGATAAAATAAGATTAACGGATTTTCACAAAGCGTCCAGTTGTTATCTCAACAAACTAAATGACAAAAAAATACAAACAGGGAACAAAACAAAGTCACAAATAATGACTTCTGAAACAGATATGAGAAAAAAGTTTTCTACCAACAGCGTTTCCGATTTACACTGACAACCGCTTCAATTAAATATCAGCCTTTTGATAGCTTAACAATTATCATTGAAGGTTTATAAAAGATTTTTATGATTTAATTCCCGTGACGTGTTTTATTTTGTTTCTTTATAGGAATATCACACTCACATCAAAGCAAAATATGACAACTTTCCACATAATGTAAACTTGGCACTCCACTGAATGCTGCTACTCACTTTTCAACTTCAAAACTGTTTGTTAAGAGGCATAAAGGTTTATCCAAAAATAATTAGTCCGAGAAGTGCAAATGATACAGAAACTGTTTAAAGGGAGATGAATTAAGCACTTGACTAATTATGTTGCTTACATTTGGATACAACGTGGTGAAAATATTCTATATTTACTGCAAACACAGTCAAGTTCTGTTTACTTGTTTAAAAGTACATATGTGTCTTCTAAAATAACTTTCTATTGATGAGATAAAGATTGCGTTCCTACAAAGCTCACTAAAGTTTATATATCCACTCCAAAGGAGGTGACAGGATATTGATTTCCTCTTTTTATATGATGACAATCACTTTATCCCGGGCGATATGTTTGGTACAGCATGAAATTCTTATCATGTAATATTTCAACAAATCTACTCCCTGTAAAATATTTTAAACGAGATAATTATAGCACCCCATTGATGTTAACAATAACACTATTACAGCCAATACCACGAACCGATTAGCTGTTGTAAAGTTAACGCCTGAGCTAAAGGGAACAATGAAATGAAAAGCATAAGTAAGTTTGACAGTGATTGCTCACTCAGCCAGAACTCGCAGTTTGCGATGACTATTTCAGAAATGGCAATACAATGTATTCGTAAGAGTCTAAAGGTCCTTTGCCATTTACAATCAAGGGTTTTGTCCGCATTTTATTGTCAACTTGCGAAACGGCACGTTAAAAACATTTTTAATATGCACGCGAGTACATAATATGATTTAAAGATATTTTAAACATTCAAACAAGTTGGAAGGGGACGATCTAATGATATATATTCGGTGGAAAATCCTCGGTATCCCACGGTTCAACTAGGCCACTTTTATAAACTTATATGTCGTATTATCATACATATTATCATGCTAAGATAATGTATATATTGTACATACTAAATATAATATTTAATATTATATATATATATATATATATATATATATCAAGTTAGAGATCCCAATCGTTCTCATTACCTTCCTCTTCACGCTTTAAAGTTATAAATCCATGAGAATAGATGAAACACAATAGCCTAGGGCATAAAGTTTAACTATTTCAATACATCATATATATATATATATATATCTTCTACACTCTCTGCCTCAGCAGCAGTTGGGATTGTTTGATCCAACTGAATGATCAATTTGCCACTTTTATTTTGAAAACATTCAACTTGTATATAAATCAGATTAATATAACTAAAATACCAAAGTATATTAAACACATGGAAGACAGCTAAAATAACACTGGAAAATTTAGTCATACTAATGGTTAAAAGCGAAGACTATTTAGAGACAGTATTCGCAAACTCCACAGAAACGTTTTTCGTAACAAATATACTATTGTCTTCTATTACTATTAAAATGTGCTCATGACTAAAAACTGAGGAATAGTCCTTACAATCAGTAAATCTCTTAAAGGAATTACTCAGAGTTTACCTATGTGAACAGCTGCTTATCTAAACCTTTGAACATATTTTTACATCAAACCCCAGGTTTTACTATTGAAGTACATGACTTCCCACAAATAGGCTATAAATTTATGCTAGAATCCTTCTCTTTACAGGGATTGAGCAGCCAAAAAGTATACTAGTTCACATGGCTAGGTGGTTGTTCTACTGCATTTTATAATATTTCATTCTCAGTTTATTCAAAAAGAAACTTCCATCCATACGCAAAAGGAAAACATATTTGGTTAGCAAATATTCAACAAGAATAACCAACCTTTTGTTCACGAATTCTTTTCTCCTTTTGAGCAGCTATAAGTATTCTCTTTTCGTCTTTAATTCTGTTAGCTTCCTCTTCTAACTGTTTAGCTAATTCTGCCTCGATGGCGAGAAAGGAAAATGTTGTACGATATTTATGTCAGTGAATCAAATCTGTTCAACTAACAGCACGCATAAAATAGAACTAAGAAATTCACAGTAGAATACAGAATGAAAGAAACTACGGAAATGATTTAGGGTATAGATCTCCTGAACACTTCAACAACAAAATAGAGTCTGTAGCGGGATGCTTTGAATATTTGACTTCAATGGCTGGAGTCAAAGCAGACAAGGAGTGTAGCCAAAATATCTCGGCAATATCATCTCTTATCGGTAGTAGAACGGTTTTTCTGATAACGATTTCCGGTGGATTTAGTGAAAGGATCACTTTCAATCTTTAGAACAAATTTTCTCACTAAATAAACTCAATTATTTTTCGAAAGTCACAAACAAGTAAGGGTTGTCATCAGATGTGAAAAACATGATTGAGTTCTAGATATGTTAATATCTTTGTTCACTCCGATGCCTTTTGCTTCCACAACTAAACTGCATCGACACTATATATGATAAACAAGTGGTGTGTGGAAACAGCATACGATTCAGTTAATTTAGTGAACCTGGGTTCATAACTTTCCAACTAACTAAGGTTATCTACATAAGTGTAAAACCTGGGCACTGTAATAGAATTTAATTTCATATCAGATTTGTTTATTTGGTTTACAGTGATACAGTATTATTTACTTGATGGCGTCTTGAGGAAAAATTATTGCTCATAATCATATTAATTTCATTATATGATTATGAGCAATAATTTATGCCAGAAACGTCATCAAGCAGATAATAACGTACCACTGTGTGTCATAAGTCAAATAAACAAATCCATTATGGAATTAAGCCTATCCACCTAGAACGCTATACCCTATCCGTATATCGTTGACAGAAAAAGTTATTTACAAGCGACAAGTACCTTAAAGAAACCAGTGATTCCCATAAAATTATCATTCCCTTTATATAAGAAAACCTCTTTCAGAAACATATCCCAAAAATAAACATGCTGGTATTCAGCTTACTTATCTTTTGGGGAACTTTTAGGTACAGTGTATATGGTATCCATTAATGTAAGACGTGAAAGTTAGGTAACTGTTTGACTAAACAGATAAATAAGTGAATTATCTAGCCACGAAAGCTGCCTACTTTTCCAGTTATGAATAATACTCATATGAAGTTGCTGATACTCTCCAAGTAAGCCATCACCATATAAAACCAACAAAACACAATAAGAGAGGTCCAAAAAATTATTACTTTCTTTCGTTGTTCATTTTCACGTCTTCTTTCTTCTTGTATGGCGTGTCGGCGAGCTCTTTCAGCAGCCCTCTCTTCCATTCCTGGAATGAAGCATGAAGAAAACTCCAGAAGAGACACACTATGAAATGATGCTCAACAAAATCGAAACAACCATTGTCATCTAATTTACGTTAAATCAGTAATTTCCATCCCCAAAAGAAAAAATGTTATGCTGTAGGGTATTGGCTTAACAAGTTAGAGACGAGAATACTTTGCGTCAGTAGAGTTGATTTACAGCTTTGAAAAGGTATAAGGAGTAAATTTTTGTTCCATATGCTATGATGCTTGATGGCATACATTTCATCAATTTTTTCAACTTCATACGAAATAAAACTAGCAACATAAAGTAATTGCTAGGATAAAGAATACAACGAACTAAAAGTAATTTACGAGGGCTGACGAATCGAAAAACAATCATCTGAACCAAAGGAGCAGGCCTCTGAAATCACTGATTTCATACAGTTTTGACTAACTTATTTTCTAACTGCGTAATTGAAATATCTAAAATCCAACACAAAAATTAAATTATACATATACATTAATGTTAAGTAGCTTAATAGTCCACAGGCATTCTGAATAACATTAACTGTTCGTAAGCCTTTCTACATGTGAGTATATATGTGATAAAGTAAACAAACTACGTTAGACTTCAATGCAAAGTTCACTGATTCTTTTACTCAAATGGTTTGTCTTCTAATCGCAAAGACAGGGTGAAAAATATCACAGTAGTATGGGATCACAGTGAACTCAATCAATAACCAAGAAAACCAGCACCGATCAAGTTGAAAGTCTAATCGCTATAGACAATAATGGGCACTGATATATTCGAATATTTGAAAATAGCGGAATGAATGAAAACACATATTTAGACAACTATGTTTTCTGGACAAGGTTTGTAGATACGCAGTAAATTACGCCGTTCTAGGCCTCGCCATTCATAAATTTCGATACAAATTTTGGCGTATTAATGAATGTCCTACAGACATACAAGTTACCTGAAAAACAAAAAATAGATGTTAAACCAATAAGTGTTTAAACTCTACTGGTGACCACTAATAACCAGAGGGAATGTTTATCTCAGGCTTCACGAGAAAAACACTATCTTTAATAATCCCATTCTTTAAGAGAATTTAAAAACCATATTGCGTATCAGCTTATCGTGAAATACTTCCAGTTTTCAAGCAATCAAGTTATCCCGAATCCTCAGAACATTAAGGCATTTTATCGTTTAATTATGCAGAACGTTTACAAATTGATACATAAATCTCTAGGTCATAGAACGTAAACTTGAAGTCAGAAAACCCATCAGGATAACAAACACAACCAATGCAAAACCCGTTTTACTTAGCAGAGTTTGTTACTGAAAAAAGCTGCCAGTGTGACCAATGAATACAGAAGGACAGTGTAGCCAACATCAGACCTTCATAAAAGGAGCGTCTACGTACTTCGTCTATGCACCCATCTCATTGTATGAAGTTAATTTGGCATGTAACGCCACTAAATTTGCTTTAAGACCCTGGCAACATGCAAGAATTATTTTTGATTTCCATTCTCTAGTGTTTTAGCCCTATCCCTCTAATTCGCTGCGTTTCTTGAAATGCTTTATTAAACTTCAGCACGTTTAGTGTGTCAAGCAACTAGGAGCAATTGATCGGAAGCCCCATTCAATTAGATCTCAGGTGTGTATGCACTCATCAATAAACCATATTTACTGACAAAAATGAATTCATACCACTTCGGGGATCTGAGTCGGTGTCATGTAGTACTGCAATTAGGGTCTAAAACTATGCTAACTGAGCTGCAAATGCTTTTCTATAGGACTGAATACTGATCAAATACTGGAGAGTAAATTTTTTGGTGTCGCCTATTTATTTGCACTGACCGAATCTAACTGATGATTTTCGTAATGTGGCTTTCAAGCCAGGACGCTCACCATTGGAGTATACATTTATCAGTGTTAGGTGGTCAGGGCTATCAACAAGTAACCCTGCTCAATCCATGTTTGGTACTCGTTGACACCCCTTTACCCATGAAGTAACATCTATATTATTTTTTTCTATCTGTTAAGCTTGAACTCCGTAGCATAAAGAAAATCAAAAAAACATGTCTTTTTCTCCTGCTTAACTTGTCATTGCAACCGTACTAAAAAAATGCCAATCAAATAAAAGTCATTGAAACAGCCTTTTAAATTATGGGAAAGCTATGAGAAATATAATCAAGAAAAATAACCGGTCGCCAACCACAATGCTTTGTGGAATAAAGTACAAAATGAATGTCTTGCATATATGTAAAACACTAAATTTGTGAGGATATTTTAAGTAACCCCAGATTTTTGAAAAAAAACACTAATTACTAACCCTATTCAGTTGAGTGATATATATATATATATATGCGAGAGAAAAGGCTTAGCAAATTATTTCGATAGCTTCACAGAAACATTGATCTGTCCCTTTGATCACATAGCAGCGTAATTCGTAAATTAAAGCTCAAAAGCTACTACTTCAGTAGTCAACGACTTAAAGTTGTGATTTCTGTTTTGGCCACTTGTTTTTGAAAATCTTGAAGGTCACCGACAATAAACAGAATTGACAAAGTAGGGAGATTAAATGTAACAAATACTTGTTATTCAATTATCTCCACAAATCAAGTTAAGCATGTTTTGACTCAAACATAAAATCTGGGGAAAGTTCACTCACTGACTTGATGAAAGTCTCAGCTAACATTATGCTCGCCTTTGCTCCTTGACATAGATACCTACACTCTTTTAATGAGAATGCAAAGCTTAAACTCGGATCAAAATAGCTAACAACAACCCACTTGGTATCTTCTATGGATGGTCATCAACTACCTGTCGGAATGGTTTTTCTGAATGCCTGGGGTGGAAAGTCAACCTATTATATTAGTTCTAAACAAGTTACCCACAACATTTTCACAGTCTACCTCTTTATAAGTAACTACCATTGCTATGATCCTCATAATTATACATCCAATAAAAGAATTTTTACAGTTCGGAAAAATTAATCTTAAGGGTATGTCACTAAAACTTTCAAGATCGGAGAATTACTCACTTCGAACAAATGAATCTTTTCTAATAGCTGGTATAATAGCTGGATGTAGTGGTTTTGATAGGGAATCCGTTGTAGTCAACTGATTAATATTGTCCGCTGGGGTTTCAGTCTTGCACAGGTTTCTTAAAAAGACAAAAACAGAATAAATCCAACTAATTTTGTGACAATATTAGGAGATCATATCATACATTAAGTATTTGCTGAACTGAGTAAAGCATTTCATGAAAAAAGAATAAATAAAACCCAAATTAGTGTGCAATAGATTGAGCACAGAGCGCCAAGTGTTACTGTGATTCTTGAACTAATTACTCAGAAAAATAACTGGAAATGTAATGAAACAGCAGTTTAAAATCACTCTAGACGACTAAAGTGGCCAGTAATACTGTATTGAACAGAAGTAAGAAGAAACATTGTTTCATAACTACTAAACCCGTTTCAGTGTGATTTTCACCTTTTGGTGAGTTAACCATATTGGTTAGTCACTCATTCAACATATATGAAGAAAAGTCTAGTTAGAATAATCCACATGGGAAATGGATATTATTAGGAAGTATTACTTAAACTAAGCACGGTATGATATTAAGGAGGAAATATACTGTCTTCAAACGGCAGCGAAAGCAATTTATGGTTGCTTTTAATAATGCGTGTGTCATCTTTACAAACATTATTCCCAATGAATAAGTTGCATGACAGATATGAATTTCAAAGTCGATATTTTATTTTAAATGCTTTCACGTTCGTCCCTTGATAAAAATCTATTTGGTACTCTGTTAACTTATTTTACGAGTGAAATAGCTATTTCTGATTAATTCATGTAAGTTGGCGACAATACTGGATTACTAAATACTATTTTCAGGGAAGGGACATGACTATTTTAAATTGAGAAATGACTTTACTCCAATAACTCTTCGGAAAAAGCTTTCGAAGAACCATAGCTAATTTAGAAAGATATATAACGCGAAGCATTTCTTTTTCAATCGTCATATCAAGCTGAGAGAAGAGCTGAAGCACAATAGATGAACAAAAAGTAGTAAAATGTTTAAGTTTAAATAAATAAAGCGTATACGTTTGCATCACTCTAAAAAATTTTTTTGGCAAGGATTAGAAACTGAAAATACTAAACTTCATAATATTGTATGAACAGTACAACTGTAAAGCAGGCAGAAAGTAATTTTTGATAATCTCGATGAGAATAGGTCGAATAATTCACATAGTTCCTTCATTTCCTAAATTTGAGCAGAGGTAGACCAGCAACTCGAGCAAAGCGATATGAATTCATCTTATTTAGGGGTTCAAAAGTGATAAGGGTACGAATTTAACCTGTTAGATTTCAAGGTGGTATTCACCACGAACTGACATTAGTTGGAGAACCATTTAAAACTAATAGCCACCGGGTAGCTTTTCCGTTCTGCTGATGAGCCAATGCCTGGACGAAAAAGCTGTCCGATGCTGACAGGTTTTCAGAAATTCTCTAATTGATATCTGTTTGTAACGAACACCACCTTGAATTTAGTCAATGCCCACTAACTTCCAAACCAAATAACATGAGAGAATCAAATGAGTTGAGTATTGGGTAAATTGTTTATCAACGAAATATGTTTGCAAAATGATGAAATAAAGCGTATTTCTGACGTTCTGTGGCCCCGTTAAAGCTGCTTCGTCAGAAAATAAAACTTATACAAGTTATTGCAGATATAAATGGAAAATGAAAACAAACCAAATTACTTTTCGCCTCCATACATCCAAAATAACAAATAGAGGTCAAATGTTTAAGTTTTTTGTTGTAAATAGGTGATGAGAAACCCCGAAATAAAATGGGTCCATGCCAGTTTGCTCAAGCTGTTGTTCTTACTCTATTTAAGACTGTTGAAGGGTATAATCATATTACATGTCATCGTCATTAGTTATTAGCCTATGAGTTAAATGTGATGTTAATGGGTGCGAAAAAAGCAATATTAAAAGAAACTTGGTTTTTTTGTGTATGTACTTCAGTTATGGTTATTTCAGATATTGGTTTGACAGATAGTCCTTCTTTTTCGTGAAGTATGTTAGTATTCAACATAGTATGATTTGCATCAGTTATACGTCTTTCTTTGTAGTTTGAAAATCCTTTCCAAATAATTTTAATGTTTTCAGCTTCAATTTTTTGTCTTTAGTCTTGTAATTCTTGAGAAAGAGAGAAAGTGCTAGTTTTTTTGGTAGATAATACTGAAGTATATTTATGCAACGAAATGCTAGCAACGTCTAAAAACCGTTATCTAAGATTGATCAAAGTCAGAAGGAATATTTGCTACTTTGAACGCATTTTCGACAAATACCTAACTACGAAATTAAAACACCATACCAATAAATTAAAATAACTGAATTTGCATTAATGCTATATACGAAAATCAAGTTTGGTAATAAGAAATCTGTAATAAAAGCTGATTTAAGCTGCTTAAATTCGATATACAAGTTACTTATTACTCATATTCTCCACCTTTCGATGTAAGAGGAAAATGGATTACATTCGGTTGAAAAATTCTGACATACAATCACATATAGGCAGATATATTTTTATTAGTGTGAGCGTGAACAATTTTTAGATTTTTAAAGTCTTTCATTTTAAAAGGGCGAACAATACACGACATATAGAATATTGAAATATACTTAACACACCTATCATTGGAATCATCCTTGACACATTTATCTTCAACATTAGATGATGCTTCTTTCAATGTTGAACCAGATTTACAACGTCGATTGTTTTTTGTATAAGTCTACAGAGATTGGAAATACAAATACACATCAAATAAACACCATACCATTCTATTTTTATATTATTTTATGGATTTATTGATTATAATGAGTATTATGAAGACAAAACTACCTTACCTGAAACAGTTAAAAGTGACTAGGATGTCTGGTCGGTATTTTGTGACTTTCTATATTTCATCCCTGACGTTCCATCAGCAGACTTGATTACCTCATGAACAACAATTTTAGAAGAAAATAACCCATGCTTTGGTTGTACTGATGCTAGTTTATCACCTTTTTGTTCACCTTGGGAGTTAGCAAATATTAAAGCTCACAGAATACTAACTAACTGTCAACGTTACCATAAGCAATAAATCTGTATTATCTCTATATTTTTGAACTGAAAATCTCTTTAAGGTGCGAGATAGATGAAAGCCCGGTGCTGTGCTCTAACCAAACTGCTCAGTTCAGTTCTCTACACTCCCCAATATCGAAAAGAGGAGGGAACAAAAGTTACCACTCTTTTCTTTTTGAATTCAACAGGGATTGGAATAAAACAGTGCAATTGGAGAAATTCATGCACCATAATATACCTGGTTGCACCATGCTTGATCCACATTGATTATCAGAAATTAGTGACTAAGACAAAAAAGGTTACAGGTGGGATAATAAGCATGGACTTGATGGCTGATGTTCTCATAAAGGTGGTACAAACTTTTTGATCTCCTACAGGCTTAAACAAAATTACAAAACAGTCGTCGACTAGTGGTATATCTAACATCGGATAGGATTTTTTAGGATGTGAAACAATTCGGTAAAGCTGTTAGAATGTACTGCCTTCCCTACGAACTTTTATCTGAAATCCCAATTAAATCATGGTAAATATTCTGTGTTGGTTGTGGTTGTATTCTAAATTTTTACGGTAGGTTTCATGCAACGAAATAAAAAACTTCCATTGAAACTATTGGGAGACCAGTATCCAGTTACCAGTAATACACTATGTATCATAGGAGTTAATACAAATTTTTCTGTACAGTCTTAAAGAGATATCATTAGGATGTAAATTTTCAGCAAATGTCTTTTGACCGTAACCCACTAGAAAGATGAGAAAACATACAATAGACTAATTTGAATCATGAACAAGTTTTAATCGTGACAATATCATAACAAATAAGTGATTTTCGGGTTAAAATACGTAGATTTCTATTTCACCGATGATAATAATGTGGCTGCTGAACAAAAATAAGTTATTATTAAACAAAGGAACGCATAATAATATTTTCCTAGCTTTCTCAGTCAGTATAAATTTGTATTTAGGCATAGTTAAATCATAGAAATCCTTTCAATAATAAAATTCGACTGCGTTTACAACCAAGCTTTTTGATAAGCTTTCATCCACTAATAATATTCTGAAAGACATTGACTGAGGAGTCAGGCTTAATCAATATACAAATAAGCTTTAATATAACTCCGGCGTGTTCAGAATACCAAAAACAAGATTTTTCTGGACGTTTCACTGTGTATCCCATAGATTCTTCAACAGAAAATCCTGAGGAAGCTGTAGCATACACAGGGAAACGTTTAGAAAAATCTTGTTTTTGATTTTCTAAACACGCTGGCATTATATTAAAGCTTACTGGTCTAATGACTAAAGAATATGTTGCAAGAAACAATAGTATAAGTTAATATCAGTAGGTTAGCAGACGTTTCTATATTAGTGATGCAAAATCCTTTATTTGATAACAAACAGTTCACAGGATGGTACAACTCCATTAGTATTTTGGAAAATTCATATCCTTACTTTTTCTAAAATATTTTTGGCCAGTTCATGAGCTCGAGCTTCTAACAACAACTCAGAATAATGATGAGCTGATTTTAAAGCTTCAATTTCACGTTTCTGAGCAGCAATAATATTACGTTGTTGGATAACGGTTTGATTTAAATGTGGTTTCACTGGAATTGATTGAGTAGGTGGTTTTATTGCCATCTAACATTGTAAATAAAACAGTACCACAAACAAGCACAATGAAATTTACGTATCTCTGCATTATGGAATTACATTTCATGAGATTATCATAAAATCGTCTTACACAATATTATTACCCTTTTCTAGACCAAAAGCTAATAATTCCTTGATAATTTTAGGAATCGCTTTCTCATGATATTCTGGTGCTATCTGAAATTTGAAAAACTAAAGTACAAACAATTCTTTGCATGCATACACTTTCAACTAAGCTTGTTCTCTGAAATAGTTCACGCGTTAATATGGCCTGTTGCAGCTAGTAAGGTTTCTAAGAATATTTTCATAGTGTATGAATTCTTCGAACGTGATGTTAAGTCTGAATGTTAATTTAGACCCCATCCTAGATTAAATATTTTGAACGATAATTACATTTTCATATACTGCACACTGATATGAATACTGCAATCGTTAGACAGATTGTGATGTTTTAAACATCTGACAGTTTTTCCACCTATTTGAGGCCATGCTCATCAACGTTATATAGAGACTAACTCAGTTCATGTAGGCATATCATTCTTCTGTTCACAATTGTTGATCTATTTTTGTGATAACTAATGCATATTTTTGAAATTGTGAGTTTTCAAAGAGAAGATTAATTATGGTGCACTATACGAGTGAGTTTACAAAAAAGATACGCTTTCAGCCAATAAGATGCTTAGCTACTGCTAAAAGAACGCCCAGTATTTTCAAATGGGATATCTTTTCCTAAATCATGACAAGTAATTTTTTCCAGCCTTTTCAAGACTACTCCCTTATTAGTAGTTCTCAATTTTATACAAGATTAAAATCTCTATCACTAAATGTTTTGACTAGTTTCTGTTGTTTTCTGTATTGGTAAAAAGCCCTGAATTCAGATGTGTGTTACCCTTCTTCTCTGCACTCATTTAGGGGCGTTGAAGTTTAAGTTATCCTAGATACTGAGTCAGAAACTTAACCAAAGGCTGGCATCACAGCATACATCGAGATATCCTAGAGGAAGTCACTACAACATAATTCCCGGTGTACAGTAATGAACTGTAACAGTAATAAATTAGATCTATATGCGTAAATATTATCAGTAAAAGATCTCAAGACACGTGATAATACCATGAAAACAAATGACGCAACTAACCAACTAAAAGAAAAGTAATTATTTTCCTTCATTCTGTCCTATTTCATCATCATTCTATATCGTACAAAAACTTCGTTCAATAATGCAACTTATAATTAACAAGAAACGTCTTCCAATGTTAAACTAACCTTTTCACCAACAAGCGCCAATTATGAACTATGTCTCCAAGGCATGTGGCACAGGCTTATATCAATAAAATTGAAACTTTGTGTATAACTTAAGATTCCAAAGGATTCCATAAAGGAACGGAATAATTTTAAGATTAACCTGTCCTCATTTTGTAAACTAGATAAATTTTTACCGCTCGAACAGACAGCTAACACTTTATTTTAAGCCGTCTACGTTATTCAGTTATTTAATAACTGGGTAATTTCTTAACTTTGAAACCTGATTGAACTCTGGATCGAAAGGTGTTATTCTCAACTTCTAAAAAGCATGACTACTGTTTGAAACAACTACAACACTATATCTTGTGTAACAGTGTATGCGGGGAAGAAGTATGCAATAACCTACCTATATATCAGCTAACCACAGTTGGCAAAATAATAGAAAAGATAAGATGATGTCTCATAAGGCCGAATATACCTGAACATGATAAAGACTCTACTGTGTCCTCAATCAGTAACAAGCTTACCCTAGCATTCATAAAAACCAAACAACGCTTAACCTCTTCACGAAATGTTCATGCAGTCACCTAACCTGTCGGTAGGATCAAATGACAATAAATGGAGAAAAGCAAGTCTTCATCCTCTACGAGAGTCACGGTTTTTCTCTATCACTGCATAATTGCTCTTGTGACGCAATACATACTAACTATTTTTTTCCACCGCTTTAAACATTTCATTCATACTTTAAGTGTTTTTTTCCGTTGTTTTATGTATCAAAATCTAACAAAGGGTAAATCAAACACTTCTAATCGTTCACAAGTAGGCAAACTCACTTTTCTTTCACTTTCAGAAGCATGAAATTTGGGAATATTATACTTCAGGTCATCAAGAGAACAAGATGAACTCATTGACTTCAAGCATTTTCTGTTAACACCCACATTCTATAATTTATAAGAATCACAGCACATAATGAACTTAAATAATGGTTTATATAATAAGACAAAACTGTAAAACATTTTTGTACCTCTAATAAGGTCAAAAAAACTCTACCACATTAGGAAACATCAGAAATTCAGCTTTTTACTCCACTAGAATTCCATGAGTATTTATTTGCACAACATCTTACCAGCAAAATCAAACAAGCTTGTTTCCATAAGAAAATACTACACAATTATAGTGTGGTTCAAAGTTGTTGGTTCAGTTTCGTCTCAAGGAAAACTAAAGTAATTGTGAACGACTAAATATCAGTCTTGAAATGATCCAAGTTTCCAGCTTGAAATGAAGTACCTGCTTACAAGCTTCCAAAATGAAGCCGTAGAAAAAAGCCGTAAGCTCAGTTGGATTTTTTTGGTAATAACGAGTTCTTTGAAACGGATAACTAAAAATTAATACTCTTCATGAAGCTTCGATCATTGCAAATTAATCGGTCATAGGTAGCTATTCAAAAACTTCCGAGCTTCTACTTATCAATGTTTTTCAGGTTCTTAGGGATGGTTGCCAGATTGTTGAATTTTGAATAGTTACAAAGCATAGATTCAAAACTGACCCGATAGCTAGTTGAAAACTCAATAATAGGCTGACTTGTGAAGTCTGATTGGAAATTTTGTTTGAACTTGACAATGCCATACAACGAAATGACGCAAAGCACGACCCCACGAAAACGAGATTCTTGATGACTAGTTTATTTTCCTTCCTTTTATCATTTATACATCATTATACGACATATAATTTTTAAAATCAGCTATACACCAGAGTAACCTTCCCACTGGTTCTAAAACCGTACATTAAGCCTTTGTTCATTTTTTCCTTTCCTACATCTTCATCATATCTAGATATCAACAGTGCGTCCCGTACGGTCATTCTAACATGTTATTCTGAAACTTGTCCCTACGATTCAAGTAAACAGAATATAACTTCTAGGCTTCTAAAGCCCTAATGCAAACATACAGCTGAAATTTACTAAGTGCCAGTAGGAACAACAGGTATAACCACTGAAACCCTGGTATCTCTAACATGCATTTTTAAAACGCACATATAAGATGGAAGTATGGTTATTAGTCTAAACTCACTGGAACCTTGTGGTAAATCTATGAAATCCACCCTA
Organism: Heterobilharzia americana; assembly: GCA_944470555.2. Taxonomy (NCBI): domain Eukaryota; kingdom Metazoa; phylum Platyhelminthes; class Trematoda; order Strigeidida; family Schistosomatidae; genus Heterobilharzia; species Heterobilharzia americana. The sequence goes on from OX104127.1 coordinate 99,219,787, forward strand.
AGATTGCCTGAAGACATGATGACTAACAGGTTTTAAGGCAGAAAGTGAACTAATAGGGTGGATCTCAGTTAGAGATCATTTCTGTAGGACTTCAAGTGAGATAGATAACTCAGAAATGAAAAGATGGAGACATGTTATAATTCATATTGGCAGTCTTTGTCCCCACACGTGTTGACAACCCAGAAAACAAGACTGAGGATGACACATACGACTGTAGACGGAGAAATTACAAGCAAGCAAACCCTAATAAAATATAGCAATCTAGTAAACGCCTTTCCATGCACTTTTGTTTGCTTTACTGACATTCTTCTTTGATCTACTTCTTGTCGGCCAAATGCTGTGAAGTGGGGCAGCCCATATTGCTCGTTGATTTGACTGTCTATCTGCCAAGCTCGCATTCACCATAGTTGATGCAAATATTATTTACATTCCACTTTTCAGATAAATTGTTCATTAGTTTTTACTTCTTCCATTTTTTCTGTCATTCCATTCGATATAATGTTTCATTCTTCATAACCTCGACTGATCGAATGTCAACTCATTACTTTTCCAAGCAAACTCACACTATCTTCTCTCCAAATGTACTTCTATTATTAACAAACGCGACAATAGCAGCTCAGGTGACATAACAAGTGTGTTCCATCGTTTAAATTTGGTCCTAAAATTTGAAGGAGTCAATGGTTGGAAACTCCTAATAATGTGGTCCAAAACAGATAACATTAGCCCATATGTGTCCACTTTGTAACTTTTTTGAAATTTTGTAGAATACACTTTTGTTCATTTTGTTCCTCCTTTATTTGCTTTATGAACTGCAGTAAGACAGATAGCTACACTTTACTGTCAGATTTGATGTTCAACTGTCTGTTTGCTTGTCTTTCAAACCTGCATCATCATAAAGCATTGAGATTAGAGGTGATGTCGCTCATTGTTTTAATGCTACTTAGAGTATTTTAATTAAAACCCACCTATGCAGCAGGTATCCTGTTCAAGAATGCTTTTGACAAATTGATCAAATAACCCACAAACAAACTAGCTATATATTTTAGTAACAAAACTGGTCTACAGAGGGAAATAATCACCTTTGAATTTTGCGATTTTCTATCGCTTAAACACCTATGACCAAAAGATGATCCATTATCATTACGACCATCATTGTTAACATCAGATGAATTTGCGTTTCCGTCATCGTTCCTGATTATATTCTCTAAATTATGAAGAAATTCAACTTCTTTTTCTTGTCTTAATATTTCTCTATTTATTTGGTCGCGAGTAGACTGAAAGATAGTATAGAGAAAAACAAAATCAAAAAAGGCATGTAACCAAGTGATCATGAAGAAAGCACCACCAATAGAGAGTATACGACTCATAGCATACTCTAAATAAGATCAAGATAAAAACAAGTAAAAACATGATGCGGTATACGTACTTCGAAAAAAAAGGTTGTGATATGTCCAAACTTTTAATTCTATATTGTAGCAACCTATCGAAAATTTCGAACTCTTTTAGTAGGTCAATAAATCATCACACAACTGCCACAGAGCATCATAACAAGACTATGAAAACATTCATAATGGTCAACTGACAAGGATTGTAATTTCATTAACAAGACTGAATTTGATAATCTTGATAGAATATGATTTCATGTAAACCCTAATTTACAATCATTTCCTGGCTGGTGTCTGTTAGAGATGACAGTTATTTCTCAAATCCTTTAGTTTATCCAATACGATTGAAACAAATTCTAATTTAGTGCTCATTATTAATCCGTTTTGGTGGATTGACTGGAGTTGTGTTGAAAGTATTGAATTGTAACGTTGGAAGTAAGAAATGACGTCACTAGGGATGCTGGTTCAGTCAACCAAAATTTGGCTATTAACCTATGTACTTAATTAATTATTGGGGAATGCTAACACTTTCCATTCTACTATGTCACTATGTGTAACTTCATCCAAAGCTCTTGATAAACGTTTTTCTTTAACATTATTAAATCCAATGTGTTGCAGTCAATGACAATAAACTGCTTAGAATACTCCTACTACTGATGATAATTTATTTTTGGTTGGTTGCTTTACATCTAATTATTTTGGTGTTCAAGTTTTTCTCAAATAAAATTTGTATTTTTCCCACTTTAAAGGATCGATATAAAAGTAATATCATGTAAAGTGGGTTCTTTAGTAATTATTCAGTGGTATGTATAGAAGTCGATTAATCATGAAATGGCTTAAGAAAGTGATTTTAAGGAGTTGAATAAAATAAAGCGACATCATTGAAACATTCATCGAAAACCATGGAATTTCAGATTAAAAATAAATCTTCGTGAAAAAAGGTTTTCAAAATTCATCTGTTGCTTTGAGATTATCCTGATACTTACTGATGGCATTTGGTGAGAGTAACTATCTTACAAATAAAACAAATCCCTCCTAGTATTAAAATAATTAACACTTCTAATAAAATATTCAGAGACACTTTCAATTCACTTTGAAATTTACTTCTCTTAAATGAAACACTGTACTTACTTTCTCCATTTTAACAGAATGCTTCCATTGTGAAAAACACTGTTTAAAGAGAAACATTTCATAATGTTGTTTTGCAATATATTCCTTCCTGTTAATTAACAAAATTAAAAATGGATTTAAGTCAGCATTATTTTATGTCCAATAATAATATAACCATTGACTAACTGACTTGATTGGAATAAGTATTTAAAAATATTGAATTAAACATAAAAATTTAGCCAACGAGGATATACAACTACATTGGTTGAAATCCTTAAGACATACACTGCACATACCACGCAAGAACAACCTATGTGGATGCACTACAATGATTTGAATAAAATTTTAATAATATTTTGACAAGAAATGAAATAAAACTAAGAAAATTCTCCATCATTGGTTTCTTTCATGTGATGAAATGAAACCTAAAATTCTCCAAAGTAGCCAGCCTCTTGTTCAAGTTTGGTTAAATATCTACCAATCACATCACTCCATTTTTCAGTTGTTTTTCGATTGTGTAATGTAGCTCTGCTCATATTTAGCGTTGTCAAGCGTCTGAAATAACGTTTGGACGAATCCACAGTGACATTTAATAAGACAAACTGAGGTTTTAACTACTATATGGATATTGATGAAGTACTGACAACGTAGGCTAAAGAATATTAACCTTAACCCATGTAGGAAAATAAGACAGTTCGGTAACCTTTTAGGCAAAGGCTGAATGGTTGAGCAACATATATCGATAAACACCAAGTTAAGCAGTATTATGTGGTAGACTGAATGTGAAGTGTTTTGAATAACTGAAAGCTAGTGTTTAGGAAATACATGCAGTCTCTAAATGAACTAAATATAAGTATCTTTAAAACAGGTATTAACAAGGATGAAAAGGCTTCAGAAGTTTATTCGAGTGTTATCTTATGCCATAATTCATCATGTGTAAAGAACGAAATAACAGTGCACTAAAGAGTAGTCGCTGCAACGCCAAAACGATTGCATGCAAATTCTTAAATTGAGATTTGTCTGCAGAAATAAATGAATAGTACTAAACTTAATTGCTTTTATTGAGAATAGTTCAAGTATACTGGTATATAACGATAGCCTTTTTACTAAATTGCATTTCAAGGTAGTTCTTACCACTTACTGACAATGGTCAGAAAACAGCTGAAAGCTTATGAACACTAACCAGTTGAGTTTTCTTACTTTGGGATCCCTCGGCAATACTTACTTATGACACTGCTAGGGAGCTACCTCAGAACCGTCAGACCTTACGGTGAACAAATACAATATTACCAGTAAGGACTTTTTTTTATAAATTTACTTACTTTACTAATTCTATGCTGTCCAATTTCGCTTTATTAATTTCCTTGTTTAAGTGAACTTCACGTACTTTAAATTTCCAATAATTGAAATATGTTTTTTTTAAACGAAATTCAACTTGCACTTTAAGGGTAGAATATTTGATCTTTATGCTGCGAATTATATTGTGCCAGGCAATAAATGTATGTCTTATCTGTCGACACGCGCATATATACATTTTTTAGAGAAAAAAGAAAAATTTTTATAAAAAATATTTATCATGTCATTGTTTATCAATACATTATTTTCCTTAAAAATCATCTCTAAGAGGAAGACTGTTTCAGTAATTATACTTAACATATTGAAATTCAGTGAAGTTCAGCGGTTAGATTTAACCTCTGTAAAAATATGGCTTACTAAAATGTCCAGCCTCCTGATACTTGTCAACAAAACACACCTGTAAACTTCAGAATAACTCAGTTTCGAGTGTCTGGCGAAACAACAGCTCTCAAAATCGTAGGAACAACTTACTGATAAGCGCCGAAAAGCATGACACTTAGGTTCAAAGTTTCCTTTCCCATTGCCTCTGAACATCTAACATCAGATATACTACAGTGCAATATCAAACTAGACATATTACTGAACAACTAAAGTAGTTGGAAACCGCTTAGGCTAGTCTGTAGATTTCACCAGCCAAATCAGATTGATCTAATCACCGAATGTCAATTTTGCTCTTCTGGGACCAGGCTCATCAGCGGTGTACTCGTATCAATTAAGCATGTAGACCACCTGAATTTGAGTAGTTAACTTGAACAAGCCAGCATACTTCATATAGGATCATCAATTTGTATATCTACAGATCAAAGTGAGTAGTTTCTACCTACCCATGTTGTTCACTTAGGTCATGACATTTTTGTGTTAGAAATCACACTTTGTGGTCTTGGTTGTGTGGTTTTCAACGAAAAAACCTGTTAACTCCACAATTAAAAAATTAAAGAAACTACTCATCTATAGGGAACATCACCGTGGAATATTCAGTTTGTGAATGGCTTGTAAATCAATCACTCCCATTTACGACAAACCTTAGAAATTTATGCGTTCTAATTGTATCTACCTAACTATTTTTACACACAACTCACTACCACAAGCGAATACTACAAAATTTCCCACTCCATCTAATTTCCTCAAAGAAACTCATGATATTACTTTAATCCTACCAGGGGCCCTATTGATGATAGCATACAAAAATAAAAGGCTGAATCTGCTGCAGTCAAAATCATGAAACTTTTTGTATGCAGTTTCTTACTCAGTAGAAAAAATAAGACCTCTAGTTCTTCCATAGCCATCCAGTTAGATGGAAATCACATAATTCAGGTGTGTAATAACTCAACTAACTTGTATCTATCCTGTATCAGTCTGATTTGATACTCTTCACTTTGATTAACATTTTTTAGTTTTTGTTTCCATTTTCCATAGCTATTTACTACGAGTTATGGTTTTTCAAAAATTTTAATCTAGTTATCATTAATAATCTCTATATATCTGTTAATCCAGTTATCCACTAATTATTCTAAATCCTGTAAACCAAACTGCGACAAAATGTATCCAAATGTATAGATAACTGTCGATATTCAAGTTCATTTAATTTCTCAGTGTGTGCGTGTATTTTAATGTGATATATTGTACTTAGAAGGTAATGTCTGACGAGATTTCAACGAAAACATGCAATCGATTAAATTCTTATCTTTTTAATTTTACCATAGGTGTACTCCATCTACTTTCTATCCAACCAACCTGTGTACATCTTTTTTATTCGACTGACTATAATTTCTGAAATTAAAGTTATATAGTATTTTCATTTTAATTTGTTTTTCAGTTTGACTGCTTCTTTAGAGATAAATACATCGGAATTACTTATGGAGGAACTTAATCAACATCTTAAAGTCTTCCTTCATGACAGGAATAAATTAATTTTACTAATCCAGGACTAATTTTTGTCGGAAGTCTTCATGAAGATAAGATTATGTTACCATACTTATTTGTCGTGTCTTACCGAACCTCTTCAAACTAATCCGTTACCGACCATCCAACTTGTAGATACTCAAGTAAGCAACCCTAGCTGTTGTTATCTAAGCCTCGTTGTTACTTCACCTCTTTCCTACATCTATTGTGCTTATATTTAGGGCCAATATACCATCCTTCTTCTTTTTTCAGTTTTGACCTACTTTCCAATGCATTTTCTTACACCTTACCACTTTCGTTACTATTTAAATCACTGAGAAATTTGTTCGCATATTTAACCATCTTATTATTGCCAAAAATATCAACTTGTTTGTATTGTTCAAACTGTCTGAATTACAGTAATGTGTTCCAAGTAGCTGGACTTAAAATTATTTATAAATTAGGTGGTGTCAGACAGACAAAATCAATGCAAAACCTTGCACACAATGCATTGGTTCAAGTTGCCACAATTCATAATCATAAACAAAAGGGAAATAGACAGAATAAAAGCGATATCAAATTCGATAAAGTTGTTTGAAACAATAGGCAATTTGAAGATAAAGGTAAGTACCAGTATTTAAGCTCTAGAAGACGTCAAGGAGTGATGTGACCAATTTTCAGCCATATTACCGAGAAACCATAACCACTGAATCTTATCGTCTTGAATGCCCCAGTCAGGTAGTATACACCTCTAGACCGCCTGAATTCGATACTCCTCACATGGTGATTCCACCAAACGCAGGCAATGCTACCAAGTCATCTGTGATCAAAAATCTGTGACCGCTTCATGTTCTTCTACTTTTAACGACTACGTCTCCCAGTCGTATAATAAGACAACGAACTGCAGTGTACTGCTCCTTTGATAGGAAGGTGGATATCTTGTCAGTTGGCATCAGAGATGACGCAAGTTGGCGAATTCCAAAAGAGACCTTCTGTATCCGAACTGAGATTTCATCAGCAACCAGCTCACTCAGCGTGATCCAGCTCCCCAAGTTAGTGAAGTGGTCAACACATTCAACCATTTCATTTTCCTTCATAAAACTAAGAGTGTTTGCAAACCCGTCTTGTAGCATCATCCTACTCTTGACAGGTGAGAACTGCATACCAAACATACGCAGATATCTACTCAATACATCCAAAAGACCATTCATTTTGTCAGCATCTTCACTAGGTAGGACAATATCATCTGTGTACTCCAAGTCAACTACATGCCCTTCAGGGAGCATATCAATCTCTATGAAGTCAGACGTACCTAGTGTTATCTCAGTTAGTACGTGCATAATGAAGTTAACTAAATACGGTGACAGTGGGCATACCTGCTGCACACCACTAGTTGTTGCCAGCTCACTTGACAACTCTCTGTAAGTCTTTACATGACTGTGTGAGTTCGAGTTAAGAGCAGTGATTAGCATTCTATACTTGCTTAATACTCCCTTTACAGTCAGACACCGTCACGCCAAGTGATGGGCAACTGAGTTAAATACCACCTCCAAATCAGAAATTTGGCGTGTATTTTCGTTCTCCAGTAGGTATCCCTGTGTTATGGGAATCGTCGGAAGGTGAAAATATAATCGATGCCTCGTCATCCAGGTCTTAACCTTGTCTGGTTTTGTCGAGTTCGTTGTTCTTAAGATCCATTCAGGCATCAAACCACTATGGATCCTGGGGTCCAGGACACGATATTCGTAAAAATAATTCCCCTATGGTTTTCCCAAGAAGGCTTCTCTCGTTTTTTATAGAGTGGGATAGCCAGTAAAGTAGACCAATCTGACATCACTAACTCTGATTCCTATACACTACCTAGTACTTCCTTTACTATAAGCAGCAATTTCTTACCTCCATCCTTGAAAACTTCGGGTGACAAACTGTTAGATCCAGTTGACTTGCATATTTAGAACTCTGATACAACCTTCTCAACTTCAAGAAGAGTTGGAGGACTGACATCTACGTCCCATTTAGGTTCATGCTAGATGTTAAGTAGCTAAAGCGTTGCTGTGGGCCAGCTGAACTGCGCTTCAAAGTGTTTCGTCCAACGTTCTAGCTACCAATCCCGGAAGGCTGTCACTATCCCTTCCTTCTAAGTGGTGATTTCACTAAACATCATCTCCTTCCTGTCGGTGTCCTTAATAAGCCCAAATTATCGTCAAGTGTTACCCAGCATTGATGTCTTTCCCACCTTTCTCGCTGTTCCCACCCACCACCCCTCGCTACCATTTTGAAAACTTTTGATAAATTTACGTTCAAGATGCTTCCCCCCTTCATTGTGGTCAAAGCCGGCTGGAATCAGTCTTCTCACATCAATCAGCTCATATGACCTTTGCAAACGTTCATGTGTGGGTTACTATTTGTCTTTACCGCTGTTTCTACAATAAACATATTATGAGTCGGTTATTTCAGGAAAAGTATTGCTGTCGAGTTCAGATAAATTCTTAGCTAACTCCTCCCTAAATATGTGCTTGGCTTTCTCATCTTCCAACAAAGCATAGACAGGCTTTACTATCACCTGTTTCCTGATACCAGAGGGCGTAGACATACACGAGACTATACTAACACGTGACTGGAGTCGAAACAGAAACTCCAGAAAGAGCTTTGTTTCAAAGATTCAATTTTCAAAGCATGTGTTACAAATCAAGTTGAAACGGAACGTTGCATGCAACCGAATTTAGTTCAGTATCAACTAGATCACCAGATGAGTCCTCTCCCATTTAAGTGCCGCCTAAATCACCATTTCACACAAATGATTATTCTTGCATCATGTCTTGGGTTTATTATCCAAAGATATTCTGTACAGTCAAATTAAAAATGGGTGCTTATTCTTCATTTAATTTTGCTTATTTCGAAATAGAACAAGAAAACCTCAGTGGGTATTCAGTCTGATCAGTTTTAAAAATGTGTACTTCCTTCTGTATACAGCATTCCGGGACTACTCATTTATTATCCTAAAAGTAAAACCTTGTCAGTTAATTTAACTCCAGTTTAGAGAGGTAATGACATCTCATTTTCTAAACGCAAATGTGCCACAATATTTTCACAACTGTGTTTATCTCTCCATTCAAAGTATTCAATAGAAAAATCTGGATACTCATATGATGGCAAATATACAATACGGAAAGCTAATTGAACTACGTTCTGGCTTACCAAATATTTTTCGTTCTCCATTTGGTTAGACCTGCAGCTAAGCTTTATTACATTTGCACCAACATCCTCATCCGTTGATTTCTCAGAAGAAAATGAGATGCTTGAAAGGTCTAGTTGGGGAACAGGGTTCTGTTGGTGCGAATTATTTTTGATTTCACTTTGAGAGTTCCTTTAAAAAGAATGCGTAAGCAGCTATTAACAAAATGTTCAGAAATAAAACCAAACAATGAATAACAGTTGCTTACATCTAGTTTTTAAATACAGATTACAGATCAAGTATAGAAAATACTAGATATTGAATAGGTAAATAAATAGAAAACAAATATTCTTTGTTTTTTATACAGCAACCTCGATTATTAAACTGACCCCACTTAAAGAGAATGGTAACCGGAGTTGACAGAAGACTTAAGTTACATCAGACAGAGCTAGAACTAGTAGCATTCATTTTGCTAATCAGATTCTCCACCGACTGAAATATGAGGCTCGAGTTCGAATCCTGCCATATACTGTGTTTTTAAGCTTCAATCACTGTCTGCATAATATATGTTACTCATATATAATTATTAGCTATATATCTAAACTTACCTATATTACAAATATATATATATATATATATATATATATGATGTTGCTTGTATTATCCCATCGTTGACTGGACCGAATTGATCGGTCTCTATTGGCAAATGAGCTCCAGTGCGGATACCACTATATTGCCTGTACTATCATTTTGATAATAATGATGAATAATGGCTGGAAGTAAAATCCAGAATGTGCGTCTCGACCTATTTAAGACTAGTCATCTGGATGTACGTGCCTCCCAGTCAGTGAAGTTGTTCCGACTAAGACTCGAACTCGGGAATGATCGCTTCAAACATTTGATCGCTATCCACTAGACCACCGAGTAATGATATCCGATCAATTTGGCCTACTGAAACATGGCATAGTACAAGAAGCATCAAATAAACTATACCCGCTGCACTAGAAGTGGTTATCGTGACTTGGTGGCCTAGAGGATGGCGATTTGACGTTTGAAGCGATCAGTCCCGAGTCTGAGTCTTAGTGGGAACAAATCGCTAGCTGGGAGGCGGATACATCCAGCTGATAAGTCCTAAATAAGAGACAAAATACGCATCCTGTATCGCAATGCTAGCAACTATCCATCATTAAAATAAAAGATTATATATATATATATATATATATATATATATATATATATATATATATATATATATATATATATATATATATATATATATATATAGAATCTTAAATCGATGGCAAAGCTGATGTCAAATAGTCGAATAGTTTCAAGTCAAATCCATAACTCATCGGTAACACGAGCATAATAATTAATCCATTTATTAAATAAAAGAAGGGTAGCGTAAAAATTGAAACTGATCATTCAAAATCAAATCAGTTCGAGTTAAATTTATCTGTATATTTATTGTACGAAATTAGATATACCTGAATTTATTAATTAGATTCCTCTCCAATTCCAATTCTTTACGTACTCGTACCATTTCTTGTTGAAGTAGTTCTTCTTCTCTTTTTTCCTGAGCTTGTCTCAATTTTTCATCCTGTAAATAAAAACCAGACAGAAGTTAGCACAAAAGCATCCACGACGAAAAAAATACATATCATTTCCATAAATATGAATAAGATTTTTTCAGCAGAATAGTAGTTTTATAAAATATACAAGACTAAAAAAAACCCAAGGAAGCTGTAAATCAATGTTTCGTGCTTGTTGGCATATGTCAACAATGTGTGTTTTCTCAGAAGTCTGAAATCGTGTCATTAAGTACCACAGCCATGGACATCACCACTGAGCTATCCCACCTGGAGCACTGGGATGGTGAGGTTCACAGCTTTGTGACTACATTCCAACGATTAACAAAATTATATTTGCTCTATGAACTAGAAAAGATGACACTGGTTACTGTTGAGTTATCGGTTGATGTAACAGGAACCATAAAAGTAAGGTAATACACTAATCAAGTATTACTTAACTAAATAGTGTTCCACAACTAAGGCTTTAATAAAATATAGCAGACAGTAAGCCAATTTACTATGAAATATAGAAAACCAAAGAACAAGCCATTCACGCCTCATATTCCTACAACACAGGACTGATAAAAATGCGAGTTGTACTGACCAAGATTTATCATTAACAACCTTACAGACAAGTATCTGTATGAAATTTTATCTAGTTACAGTTAGAATTGATGGATTACGAAGTAAAATTATTCCTTGAATTCAGATGTGTGGCTGACAGATGAACCGTTTAATTGCTTATGATTAACAGGAAAATGTAATTCATTCCCAGTAAGTACTACAATGAGCTACATGATGAAAGAAACTAGCAAACATTTAGTTAGTTGAATACACACAGGACAGAAATACGCTGATTTGTGTAAATTAGGAAACAGCATGAAAACATGCATAACAGGCTAACTTTTCTATACTGAACAAAGAATTGATCCTAGTCTGCGTGAAGCAAGTTCATGTTTTCAGGATACATGATTTCTCTCAAAGAGGGTGTCATTACCTGATAATGAGTTCTAAAACGGGCGATTTCTCACTGTAAATTCATCTAGCACTAAATGGATCACAGTTCATCATCGAGTCACTTATTCGATGTACATATAACTAAAATTCGGCTGACACTGTGTAACAAACAATAGGAAATCTGTTGCTTCTAGTTATCCATTGCGAAAACAGAACTGTTAATCATGAAAGATGTAGCGCATCGCAGCTAACGAATTAAAACATGGAATTTGTCACAAAACAAGTTTCACAAAGTTTTTCTTTTTTAGAAGTAGCTATACAGTAAACTATTAAAGGCTAATCATACCTGCTTAGCCTTATGAAGAGCTTGCTCTCTTATTTCACGATCAGTAGCCTCACGAAGCAGGCGAGATTCCAATTCTTTTTTCGAAGTTCCCGTCTTGCTTTGGCCTCTTCTTGACGCTGAAGAATTTTCTCCAGTGTAGAATGAGGTTTACTTGCAAAAGCGAGATTACTTGGGCATGTATTTCTGGAATCATATTCCGGAAACGAGAAATCTTTAAAACGACTTCTTATCGCATAGTTATCTGAAAACTTAGGATCAAAAAGTCGAAGATACAATAAGTTTCTTGAAATAATTCGTACGAAAAATATATTATTGCAAAGCTACCTCAGTAAAAGACAAAAATGAACCTTTTAGGGGTTATACATTCCTACCTTTTGTAGTCCATGTTAAGTCAGACAACTAGCTGTGAGTGTGGCAAGGAGGAAAATAAAAGATCCTGAGCACACGAATAATTGAGTTCATCCAGCCAGAAACTCAATAAAAGTATGAGTTAATACAGACTATCGCAAAATGGGATGATACAAAATGACATAAAAAACTAAGGTCTTAAAAGGGATTAGAATTAAACAAGAAGGCATTAAGAATGACGATTGAAATACAGATGAATATTAACATAAAGTGTTCTCACTCAAATAACTTACCATTCTTAAGTCATTCTTTCTGCAACCTATTAGATTTTGCACAACAGTATACAGTTTTTTCACGGTTCACTGTTACAACTTAATCATCGAACATCAAATAATTCTGTGAACGTTTTTAATTATGCTAAAACCATCAACACAATTACTTCAATATTTAATAAACACTCGGACAAACAAGAAAGTTCAACATTTTCAGAAACAGGAATTCTCTGTACTAATGATCATTCGGATCGACAATGTAACATGAAACTTTTCTACAAAATACTTTATGGTGGAAATAAATCACTGAAGAAAAAGAAACTACATTTGTTTTGAATCATTTCAGCTACTGAAAATTAAGTCTGTGAGGCTCAGAAGTTATGTTCAAACATGTATATCATTGTGAGTTACATCTATTCCATGTAAGTAAATTATAATATTCAGTGATGTAGACAAAGTAGATGAAGTGGGATTCAGATCAAGAACACAACTGCTGAAAATCAAGTATCTAAACTACTGAGTCACATTATAAGAAATTTATCTGTATAAAAGACATATGAAGACATAAGACACGTATTTAAGAGTTACCATGAAAATAATCAATGAGGTCATAGAATGCTAAAGTGAAGTTTATAAAGACCAGTAGAATTCTCAAAGAAGGTCCCTTAGTATGCTTTAGATTTGTGATTGCAGGCTGTGAGAGATGACTCAAGAGTGACTACCAAGGTGGGGATATACTCAGTGCCCTCATTGAGTATAATGATGTGGAGAGAGGCATTTCGTACAAGTTTCTGTTTTGACATAACAATAAGAACTTAGTTTGAAACATGAAGAATTATAACTGATGAATGATGTTTTATTGATAAATTGCATTGTAGGATATTTATTGATGAGAAGTTAGTTTTAAGGCAACTTACATTATTTTGATGGAACGCTTTTTGAACAAGATGATCCCATTCCTTTTTGATTTCTCTTCTGTCAGGCGTAAATTGTTCTAGATCAACGGTTGTAAAATCTAAATCTTCAGAAGTAAACATGCTTTTGACCATCCATTCACTTAGTAATTCACGAGCTTCTGTAAAAACTTATAAATTTAATTAGTGGTATCAAAATTTCAAAATTACCATTTTGAGTATACAAGTCATCTGTGATTCTAAAGGGTTTAGTGCACATTTCTTTATTAGTAGGGTTCTATTGGGGAAAATTCTCTGATCAAAAAAAGTGGTATTCTTACATACTTTGGAAAAAGTCTGTTTTTGCTTAGATTTGTCGTTCCTTTGCAAGGTAATGTTCTGTTTCATTAACAAATAACTTCACTGAAAAAAGACTGGGAACAAACTGATTTTTAGTTTGTTTGAAAGTAAAATACAGAGTATTTAATAATTACAGACCCAAGAGTTTTCCTTTTTCAATCAGTAAATGACCATATCTATTGTCAGTAAATGAACTATGCAAATCAGAGGCCATGTGCACATTCATGGGCTTGGCTTTTCGTTATGATCATTGGGTGACTTTAAAGGTCACCCTAGTAACTGTTAGGATAGCCAATTACTTTCCTACATTTTTAAAAAAACTACCCTTCTAGTTGGAATACTGAAGCTTCATTAGTTAATTCCGTAGTTGCTAGGGTGGCCTTTAAAGTCACTGTGATCATTATTTATTATTATTATTTATTATTAGTCCCTTGGGTTCCTAGTGGAACATAGGGCTTCAGTAGCACGCCTCCAGTGACCTCTGTTCTCTGAGATCTTTTGAACCTGGTCCCACGACAGCCCTTAACCTCTCATTTCCTCCTCGCACGACCTCCTCCATGTCACCCTCGGACGTCCAACTCGTCGCTTCCCATGGGGATTCCACTCGAGGGACTGGCCTGACGCGTGATGTCCCCAGTCGGCCTTCTCAGTGCATGGCCAATCCATCTCCACTTCCTCCTGCATATTTGTTGCGTGATAGGTTGTTGGTTGCTTCGTTCCCAGAGTTCCTTGTTGCTTATTTTTTCTGGCCATCTGATCTTCAGCAGCGAGCGTAAGCAGTTGTTGATGAATGTCTGTAGTTTATTGGAAATGCCTTTCGTGACGCGCCAAGTCTCTGAGCCATACAAGAGCACTGACTTGACGTTGGTGTTGAAAATCCGTATCTTGTTCCGCATGCTGAGTGCAGAAGATCTCCACACTGGTTTCAGGCTAATGAACGCCTGTCTTGCTTTTCCGATTCTGACTTTGACGTCCTCGTCCGTCCCGCCTGTAGTTGAAACAGTGCTTCCTAGATAAGTGAAAGAGGTTACTTCCTTCAAGTTTCTCCCGTTGACGGTGATTGGAGTTTGTTGTTGTTGTTGTTGATGGTGGTGGTGCGGTATCTTCATCACTTCTGTCTTCTCTATATTCACCTGAAGTCCCGTCTTAGCTGCCTCTTCTATCAACTTGTTAGTTTTTGCCTGCAGATCTTCAAGTTTATGTGACATCAGGCACAAGTCATCGGCGAAATCCAAGTCTTCTAGGTTCTTTTCCGTCGTCCAGTGTATCCCCCTCTTCTCGCTGCCTACTGTTTGCTGCATGATCCAGTCCACCACAATAAGGAATATCATGGGGGATAGTAGGCAACCTTGTTTCACTCCTGTCTTCACTTCAAAGGCATCACTGAGCTTCCCATTGTGGATTACTTGGCATGTGGCATCTTCATATAGTTGTTGAATGAGGCGGATAAAGGTTTGCGGTACTCCGTAGAAATGACGCAGTTTCCAAATTATTTCTCGGTCGACGCTGTCAAAGACCTTCTCAAAGTCGATGAAGTTGAGGTAGAGAGCTGATTGCCATTCTATGCTCTGTTCTATGATGATACGAAGCGTTGCAATTTGGTCTGCACATGATTTGTACTTCCTGAAGCCTGCCTGTTCCGGTCGCAGTTTTGAATCCAGTGCGTCTTTAAGCCTCTCTAGGATGATGCGGCTTAATATTTTGCTTGCCTCGGGTGGACAGGAGAGTGATTCCGCGCCAGTTCTTGCAAGCACTGAGGTCTCCCTTCTTCGGCAGTTTGACAAGGTAACCCTTCCTCCAATCGTCAGGTACCTTCTCTTCCTTCCACACCTTCTGCAATAGTGGTGTGAGCATGTCCGCTGTTGTCTCTGCATCTGTTCTCAGTGCTTCTGGCGGTATTCCATCTGGTCCTGCTGCTTTCCCACATTTCAGTAGCTTTATGGCGTTCAGGACTTCCATTTTCGTTGGGGGATTAATGTTCACTTGTAGTTCAGCAGCTGCAGGTGGTATTTGTGGACGAAGTGCGGGTGGTGGTCGATTCAAGAGCTTCTTGAAGTGGTCGGCCCATCGTTTCCTCTGCTTCTCTTCTTTTGTAATTAAATTTCCTTCTTCATCTTTTATTGGTTTCATCTGTGTTGGTCTCTTCCCTGATAGCAACCTGGTTAGTTGATACAATGTCGTCAGGTCTCTCTTACCTGCAGCCTGTTCTGCTTCACTTGCCAGTGTTTCGTAGAAGTGTCTTTTGTCGTTGCGTGCACTCTTCTTCACTTCTTTGTCCAGTGTTTTATACATTGTGCTCAGTTCCTCTTGTCGTTGAGCATCCTTGCACTGGTTTATCTTCTGCTTCACCATCCTCCTCTCCTCTATCAGCTTCCAGGTATCCGTCGAGATCCATTCCTTGTCTTCTTTCTTCTTCCTTCCTAATACTGTTGTGCAGGTTTCTTTCCACATAGCTTTCAAAGACTTCCAGTGTTCTTCCACACAGGTTTCTTCGGGGAAGTTGCCCGATGTCTCCCATTTTGTCTTGATGGCTGGCTGCCGTGAAGATCTCCTTTGTAGTTTCATCCTTCAGTTTCCGAGTGTTGTACTTGAATTGAGGTCTATCACCAGCTTCCCAGAAGGCTTTTAACTTGATTTGGAAGGTTCCTTGCACTAGATAGTGGTCTGAACCTACATCTGCTCCTCTTCTTGACCTTGTGTTAAGTAGACTGCGTCTCCATTTTCTTGAGATTGAGATAAAGTCGATTTGATTTTTAGTGTGTCCATTTGGTGAAATCCATGTCGCTTTGTGGATATCTTTGTGCCTGAACACACTGCCTCCAATCACCAAATCGTTGAATGCAACGTGATCATTAAGTAAATAATAATTGTACAATCTAAGTATCGGATCCACTATCTACTGATAAAAAGCCTGAATGTCTATATTATCGTCACAGAAATAATTTGAGACAAACTGAAGTTTATTGAATTCACGAATAGCTAAGTTACACTTGACGTAACAGAAAAAAATTGTATGTCGATAAGGACTGAAAATCGAATGAGGCTTTGACTATTGCAATTTGAGGAAGTCCAACAATACCCAACGTTTATCAAGGAACGGTAGTAGAAGATTAGGTCATAATATGAGGAAGTTAACTGAGCTGTGAGCATTTCATATCCTCACCATTAACTTCGAGTTATTCATAGGAGAGATAAAACTGTACATAGAATTCGCTGTAACGTATTCTGCTTTTGGATAGAAGAGAGACGATTTGGATGAGCCATTCATAGCTGGTCGAAAAGACCATCAACCTGGTAAATAAATGCTAAAATAACTGATACCAAACAAAATTTGGGAGACTTGCTTCTTCAAAAAGGCCATTTCCTTGAGTGTAGAAACCTACCCGCCACAGTTGGTCTTGCTTAAATCGTTACGTCAATTTCAGTATGTGCTCCAGCGAGTCAGAAAGACGAATTCTGATGACAATTTCTGACCAGTCTGCTGCTAGAAGTTATATTTTGTAGATAAACCTGACTACCAGGATGTGGTCACTGGAGTACAAAGCTTTCAAAGTAACGGCTGTTAAATGCTCACATTTTACACCTCCCACCTACCTTAGCCATTTCATAGTGAGCTAATTAAATAAGTACTGATATAATATCTAAAACTGGTATTCACCATGAACTGACACCGGTTGGAAAACCATTGAGACCTTGGCGCACTTAACAAGTGTTCCGTCCTAGTATGAAACTCCTTAGCAGTGCATAACCACGACCTCTCAAGAGAACGAACTTAAGAACTTCAAATTCGGTGGAGAGCACGTTGCCATTGAGCCACTGGGCCGGAAACCAGTGGTTCACAGCTACCGTCTAGTAATCACTAGTGACACTCTTCGATATGGGAGTTCTAATGAGAAGCTGTGACCTGTGAGGTCAACCAAGTCCAGTGTGGGACAAATAGTCATTGATAGCATTGGATGGTGGTCATTCTACATTGTTGATCGTCAGAAGTAGGATTACGTGGACGACTGGATTCTGATTCTGATGGCAAAGTGCTTGCTGAGAAACCTGAAGGTCCTGGGTTTGATCCCTGTAGAGGTTGGTGGCGCGCACTACTACGGATTCCCATATAGAGTAAAACAGTTCTCCGAGTATTTTCAGGTTTCAATGATTCTTCAACTTATTTTAGCCTGTGACGAATACCGCCTTAGATCAATAATTCTCCAAGAACCTTCAAACTGAAACAATAATATGATAATCAGTGACTTAAGTGTCAACCCAACAGGTGACACACTTAGGTTAATGGACTATGATCCTACCGTATTAATAAATATTCTTCGGGGAACCATGTTAGAGACAGCAGTCACACCTGTCACGGGAATAACAGAAGTCAATATAATGAAACATTAAATTTCATAGATGTATCTGTAAACCTTCGGCACAAAATATTGGGAATATTTCAAGGTCGAAAGAAAATGTGGGTAGTAATTTTTCAAGATTTAATGTTAAATATCATCCAACAGTAGGTTTGAAAACTAGTCCATATGCTATATCTTAAGTTCATCAAACGTTCCAGTCCCTCCCCGGAGTAAATGCATTGCAGGTAGTTCCAGCAAAGAGCACCAAAAACGATAGTAGGTAGTTCAATACCTCTACATATAAAGCATCTAGCCTAATAAAATGCAGTATCAATTCCTTCACCAAAACAAATATTATTCTATCATAAAGACATTATTTGTAGGGTATGACTCCTATGACAAGTAGCTTCTTCAGAGCTAGAAGAAAAAACTTTCCCAGAAAGTGAGTGCAGTGCTTATCATAATAAACAAGTTGCTAGCTTCACATGTTTCCCGCCAAACAGAAAAATCACATGCAAAGTTGTCAACTACTTTTTAAAAGACAAACACTAAGGAATATATCTTTTTTACCTTGCCGTAGTCTTATTGTGTATCATTTCAGATACCTCTTATAGCAGATGATCATTCTTTTATTGTAAAGTAAAAAACTACTAAACAGATATGTCTAAAAACTGTTTATGCAGAAAAATAACTGGTATCATTATCGTCTTTTACACCAAAGGAGAGAAAACCAAATAAACTTTACCCAGAGACTGAATTTTTGTTTCTGAGTCATATTCTTGTCCTACGAGAGTCACTAACGTGGTCTGCAACTTCTAACATCTCTTTGAAAGACTGGTCATTTCCTGAATTTCTAATCTCTTAAGCAAACCAATAGCTACCGTTTATTCTTCCCGACAAAACCAAATGTTATAAAGTACATGTGGCAGTTTCAGTAGGACTGGTACCATATACCTCTTAAAGGGAAAACTATTCTAACGCAATATCTTGAAAACACGTTAACTTTGCTTGATTTCTCAAAATCCAGGTAGTATAGTGATAATACACAGTATAGTTCATAGCAATTTGCTCCATATCATCCCATAACTGTGTATTATAGGACTGTATGTATGTTATGAAAAGTTACGTCTCAAGTGATTTTAAAGGTTTGCTGGCAAAGAAAAAATGGTCTATGACACCATCACCGAGAGAGGTGGGACAGTGATATGCTATCAGGAAGGAGAGCTAGAACACTAGGTGGGGCCCTAGATCAAATGGCTCTGAGCAACGCTCTACTTGCCCATCAACCTGAACCTGAACAGAACGCAGATGCCAGTCCCCTAACTCACGTCAAATGTGAGAAAGTTGTTTCTGGCCTGAAACAATGCAAAACTGCAGCATCTGACGGTTTCTCACCGAATGCTTTTAAGGTTAGGGGCAAGAAATTGCTGATTAACGTAGCGCAGATGCTGAATACTGTAAAGAAATCATAGGTAGTCAAATCAGACTGCTCTACTTCGCGGTTTATTCCACTCTATAAAAAACCAGAGAAGCCTTCATGTGACAACCACAAGTGAATCACTTCGAATAATATCGTGTTTGGAATCGCTGGATTCATGTTTATCCGGCTCCTAACTGCAGCTTGGGAAAACCATACAGGTTTCAGACCTGGACGACGAAGCATCGATCATATTTTCACCTTCCGACGATTCCCATAACACAGGGATACCTACTGGAGAACGAAAATACACGCCAAATTTCTGATTTGGAGGTGGTATTTAACTCAGTTGCCCATCACTTGGCGTGACGGTGTCTGACTGTAAAGGGAGTATTAAGCAAGTATAGAATGCTAATCACTGCTCTTAACTCGAACTCACACAGTCATGTAAAGACTTACAGAGAGTTGTCAAGTGAGCTGGCAACAACTAGTGGTGTGCAGCAGGTATGCCCACTGTCACCGTATTTAGTTAACTTCATTATGCACGTACTAACTGAGATAACACTAGGTACGTCTGACTTCAAAGAGATTGATATGCTCCCTGAAGGGCATGTAGTTGACTTGGAGTACACAGATGATATTGTCCTACCTAGTGAAGATGCTGACAAAATGAATGGTCTTTTGGATGTATTGAGTAGATATCTGCGTATGTTTGGTATGCAGTTCTCACCTGTCAAGAGTAGGATGATGCTACAAGACTGGTTTGCAAACACTCTTAGTTTTATGAAGGAAAATGAGGTGGTTGAATGTGTTGACCACTTCACTAACTTGGGGAGCTGGATCACGCTGAGTGAGCTGGTTGCTGATGAAATCTCAGTTCGGATACAGAAGGCCTGTTGGACATTACTCTCTGTTGTCTTCATTGCATTACTCTTGATTCTACATAAGGAGTCAATCCAAGCTTGTGGCATTAATAATGACCAGGCTGAATTTTTGTCACAATTCTTCAGACGAGTGTTCTCTTGAGGCTGTAATTAGTGTTGGATTTTACGAAAAAGAACCAGTTCTCACAAATTATTTTGTCTAAAAACTACCATGAAACCTCAGTCTTGGCAAGATCAGTGGTCCAAATGAGCTGTATAACTTCATATAATCAGAAACAGAGGACATCATTGGGGAATAGCTGTCTTATCCGCCTAACATTCCACTTACCCGACCCAAATTTTCAAGTGACTTGAATGATGCCATTATGAATCCAGTTTGTGAGACTGGTAATAGACATCAGGTGGCTGACTATCACCTGCTTGGTCTAAGTATTTAGGTTCTTAAACTTTCGAAAGTGATTACGCGTAGAACCATCCTTGTGTGCATCCGCAGAAACACGCCCCAATCATGAAATGGTACGACTGTAGAGCCGATCAATCATATCTTATTAATCTCATAACTGCAAGATAGGCCTTATCTTCCACTAGTGACGTAAATTATTCGACTTACGCAATATTCAGTGGCATCAGCAAAGCATTCGATAAGGTTTGCCAACTGCTTCCTAGGTAGTAGCTGAAAGTTCTGACGATTACCGGCATAATCAGAAAATGGACCACTGACTTTTTTAACGAGAGAGTACTGAGTTCAAGGTTTTATTTTTACGGAAACCAGTAAAACTTAGGGTGCCTCAAGATAGTTCATTGAGCCCACATCTCTATCTTTTCTATGCTAATGAATTGAACATAAAGTCTTTCCCCTGTCTTTATGTTTGCAGATGGTGTCAAACTCTAGAAACAATTCATTGTGATTAGGATAGGCTGCCCTTACAAGACGTCTTAAATTTCCGTCTTGACTGGTCTACACGATACTTGCCTCGAATGAACAAAACCAAGTGTGTAGTAAAGTGAACCGAGCCTGCAAATCTACGTTGCCAGTTTGATGAGTACATGCTTCTGACCAAAGTAAGTGAATACAAGGGCTTGGGACTAATGGTCACTTGTGATCTTAAAGAATCAGCTAGTTGTAGAAAGTTTAGAAATGTTGTGGTCTGCTCGGTAGTTTTTTCAAAGCTTTGGCATGCTTTAAATTTGCACCTGACATACGTGGGACCTCACTGGAATTCGTGATCCGGGCAGCAAGTCCGAGTTCCAAATATGAAGTTGATATGTTGGTATGGGTTTCAAAGGTAGGAACTGAGATGAACAGGAGTCTGGACTGATAATATATTTTTCCTATCGTAGAATGAAGAGCGGTTTTATATCGCAAAATACTGTCTAAAATAAGTATTGGTCGGTTAATTTATCTTATAAACCACTGAAAAGTCCATAAATCACGCCTATATCGTATCTTCTCAGAAGTGCCTTCCCTTAAGGTGGGGCACATGGTATTTGCTCATACTGCTGACACGTCTAAGACTAGGTTGCACCTCCCCTTCAGTGATGAGGAATTAATCCTAGTTTGGGAATGTCTCACAATACAAACCGGTAAAGTGAATCCTAAATGACTTGAATTTTCGGAGTAACTCAGTTTTTTTTACTTATTATTACTTACAACTATCACTAAAAATGTTGTTTTTCAGTTGGTCTTGCAGGAGATATCTCTGTGGAGATTGTAATGGCCTTGAAGGCAGTCAGTTCTAGTGGGAGAGAAAAGATAAGACATATCCGTACCGAATTCATTATTAAGGAAACCGAATGCCAGTATGAGATTCGCTTTTACCTACGATGAGACAGCGGAAATAAGTTTGGTCGATTTGATAGTTCTTCATAGGATAGATTCTAAGGGCCTGTCACAAGCTTGGTATCTACTCTTTGAACACGCACGAGTACATCAGCATCCTTATTTAGACGTGGACTGACCACTTGAACGTAGTAGTTTAATAAGGTCTAACATAAGTACAATAGAGTATCCTAAATAAAAAGAGGAAAACTTGAACATCATGGCAGTGCGTCTAGGATATTGAACTGAATCTAAAAAAACTGTGTTCCAGTACCTTCAATTATGAAATTCGAAAATCTCGGGTTATGATAACTGAGTTACAAAATTCAAAAGTGTTTAACTTTTTTTAGACTAAAGCAAACTTCTACCGCTTATTACTGTCTTTAAACGTACCTTTGGAACAATAATAAGAACTTGTTTTATTGTGATATTATGACAGGACTTCCTGTCATAAAATCATTTTGTGGATTCCAGTTCCAGTTCAAAGACTTTACGCTATGTTAGCGCTACAACTTTTAACCTAGATACCGAGAGTGCCAATATCCAATATTGGTCTTGCGAGTTTGTGTAAACTCATCAAATCATCCACCCTCCAATTCAAATTTTTTCTGACGATCTCAATTCACCGGTAAATACCAACGCAGTTTTTCTACCTGCCTGCTGTATATCTGGCAAACTCTATGAGTGGGTGGTTGTTAGCTAAATTTGTAAGGAAGTTTATGAGTTAAGAGATTCGGATGTAGATTTGTTGTTTGAGGGTAGGGGGCCGACAGCCTTTATTTATCCTCTTCAAGTGGATTTCTGTGTTAGTCTAATCCCTTTTTGAACGAGTCAGTTGGTGATGCGGACACCACTTCTCGGAGTCGGTTCCAGGTGTTGATTACTCAACGCGAGAGCCAGTACTCTGCGGAGACTATGCTTATCCTTTGCTTTTTTAGTCTCCTACTATGTCCAATGAGGTTTCCCGACCTAGTGGAAAGGAAAGGAGGGGGTAGATAAGGTCCGAAGTCATTTCTTAGAATCCTGTATAGCATGATTAGGTCCCACTCTGTCTGCGATAGGATAAAGCGAAGAGGTTCAGCTCCTTAAGCTTGTCTTCATAGATGATACCAGCTGCCGCGGGAATCATACGAGTGGCTGCCCTCTGAACTCTTCCGCCTGTGTACAGTTTTCTGATTTAGACCTAACTAAGGATTTGTATAAGACGTTGAACATGTCATCACTTATTTTCGTGAACGTTCTATCTAATGCCCAGAGAGTCCTAAAACTCCGAGCTGCTACCAATCGACAGTGAGCCATGGTTCTCAAGTCATAGCTAACCGTGACTCCCAGGTCATTGCAGGTCATTACTGATAGTAAAGTAGTCCATCAATATCGTAGGTGTTGCTGTATGTGTGTGCCCCAAGTGCATGCTCACACATTTGCCTCCGTTGGTAGACATCAGCCACTCCTCTGGCCAGGTGAACAAGCCGTACAGGTCCGCCTGGGGTGCAGGTATATCCTAAGCGTTCCTAATCTCCCGCCAGATTTTTACATCATCAGCGTAGAGAATCGCAGAGGATCTTGTAGTGTTTGACAGGCCATTTAAGTATAGAGGAAACAGCAGGGAACCAGGACTGTGCCTTACGGCACTCAGATACATACTGTCAGAGAGTTGTTGGGGTTGGCTTTAAAACAAGGGTAAGAAGAATGAAAAGGTAATCAAGGAAAACGAAGTAAAGCAAAACCTGAAATATTTCCAAACTCCCACAATCACCTCCGAAAGCAAAACGAAACAAAAGAGGAAGCCTAGAAAAATTCAGAAAAGATGGAGAAGAAAACGGTGATATCGAAAACCTCAAATAATATACTGGGAGGTAGGGAAAGCAGTAGGAAAGATCACAGTAAGGGTTACGAAAAAGGAAACACTAACGATAGTATTGGAATCCTGAGTGAAGCGGCAAGACGTTTGATAAGCATATATAGGGTCGCATTAAGTCCACAACAATAATGGCAACGCGAAGGAATCCGTATGGAGGCAATGGTGTTAGACTTCTAATTGAGGTCGTATGTGGGTCTCATGAGGCTTCTGAAGGAGCCCTGTGGTGAAGGGACCTAGCTGTCAACACACGAACAGTCGTGGGGCGTAGTCTCAGGGGCCGTCTTCGTGATACTTTGAACTGGTGTCCAGTTTGCGGGTTAGTATGTCCCTGGTTTTTCTCTACGATCGCATGAAGAGGCTAAGTGCCACATGGACAACAACGTATGCCCTACGAGTAGTGAGCCTAAAAAACCGTGCTCCCACATTTATCCAAGTTAAATGCAAGTATATAGGTCACCTTTCGCCGCATCCAATTCTCTTCCAGATATCCCAGCCCCCTATGGCTTAACGTCACCAGTTTAAGGTGGAATCGGGAAAATGATGGCCGACAGAAGGTCATTCACCAAAAGTGAGGACAGTGATGGACCCGAAACCGTTCCTTCTCAATATGCTCTCCAGACTTGACAAACACTGTTGGCCACTGTGCAGAACTCTACGCCCTCCAAATAGTCCTCCAGCCAGCACAGCATATAATTGCTAATACCTGGCCCTGATAGTTTCGAGTGCAGGAATGTCGTGTGGGACGATGTCGACTTCCAACAATCGAAAGCATTCAGACTCATACTTACGACTGAGGGGTAGGAGGAGTGAATAGATCTTTGTACTTGTTCATTTCTTTGTTGAATGGGTCAACCGATAAGGCATATGCCGCTACTTCTGAGGGTCAGTTACCAAAACTGATTACCAGATAAAAAACAATTTTCTATAGGGGAGAATTTCGTTTTTTGTTTTCGTATTCTCTTGCTTTATCCTCGGTGGTGTTTCCGCCTTGTGGTAGAGAAAACAGAAGATAGATCGGGCTGAAGCCATTTCCTTAAATTCCGAACATCGTGATTGCATTCCCCTTCCGTCTTCGATACGACAAGGCGAACAGCTTAAGTTACCGATGTTATCCTTCGCGTCTCAGGCAAGCCATCGCAGGAAAGATGTGAGTGGCCACCTTCTGAACTCCTTCCGGATGGTCTCAGCCAACCCATCAAGAATGGTAACGAAATCATCGCTACTTATTCCACCAGACGTTCTGCGTAATCCCCGACACGTCTGGAGAACTAGAGCGTGTGCTGATTGGCAGCAAGCCGTGATCTTCACTTGCTTTGGCCGCCAATTTAACGTGGGTCAAAACGGCGGGTGAAAAGATCTCATTGTCAGTGTGGCTGCTGCCAAGTCCATACTCCGTAAGCATGCCTGAAAACGTATCTGCTGTGATAGTCATTACCAACTTCCCTGACCACGTTAACAAACCATGAACGTTTTCCCGTAGTGTATGCACATCGCCATCATCATTTTACCCTGCTGGGTTCTTATTCCGTCAGCCTATATAATGGTGGGGGACTTCGCGATACTTGGAAAGGCAGCAGCAGGACCAGGGATGTACCTTGCAGTACACATCGTAAAAACTTCGGGAAGGAGAGTTTTGAATCAGTACTTACCCTCTGTATCCTAGTAGGCAGGATCTTTACAGTTCACGGTGGTAGATTCCTAGTAATTTTGAAGCTTTAAAGTTTCACGCACAACCAAGACTAGAGGCACTCCATGGAAAGCGGTAATGAAATCCGTGAGAATGACATCTTGAAGGCTTCCCATCACCCCTAGGTTTGGTCCGACTTTCTTTACGTAAGTCAACAAACATTCTCTCCTCAAATTAAAGGTAACAAGAGAGAGACCAGTTTACAGGCATAAGCAAACTGATAACGCTACAGAAATCTTCAACACTCGGGTAGTTGTGTACGACGCAGAAGGAAGGACATCAAAGTTTGTCACGATGTCAAAAGTACCTGAAGGTTATGAAAAGAACAGGAATATTTCGATTTACAGCACACACAGATTTTCCACGTGTTTCCGTTGTTTCTATTCCCCATTCTTTTTTCATACTAAAGTGACATCAAAGCCGCGCGATACTGGATATCCAAGTTGCGTGTGACCAAGATGCTTAAACCGGCTGTGTAGTTCCACGTGTCATCAGATAAAAGACTACTTTAACATCACTTCATACGTTTGTAATATCAGTGGTCGACAAAAACTCACTCTATCAATTTCAGATAAAAGTAGGTGTTTACACAACCATCTAATTCACGTGAATATCTACGTTCAAGCATGTCCTGCTCAACACGTTACCTCAAACAGCAGCATCAGAACTAGCTGTGACGAGAAAAAGTGGACATTTGAAGGACGTTTATCAAATGGCAATGGAGGTTTGTACATAGAACCCACATCAAAGTATGCAGCATTATCAAGGGGTGTGTTGACTGTTGGTTGTCTCCCGTCAGACGGAGCCAAATGAGATAAAGTACTGAAGAAATTTGTTGCGGGTGTTTGTTTGCGAATAAGTTGCACTTAGAGTCACTAAACGAGTTTGTCCCTTGGATCTAGTTGTCCGTTCAGATCTTCGCCACCATTATGACCATACAGAAACCTTAGACTGCGAGGTTTGTTAAGCAGGAGAAGCTTCAGTGAGGTAGATGCCATGGTCGAGACAATGCAGTACTGTCTTCTGGACGGACAGAAATTGCTTTCTTGATCTCCACTTCTCAAGACTTTAACCACAGTACCATTCAAGCCTATCGGTCTGTAGCTCAATGGGTGTTTTCATGAGCCTGCCTGGTGTGAATACCACATACTTTCAGCCATGTGTTGGTACAGCTAGACTGAGGGGCAGTCTAAGTATAATGGACCAGGCATGCAGAGTGAAAAGTTTCAGGCGGAGCTAACTCAGTAATGTTTATTTTCCATCATTCGAAGCACCGAATGTCCCATATATATCACTGCAATCTATGCCCAAGAGGTATGTTCTGCCGAGCGCCGCCGCTTACACTTCAGGAGTGATGTCCACCATAGGGTTCAGGGCGCAAACCCCAAAGAAACGTTCAGCTGCAGCCTATGGTTTGTCTTTATCATCTTTGTTTGTTTCTTCTATCAAAAAGGGGATGACAGAGTAGGTCGGATTCCTGTAGTCAGTATTGGAGAGGTAGCCACCCTAGTTATTCCTTTGCAGCCCACTTAGAGGTTTGCGCATATCTCATTAAAGAAGTAAGCCTCTCGGTCGTTGACGTAAGAGTTGAGCCAGTACAGCGGAAACTGTTACAGCTAACAAAAAGACACCCCGCAGGAACACAGTAAGTCCATGCTATGGTAAGGTGGTGAGCACGCGCAACTGCCGGTGGCAAGCAGCTGCCATTTATTCCCCTTCAAAAGTTGACAATCCTTCGGTACCTACACTTTCTGCATTGCTGGAAAAACAACTGAGACTCTTGGAGTTGCATTCGAAGAATTTTAAAGTACCTTACGTTCTTCGACGAGTACCACAAAAATCGTTAAGTGTTCTGAGTACGCGGAAAATAATAATGGTAATAATTTATTCTCGCAAGTACAGCCACACACCAGTTTACAGACGTAGTTACGTGCCTATACCAGTTTGACATTTGTGACTGGCAAGGTTTCGCTGCTCAAAGACAATCAGCAGCTTTATATAAATAGGATTAAAGTACGGAACAGACCAAAATGGTGGATATCCAGGGTCTCTACATATGTCACTTTTTTACCAGGGTGAATTTCGAATGTGTTTCCCAAAGGAAAGAAATGTAGGGAAATTCTTACATGCTTTGTTTGAGACAATTCACTCTAAACACGGACAGAAGATAAGGTACACACCATATAACTTATCAAACACAGCCTGGACAACGGCGCCTCATAGGCTGAAAGTGGGAGAATATCTATATTACAGTAGTGGTTTGGTTAGACTTTGTAGTAAGTAAAAATTCATTATATCATACTTATGAAACAATGAACAAATATGGATGCAGAATGAGAAGCGGAAATCGGCAATTTAGCGCACAGGGTTCCCTACTCGCGTTACAAAGAGACAAGTGGTAGCAAGTAGCACCTAGAACTTAGTAGGAGAATAAAGACTGCAAAACTTGTTAAATATGAGTATTTCTCGATAGGGAGCTCACAGGCAACATAACAGTAGCAGTTTAGCTGCACAGAAAGTTCATCGGACGTGCAGTCACTGGTAAGCATAGCGTTACTGCATTAGTTAATGGTTCTTGAGTATATAGTTTCATGACCGGATGAAAATAGCAATCTCGCTGATGTTCTAGGATGAGATATCTGTTTCTGCACTGGTTGGCATGGTGCTGGCCGGGGATAAATGCAGTTTCCTCGCAGTAGCCTGAACAGATAGGATATAAATTTCACCTCGCTTGATTTCAGAGAAAGCATCTACAGAAGGGAAGAGAAAACGAAGGACAGGAGAACACAGTAACAGAAGACTGGGCGATAATCATAGGGTATGAGACAGAACATGATGTCTAGTTATCAAACTGGTTCTTGATACTCAGAATAGTCATTCCTGGGTCTTTATGAGAACCGAGAGGTGTGTTCCAGTTTTACATAAACAAACTCTTTCGACTGAAATGTAATCGTGGATCGAAAATACATTAAAGATTAAACGTTTTCTCTGAACTTAGGTGCTTTCTGAGTGACACACTGTAAGGCCTAACCGTCAACATCTCATAGATTAGTCCGTAAGTTAAGAAAGACAAAACAAACGGCTGGCTTCTGAATAGCCCAATATTCCGTGAGCTGAATGAACTGGATGAATTCCGTTCTGCCTCGCTGCCCGAACCCAAGATCAGAGCTGATAAAATTATTGACCCCATACACGACCTGTCCCTTTTTCATACTCAAGCTTCGGAAGTTCATGTGGATAACAAATAGATCTATGTTCAAAGTAGCCATTAGATGGCTGGCACTAATCGATTGCGGTCGGCTTACTGGTTGGGACAGTAACCCAAGACGCATCAGTGAGCTATCTAGGGCTCGAGATTGATGGATAGTTGCCATCTCTGATATCATTTTTCAACACTGTTTCATGAGCGAGGTCTACCAGCTCCTCAGTTAAATTTCTCATCCGATCGTATCCCCATTATTTATTGGTGTCTCTGAGCAAGTTAACCTGTTACTGGTCGTTTCAGCATTACGTGGTGGTCCTTGACAAACAGTCGTTCGAAGGTCAGCAATCGATCAAACATTTATTCCTTTTGCTTAGAATAGGCTTACAAGACATCAGGCGACAGCGATATGCAAATCGACATAATGTTTCAAAAACCGGGTTGGCTGTATGTTTGCCTACCGGGTTCCGATATTGAAAGTCATCTAATCAAAGTGAGGAATGCAAATAAGACAATGGAATCCACTTTTAGATTGGTCATGTACCGAGCCGGCTGGTGATACCTGGTGGGACTGAGCTTCTCGCGAATCCAAAGTTTAAGGTCACCCGGTATCTTTCAATAAATATCTGTTATTGTCGAGCACAGCAGCGATGACACCATGGATCTTTTTGTTGCAGATTTGTAAGATAGTGATCCGCATGTGGGCAGACAGTGTTTCAGAAACCGGTGACTAATTTAGTCACTTAGGATCCCAGTTTGGGATCCATGATTTCTGACCTCATGCCAGTGAGCCTCCCATAGTGCTTGTAAAACAGATGCCACCCCCCCCCCCCAAAAGACCCTAATGTTTGAAGATGGATGTGTCTACCAAGTTGTCAACAGTGGATTTATGTGGTGAGTGACCTACTGCTGTCTTCACCTTAAGTTCTCTGAATACGGGAAAATGAAAATCAAAACAACCACCTACATGTAAAACCAAAATGAATCTGCCATAACAAAAGCATGGGAAACCAATCCCCACTCAGGTCACACAGGTTCGGTCATTTAACAATTGAAAAGAATTAGTTCGCCCAACCGGCACTCAACATTTGAAGCAAAGGGCGACAGTTTCTCTACTTGTTTAGTGAGCATCGTGGGATCATAAATCAGCCTGTTCTTTTACGTTTCAATTATGAGCGACCGGCCCTGGTGTTAGAGTCGGATGCTTGTGCCCTTTCTGAGTTCTTGATGAAGTTTCTGGTAGATCAAGATATTTTAGGTTAGAATTCGTCATGAACTGACATCAGTTGGAGGAACGCCGGAAACCTGGGAGCACCAGACAGCTGTTTCATCCTGGTACGAGACTCCTCATAGGTGCTCACCAGTGAACCCGCAGTGGGTCGGACCTAGGACTTTCAGGTTCCGTGGCCAGAGAGTTACCAGGAATCCACCTGGACGAAGCAGCTGCTTAGTGTTTCCATCTCCTTCCCCCTCCTCCATGTTCCTCCATGTTCATGATGAACTCCAGGCTAAAATCAATTGATAAATCTCCACAAACCCCCAGAAAAAACCGAGGTATCCAAAAACAGTAGAATTTCAATAAGACATCTTTACTTAGAATGACATCTCACAGGCCGGCTTCATCAAGGAACTTAGGAGCCTGCCTAATGAATTCGAAGGGGAAACATTCAAGATATGTTGCCGAGTAAAATATTTCACAGAGTTATGGACATCTCTAGATGGTTGTATTCGAAATAACTGAACGCGTTCCAGTTTTATATAACAACATTTAGATTTGCCGTCGACAGCATACGGTCAAAGCGACATGATAATGAACAGAAAGCCCCAGCATCCCAGCACGACTTTCCATGATGGAAGCCTAGGTCAACAAACGGCTGATATTCGGCTGAAAAGAAATAGATGACAAAGACCTTTTCACTCCAACCCTCATCAGGTAGTCAAATTTATAGACACAACGGGTTATTATATCTGAAAACGGCCTTACATCTACCTCCGGTTGCAGTCGGACAGATTCGGTGTCCATATTCTATCACCTCTGAGAGCATGGTGTAATGACTGTTCTACCCTGATCATCTTCCCGTAGGCCACACCCAACTCTATAGTTTTTCATGAACGAGGCGTGTTCCACGAGTTATTTCCCCATGCTGTAGATGTGGCTTGGTTTGGGTGTTGTTTGAACTCTCGGAGCTGCATTTTTCAACCCGTCGAATGCCCCGGGGAGTAGTGACATTAGGAGGTAATGTTCCTAACAGCAAAGAGATCATGACAACAGATAACGTGGCCTCCAGCCGACAGAAGCTTTAGACATCCCCTTCCACTAATATTCTGTGCTAGACTGTCTCCTGCTGGGAAATCTTAAGTTATGGACATATGTGTGCTCATCAACTGGAGCTCAATCCCATTGAATTACATGTTATTTCTCGACACCAATTCTGTCAGTCACCCTAAAGTATCTTCGGTCACTTTACGGTATATCCCGTTGCCGACGTTTTTCTTAATCTTCAAGTCACCTTCGAATGGCACCGAGGATGGTGATTAGCTTGGTTGTGGATAGCGGAGGAAGACGACTGATTGATCTTATATAGGTAACTTTAGAAAAACATTGAAGACCATTGAGGGACAGCTCTCATACAAGCGGGCTAAGGTGAGTACCGATAAATGCTCAGTGACGTCAAGTGGCGGTTCTTCAGACAAAAGCTGAAGAAAATTAATAATTGTCCCTCAACAGGACTGTCAGTTGATGTGGCCGCCAACTTCATTTCGAAAAGGAAGGCAAACGATTCATGCCCACTCCCCTTACGATTTTATTTGCCTGCAAGTCAAACGACAGGTACCTGCAGATTGGACGACGAGCTAGCTTATCAAACTCCCAGGGAAGGGTGACGTAAGTCCTTGTAAGAACTTATGCGGGATCACACTCCTATCCCTGCCCACCCAGAACAAGCAAAATATCATGCCGCACCATCCTGCGGAGACTAGGAGCTGGCCTGGATCTGAAATAACCATCGCAACTGGGTGGCTTGCTGGCTGGCTTCAGGAAAAATAAATCATGTTTGCATCGAGTTGTAACACTACGCTACGCTACGCACCATCATTATAAGAACGGGGCATAGAATGCCAGACAAATCAACTCAACTCAACTCTATTCTACCTCACCTCAACTTCATCGATTTTCAAAGGGCCTTCGACAGTGTCGACTGAGAAGTAATTTGCCAGGCAACTGCTTCAACATTACGCTTTCTCTGCCACAAACCCTCATCAACCTCATTCAACTGCTATATGAAGACGCCACATGCCGATTGATTCACAATGGAAGCTGAGTGACGCCCTTCAAGTGGAAGTGAATACAGAGGAGAGGAGTAAGACAAGGTTACCACCTACTATCACCGATCATCCTCCTGACTCGATTCGACTCGACTGGATCATACAAGAAACTGTGAGTAGTGAGCAGAGGTGGATACGCTGGCTGGACTGATGACAAGATTCTAATGGAGGAGGTGAGACAGCGAAGACGCGACTTCCTTCAATTCAACATAGGGAAGACAGAGGTGATAAAGATATCCAACCGACAACAACAAAAAGCACCGATCAACATCAATGAGAGGAACTAAGGGAGGGTGTCTCTCCCACCTATCTAAGCAGCATCCTTCCAACTACAGGCGACTCTGGCGCTTGCCTAAGGCTGTGGCTGTGGTGGCGGAACAGATGAGGACATCAAAGTATCCAGGATTGGGAAGACAACAAGACAGACCTCCATCAATCTGAAACCAGTGTGGAGATCTACTTCACTGCTCTCAGCATCACGCATGAACAAGATCCGGATTCTCAACACTAATGCCAGTCAAGTCAGTATTTTTATACGATGGTTCAGAATCTTGGCACATTACGAAAAGTGTTTCCGATAAACTACAGATATACATCATCAACAGCTGCCTACACTCGCTCGATACTGAAGATCACGTGTCCAGAATAATAAGAATAAGTGATAAGGAACTGTTTCTGGACTGTCAACGAACCAACGGAGAGGCTATCGCTGAACAAATATTCAGAAGAAGGAAGTGGAGATGGACTGGACTGGATTGGATTGGATTGGATTGGATTGGGCATACACTGAGAAGATCGATTGGGGATATCATGGGCGAGGGCAGGTTGTTGAGTTGACGTCAAGTGGGAAAGGATGAGTTGGGTGTCTGAGGCTTGTGTGACATGGAGGAGATGGTGTGAGGAAGAAGTTAGAGGCTCTGAGCAGTTGTGGAGTCAGGTTGAAACGATTGCAGTGTGCAGAGTGATGCGGAGACGTGCTACTGGAGCACTATTTTCTCTAGGAACCCAAGGGACAACTAATAATGACAATCAGTCAGACGACACTGGGAAACTGTCCTACACCAGCGAATTTCGTGAACCTTTACGAGGGCCAGTTTTTTATCCTGTGTGTGCTGTGTCGACCCAACAATTTTTTCCCCGAGTAGAGTACACCTCAAGAACTAGTCTGCAGCCAATTCTCTTAATCAGACACATATGTCTGCCCTACCGTTCAGCTACTTTCTAGCCTAATCTACGCGACATGAAGTACAGCTTCCCTTCTTGCCTTCCTCGGCCAGTAAACGGAGAGTATACAACTTCCGACGAGGCATACTAAGCGGAGGAGACATGGGATTCAAAAATCACAGATGCCATCCAACCCCTTCACTTTCGCCAGGCTCCTTCAGATCACGGCTCGCTATACTGTCCGCTACTCGCTTTGAATATCACGATAAACAGGTTCACTATCGTATGTGTATTACATAGTGAAGTGCCCGCAACCGGAACTTTTTGGAGACCAGTGCCATACCCCTCAACGGCAGTGAGGTTTTTCCACTACTGGGAAGGGGGATGATTCATCACCACTACGGCCCCAGTTCTGAACATATTCACGGGCGTCTGAGCCGGCTACTTGCAGCACACTTTTGCGATCTGTAGTGGACCCAAAGAAGTGTCAAGTAGACCAAAATGATAAACGACGCATAATTTACAAAAATAGATTCACTGACGCAGAACTATGAAAAGCTATGAGTTAAAACATAAAGTAGTAGTGACATTGCTGTACGTGATAACTGGCCACTTGAATATTACCTGTCCGCCACTGCTCGCTACAACGTAGTATACTCCGAAGTTCAGAGGGCTATACTTATTAACTCTCCACTGTTGAACGACGATGCTTCCAGTCCTTAATTACTTGCACCGCAACAAATGTTTTCAGCGCTACCAACCTAAATTGCCAGAAAAGGCAACACTTGAAGAGTGAGAAACGCCTGAACTTGGACATTCACCTGGATTATGTGACTGTATGGATACCTACCTATTCCTGAAATCATTGAAGTAAGTTATTATTGGTCAATAAATCTACGAACATAAAAATTGCTGTTAAAATAGATGTTTATCTGACGAAACACTTGGTCTTGTAGAAGGGTCAATCACGTCGACTACTCACAACCCAAACACCAAATATTGCGCCGTTTGATGTGAAGAAAGAAGTGCGAGCAGAAATGACTTAAACTCAGAACGATTTATGTTTACTGTAAAGTGATATTTTCCAGCTGTTTTCATGACATTTAGACACTTGGTATCATGACAGAGTTTAATGTCCTCCCTCTGTATCATCCAATACTGCCAAAACCCCTTATTTTTCTCTGCAATTATCAGTTTGGTGAGGCCTTTAAACTGGTTTCTCTCATGTTAACTTCACAACTTGAGAATAAAGATATTTATTTATTGATGGGACGTGATGAAGCATAGACATATAGTTTGCAGCTACTCCCTTTGAAGCTCATTGCGGATGCTCAAGAGACTCATGATACATACTAGAAGCAGATGTGCATGAACGCATGTGGATACTTGAACAGTAAACCTTAACTTGACCCCCGAGAGTCGCTTGGTTCCTAAAAAGTAGAAAGAAGCGAAACACTGATGACAATTCATCGCCAAGTCAAACACATACAATAAGTTGCGGTTTGTACGTGCTTTCAATGCCTTTGGTATATCCTACACTTCTCTAGAAGACCTTTCAGCTGTTGCGAGACTCACATACATGACCATACAGTTTTTCACATGTGTCTGGCCCACCAGGAAGATTGCGAGGGCTTTTCAGGGAATTCCAAGCTTATTTAGAGAATGTTCTCCAACTTCACATTGGCTTCCACTTTCAAAAATGTCTATGTGTAGAGGCGTTGCCTGGGGTTCACTTGGATCTCCCTCATTTGTTTCTTGAAATGAATAGTCCGATGCTGCACTGGCCGTAACGGAATAGATGATCTGAAAATCCCCCCTGGGCGCCCCACTTGATGGTATTGATGTTTGTTAGAATATTTTCACCCTCGTTATGGATATTGCGGTTTTATCTCCCGCCGACACGGTACTACTTTTTCATTTGGCCTTGCCTACACGGTAGAAGGCAAAAAACTATCTGTATTGCGTTAGCGTGGTCTAGCTGATTTGTTTCCTGCATTCAGACCGAGCTATCTGGATTTCTGTCTTTACACTATATTCGGACTGGCAGAATACTGGCAATTCTCGCTGATGCTTTGAATGCCCAGAAACGTAACGAGCTGAGTACCATTTCCGCTGTGTTTAACACTCCCTCGTCCAAGCCGATATCCAGACCACCTTGCCCTTTGTGAAGCCCTTTCAAGTTCCATTTCTTACTAGCCCTACTTTCCACGGTTTTTATCCCTGTGGTTTCTGGCCACAACTCTATCACCAAACCAGAATTTCCCCCTTCGTTGCGGCCCTTCATTCCTTTTTGGCGTGGTTATGGGCAATGCAGACACGAAACCAGTTCTCTTTCGGTGATCAGGTACACACTGTATGAGATTTCTTGGTTGGCGTGTTGGGATTTGTAGTTCTTCCGTAGTTTACGAGAAATCTACTAACGGCAGCATTTACCAATCCTTCTTCCTCCCTTGTGAATAAGGCACGCTTAAATGTATCCGGAAGCCGTTCCACCTGGCCATTTGACTGATGGGGGTAAGGCGTAGAACATAAGTGCGCAATTACATTTTGTCTGCAAGGAACTGAAATCGCTAATAAAAGGAATTGCGTAACAACATCGGTTACCATGGTCTCAGAGGTGCCAAACCAGCCAAACAATCCATCCGTTTTGACCACTGCAGTGTGCGTCGTGTATTTTGACGCGTACAAAGCTTTGAAGCATTTGCTTTATGTGTCGACGATATTAAGACACAATTCACTCCTCATTGGTTCATCAAAGTCAACATGAGTTCTTCTCCACGGAGTCCCGGTAGCCGTTCATAATCGTGGGGGTGACTAGGGAGTTCTCGCTGCAGCCAAGACAAGTTCTGCATGTCTTTACAATTTTTCGGTCCATCAAGGCCAATATGCTTAGTTGTATGCCCTGGATTTCACCCTGGTTACAAGTGGATAGCCATTATGGAACCAGTTCGGCGCCCGTTGGTGGAGACGTTTTGGTGCTACGCTACTGTCGTCAAACGAGACACGTGATTCCACAGGTGACGGTGAATCGCAGTCGCTGCAGCGTCGTTAAAGGTCTTCAGTGTGCTAGGATGCTGACCACTTACTCCGAGGAAACCTTTAACTGTCCTTAACTTCTCGCCCCCTTCAATAGAAGCTTTGGCATCTTTGAAAGTGACTGACAGACTACATAATTTGTCCCTTAAGGCTTTTTGAACTTCTGCTTCAACTTTAATGGCTGCAATCACTGCGTCTCCTTTCGGTGAGTGATGATAAACCATTGGTTGAGAGAGAATCCGCCTAGCCGAAATTATCTGTGAGCTAGTGCCCTGCGTAGAAACCATGACCCAACAGTGTGGTAGGCCACTGTTGGGGGCGACATGCTGTATAGACTGGAATCCCCCTTTATGAATCAAGCGGTGTTCTTAGGGGTTTGTGGTCTACTAATAAGGAGGAGCGTCGTCTGTACACCATTTTGTGGAAATGTTTTGACCGTAACGATTATGGGTAAGGCTTCCGTATCAGTCCTACCCTAGCTGTGTTTTATGCATGCCTATGAGTGGGAGGCATTAGCGGTATACCTCTCAGAAATATTTGAGAAAATGGGCTACATTACCTCATCAACATCAGATGAAGCTAAAATGTGCAGTGGTGAACCGTAGGGGATGAGGTGCACCCTGGAGACAATTAGAATCTGTTTTATCAAACCCATCTCAGCAGTCAGCTGACCGATTCTATTGCGTATTCTTCGTTATTAGTGCCATCCAAGGGCCGCAAAAGCGGTGGACTTCAGGTGGGAATACGCTATATTGACCTTACGGGCCCAAAAATGAACGTGAGGTTGTGACATCTATCGGCTTTGGCATGCTTTCTGCTCCATAAGTGCTGGTTGGATCCAAGTCTCCCTCGTCCCCTTCCGCGATAAAACCAAGGTGGTTACCTTCCTCTGCACATAAGTCACATTTACCTGGCCGGTTCGAGAACCTCTATTTCGCGATGCACTGCAAAACTAGATCAAGTCTGCGCATTAAATCCCCTTTGCCTTTTCCGATGATGATTATATCATCGGGGTGCGTTGCGGAAGTAGGTATATTATGCAACGTCGTATCCATTACTTTTTAGGGAATACCTGGAGCTGGTTTCACACCAGAAGGGAGACGATTATATCTAAATAACCACTTGATTGTATTGGTAGCAAGAAGTTCCTTGCATTCCTCTGCTACTGGAAATTGCATATACGTCGAAAGGTCTGACTTTTCAAAATACTTTCCGCCGTTCAGTTTTGTAAATAGATCTTCGGGGACCGGCAAAGGATGACAGTAATTTTCAAGAGTGACATTCAGTTCTGTAGGGTGGTCAGCACACAAGTATGTGGTGCCGCATGCTGTAAGGTGCTCGCGACGAAATATCTACCATCTCAGTCACACTTACTGGAATAAGACGTCGGGGTCTTGCTCTATTATAGGGAAGGCTGCATAATGTATTGGCCCTTTGGTCGAAACACAAGCCTAGATTCCGGACGAAGCCGATGACGGTTAGAATTTTGTGCACTCCTGCGGGCCATTAGAGAACGCTGTGGCATGCTTAATTGTGGCGCATCTGTTTGTTTCAGATGCATATGCGATGGCATCATGGGCATCCGTTGCTTCATTACTTGAGCCTGGTTTCAGATAAGGTTTAGTGGTCTTTCGGACAGCTTCGGTTTTTCTATTTAGTCTGAGCTGAAGAGGTCAATAGGTGACCGAACTATCAGGAACAGCATTCAATTGGGGATCACACTGCCATCTCCAATAACACAATGAACTCCACCAATAATAGGCCTCTGACCACCTGGTGCACTGGGCCAATTTTTAGTCTGCCTGTTCGCCGCTACCTTTGCCCTCTGGTAAGTGTTATACTCTAGTTTGTATCCAGCTGCGAAGGGTCCCGCCGCCTAAAACGCTCGAACTCCTTAGTGACCATGCAGGTGTGTTTGACCCGGTCCCAGCTTGTCATCTTTATTTTTCAAACAATGGTACTTAATCTGGAAGGGAGATGATCGCTCTCCAAATATCTGTGACAGTATTCTAACCGTTTCGTCAAAATTTTTAAACCGTTATGTTGAAATAAGATTTATTCAGTCACCGTGCTCCGCTGCGCCCAGACTCTTAAAAATGATTCTTACTTTTTTCTCATCATCCGACAGTTTAGGGTCAAGAAGAAAAGTCTTCATGCTTTTAGAGCCGCAAGTGAAGTGTACTGCCTGTCAGCAAATCAAAATGAGTCTTGGATTGAAGATGTAAAAGAATCCATGTAAGGTAATTCAGGTTGCAATGATGTTGATGCTGGTCGTACGCCACACAGTTTTTTAGTAAGTGGCTCAGTGATCCTCATGGTTCTCTGTTCATTTCTTTTCTTTTGTTGCTATTTCGGTAATCGGTACTGATCGGAAAGAACGGTTACCACAAGTCCTGACGCCAGTTGATACATCCTTGTGATAGACATATATAAGTATTTTGGCGGACTCTTGAGCAGTAACCCTCGACTTCACCCTTCAAAGCCGCTCAGCTCCTCAAAAGCAGAGAGGAGCGGCAAATGAAAAAATTACTGTTTCGTACACTGACTATTTTGGATGGAAGCAAATTGTTACAACTCCTACAAGAGGTGACAATGTATTGGACTTAATATTTTGCCATAACATAAATCCTATTTTGACGAATGTAGGCTCCAAGTTCCCAGGAAGTGATCACAATACGGTATCATGCGCACTGCCCCTTCCCGCAACTAGCACTTCAATTGGTACCTCCACTACACATTAAATAGTATGTAGAGACTACGGTAGAATGGATTGGTAGCAGATATGCTCAATGATAAGGTGCACTGACTGGGGATCATTCTTTGCCACTACGGACCTCAAATTAACCATTATTATGTTTTACTACAACTCTAAAAACTGTCTCGAAACCATCGTTCCACTGAAAGGTTTCAAAAAAATGCCACTCAACAATAAGCCATTTATACCTCCCAATGCTCGTAGAAAGTTACGCAAACTCTCAACAAGATACTACAGACATCACGACGTCGATGCACTTTGGTTGATTCTTGGTACTCTTAACTCTATCTCGCATAAACATGATCTGCGTTTGAAGAATGAACAGAGTCGTGCACTAGCTAGCTCATCTAGAGTAAATGCTCCCTCAGCACTTTTTAGGAGGTGATCGAATTGCACAAGACACAAAATTCCTCTTCTTATCCATGACACCAAAGCTTATAGTGATCCAGTGGATATGTGTTAAACATTCAGCGACTTATTTGCAGTCAATTATCTGGAACCTATAGATTTTTCGTGTGACACTAGCGTGGTCTGTACTTTTAAAAGCCATTCTTATCCTCAACTAACGACAATAGATACGGTTGAATTCACATACTCTAGTATTCATTAAGCCATTAGGACGCTAAAATGCTCCAGCAACGCTGGCACAGACGGAATATCATCACATTTCTTTAAATTTAGTGGCCCTGATATTCCATTATTATCACTGAAAATATTTTTTCTCTCTTTGGAATCTTTCACATATCCTGATATATGGAAAACATCATTTATTCTCCCTAGGTATAAATCTGGTTCAAAAACACTAGCCAGTAACTACAGTCCAATAAATGTTACGCCTGTAGTTTCCAGAATTATAGAGAGAGTTGTTAAAGAAAGCATTCTTCGGCAAATGCTCAGTGCAACATCATCACATCGAATCAACATGGGTTCCTAAAATCGAGGTCCTGTATAACTTGCCATCTTGACTTCTTTAACTTCATAACCACTATGCGCGACCGACACCAATTAGTCCTTGTATTCTACCCAGACATTTCAAAGGCATTTGACACGGTCGATCACTTGCAGTTAATAAGTAAGTTGATGACTATGGGAACTGACTACTCACTATTGGGATGGATTAAGTCTTTTCTCAGTAATCGCGCTCAAGTGGTGAAGGTAGATTCACACACTTCAAAACCTAGGCCAATCACCTCTAGTGTAGTTCAAGGCAGTGAATTAGGTCCCCTTCCCTCCACTTTATACGTCAATGACATCTGCAGCTGCTTTACATACGGTAAACCATTCTTGTTTGCCGATGACCTAAGAGTTGCATACGCATTCACCCGTGATAACTTATCCCACTCCCGAGCGCTAATACAAAGAGAGCCCGATATAATATCTGCATGTTCTACTGCTTGGAAACTTCAGTTCAATATAGGCAAATGTGGCTGTATACGTTTTGGTGCTCCATCGGTGGATATCCAAGTACATCTTCAGTCCATGAAACCTCCTGTTCTTAAAAGTGTAGGTGGCCTTGGACTAAGATATCCAAGGGACCTCACATTTGCTGAACAGGTAGCATCACAGACTCAAAAATCTAGGATCCTGATGGGTTGCATGGTTCGTAACTTCCACTTCAAGGACGTCAAGTTGCTACTCCACAAAAGTTGCTTACGTCCACTGTTAGAATACTGTCCATTTATACTGAGTGGTATCCGCATAACAGACAAACAAAATAGGGGGTGTCCAAAGGTATTTCACGGCTAGATTGTTAGGACACGACTGCAGGCAGGACTACAGCCCCAGATGCAGAACACTAAGTCTAGAAACACTTTGGATGAGACGACTCAAAATTAACCTGACACTATTCTTTAATGTGTTACATAAACACACCTCTACGGCCAGTGGTGGGTTTCATTTCGAACACAACGGTTGTTACGATCTGCGCAACCACGCCCACAGCGTCAATAATAATAATTCACTTTATTCCAAACAGTTTGTGGTACATTTTGGAATTCTCAGCGTAACATATATTACAATAACAACAAAATATAAGTATACACATACTACTTTGCAGCCCTTCGAATTGTTTTACCATAAAAATTTAAGTTATGTGAAGAATATTAAAAATGAAGAAATTTTGCATTGTAAGTTAAAATATTGAAATGAGATTTTTAACTGTCACAAAGTTGATGTGTGATTTCTGTTCTAACACTTTTTTCCTCACAAAATATGCGTGCAAGGTAAGGTACAGTCGAATTCTTATACTTAGCTGCGCGAGCATACAGTCTTATGTAGTTTCTCTTTGTCCTCCCTGAGGAGATACATGGAGAGAGCTGTAAATGAAGTGGATGCTCACTGTCAGTTAAAATTTCTGTAGCTAGTAGCTTGCAGGAATTTATATGTCGATCAACTACAGTGTTAATCAGTTGAGCCAGAGACACACCACTCACCCTGCCGGCGTCTTCAAAGCCCTACGCAACATAACATAGTCCTTTTTAAGAAGACCAGGAAAGATTAATGGGGAACAACAGAGAGGAAATAGGTAAAATGCAGGAATTAATAAATTGTAAAAGAAGCAGTTGAGTTATACCAGAAAGCCTCAATTTCTTTGCGTAATAAGTTAAACGAAAGATTTTTTACAAGTCAATAAAATATGGGACGACCAACAAAGGTCAGAAGTAAAACGCAACCCAAGATAGTTCACACTCGATTTACTTTCTGCAGAAATACCATTGATGCAGCAGGCGTCATGAGATTTAAGCAGCTCACATAAGTCTTGTTTACGCCTGAGGCTAAAATTAACGGTCTGACATTTAGAGGGGTTTAGTTTGAGACCATTTGAGAGAGACCATTTACCAACTTCAGACAAGAATTCATTTAATTTCGAGCAATCCAAAGAAGAGTTTACTGGAATAGAAATCGTCAGGTCGTCAGCATACTTGATAAAATTAGTTTCAACAGAATAAGGCAAATCGCGCAAGAAAAGGAGAAAGTACAGCACCTTGAGGCACACCAGCTTCAGTAAGCAATGAAGTGGAGCGCATCCTTTATGAATAGTGTACTGTTTCCTTTCAGAAAAATAAGAATGCAGCCATTTTGTAACCCATGGATCAGTGTGAGCTATGGCAAGCTTATTTAACAAAAGTGGTCTAGGAACAGAGTCAAAGGCTGATGAGTAATCCAAAAAGGCACAACGGACATACTTAACACCTTTGTCGAGACTAGAAACAATTTATGATGCAAGACAGTGGCTGCATCTAAAGTACTCCTCCGGTGTTTGTAAGCAAACTGTTTTGGATCTCTGAAGGCCATCAATGAAGGCTCAATCACAAGCAGAAGTAATTTCTCCATTGTCTTCAGAAAAGGGGAAGTTATAGCGATGGGTCGAAAAGTAACATCTGATCCAGAAGATGGCTTAGGCACAGGTACAATTTTTATCTGCTTCCAAGCAGTGGGTATTATGTTTTTAGAGAACGATACATTGAAGATATCTGTAAGTGGATGACACAAAATATCTGCACATTTTCTAAATATGATACTAGAAACACCATCAGGACCTAAGCTTTGGGAGGGATTCAAAGACTTTAGACATTTAAATACATCATTTGTATTGAAACCTGGAAAGCAGCTATCCACTTGATTTTGCACATTAGGAAGGGTGAAATTAGCTTGCCGACGTATAAATGACTTGTTTAACGCGCAGACATCCGAACGAGTTTGTGTTGTCATCTGTTTTTTACCAGTAAGCTCTTTAAATAATTTCCATATATTGGAAGAGTTCTTACACGATAAGAACTTCTGTTGTATAGTATTCAGACGTTGTATTTCAGACTTAATTAGGCAGTTAAGCCTTTTAACGCCAGGGTGATCTCTCGCCTTATACAACCTTTCCTTTTCTCTCCGAAGCCTCTTGAGATGAGGAGAGGAAAGTCTGTCAAATCTCATGTAAATTGTTTCAGTAGGGCAGCAGATATCGAGACAGAATCTGAGATAGCTTGTGATATTGGTAATAGTGTTGTCTAAAACTTCATCAGCAAATATATCCCAGTCCGTTTCTATAAGCATGCTTCTCAAACGTAATATATTTCCTTGTGAATAGCATCTGTATTGAACTTTCCTTGAAAGGTATGCAAAAGCTTTCTTGTATAATTTTCCGTACACTTTAGGCAAAACACGAACGATACAGTGGTCGGAATTAACAGTGGAGCCCGTTTACGGGCTTCATATATGCCAGGTTCATTTGTAAATGCAAAGTCTAAGGTGTTGTCAAGACGAGTGGAAAAGTTAACCATATTTTTATGACCCAATGATAATAGAAAACTGTAGTCACATGAGTTAAAATCACCACAGACAATAGACAAGGAGTTTCCCAGAACCGGAGCAGCAAATTCAGTGAATTTATCAGCAAAAGTTGACAAATCTGAGAAACTGCAGTCAGGTGTGACATACATGTTTGTGATATATATGTATTTGTATTTGCTCAAATGTTTGGGACGACATTTGATGGTAATGCACTCAATTTTTTCGTTAGAGAAGCAGAAGCATACATAGTTGGAGGACGACCAGTTAGTACTAATAAATGTTGCTACACCACCACCACATTTCTTCTTCGAAAAGCTTCGATCTTGTCGAAATAATTTGAAACCATCTAAGCAGACTAAGTCATCATCATACAGATTATGAAGCCATGTTTCCTGCAGCATTATTACATCCGTGTTTCGATAAACATTTGTGGACAAGAGTGACTGAAGGTAATCAACTTTATTCTGCAACGACCTGCAGTTTGTGCTAAGTATTTCCGGAATAGTCATTTGATCTATGGCCATCCACCGTGGTGCTTCTTCTTAAATATCCCATCAACTTGCGAAGCGATAGGTTGTAGTGATTTTAAGAACTCGTGAGAACATACAATATGATTGGTTGACATAATTAAACGATTAAAACAATATAGAAATAACAAATTTGATGCAATATACTCGATTATAGAAAACGGTAGCTTAGAGTTCGAGCAGGCTGCCAAAAAGAAGTCGTTCATGTCCTGCTTGCGTGCAAACTTCTTCACAGTCAAATTCTCTCAGTTGTGGAACAGACGTCCAGCTAAAGTGAAGGCCTCCAAATTAACCTCTGAATTTGGTCGGTTACTGGAGGACTTCTTATCATCTGGTGACTTCTACGGCTTGTCGAATACACCAACAGTCTCCTTCACGACACTTCGTATACTCGGCTCTCTTAATGTATAATGAGAGCCACCACACATACACTGACCTTTCATACGAAGAGTTGAGGAGACTTCCATAAGTTACTACCTCAAACTGACGGCATATTCTGCCCCACCCAACACGGTAATCAAAAACAGAAATCCTACACCACATGACAGCAGGAAATTTATATTTTTAAACACTCTATAGAATATGGATATACAATGAAAGCCATAGCAAGGGAAGTTAAGTAGAGAGAAACATGAACATAGAAAACACTTTCTTTGTTGAAATTCTTGCTTTCTTCACCTGCTGCTTTGTCTGTTTTTTTCTCGTTGTAGAAAAATAATTCAGTTCTAAACGTTGGCTTTGTTGTCATCAAGAATTAATTACTTAAGGAACGGAACATGGCTGAAACTACCCTTCATGGAGGGTAACCGGCTTTACCAAGTTCAGAATAC
This sequence comes from Heterobilharzia americana, assembly GCA_944470555.2. NCBI lineage: Eukaryota > Metazoa > Platyhelminthes > Trematoda > Strigeidida > Schistosomatidae > Heterobilharzia > Heterobilharzia americana. The sequence continues at coordinate 99,264,568 of OX104127.1, forward strand.
CTAACAACAACAAGCAGAAATTAAAAAATGTTCACTGGACAACAACTTCATAATTATCAAAATCTAAGATCGACTCATTATAAAAGTGACCAGCAAAGTCCAACACTTACCAACTGCAAGGCTGTCATGACCCGTGAAAATGAAGGACAAGATGTCCTGGAAGTCCATTTGGTGCATTCAAACAAGTCTATTGCCTCTGGATGCTGGGGTTGGAAAAGTAAAAACATTTGGCTTTCAGTCACAATATTCATCAAGATTATGAATCTTTGTTGTAGAACGGCGTTAACATGGACGAATTATACAGTCCTGGAATCGTCAATGAAGTACAATATGTAAACAACTCATAAACTTTTCATCATTATCTCAAGCAAAAAGTACAAACTGTAACAATGAAAGCATTAGCTTCAAGCTTCATTTTTCTCCAGGTAATACCTGTAGTGTCTGAACACAAACCTGGTTTTTTTGTTAATGCGAAGATGTGACTTCCACTTGTCCAACTTGTAAATTTTCTGCACACTTATTCTGCTAGGATGTTCCATTATATGAACATGTGGCACTTATATCTTATAGTGACAACGGGCAGGGACTGAGATTACCTTCCATGAAGATGAATGTAACTGTCATATAAACTTATTCATACCTGTAAAAATGGTGTGTGCCTGTACATTCAGGAATGATAATTATCATTATTACTTCGAACAAGTACAAAAAATAACTGGTTACATACGCTTTCTATGGCCTCTGTAGTAATAGTATTAATAATGATACTTATATTGATTTACCTCTGAAGTTGCGGGTGCATATTGTTTCCAAAGATACGGTTATGGCACCTAGTGGTGGCAAATCTTTTGAAACGCTTTTTTGTCATCTCTTTCCCATCCCAGGTGATGAAGATCCCCGGTCTGAAATAAAAATTTTGCATCACATGCAAATGGCGCACTCTAAGTTAGATGCCGAATTTCTATCATGTTTATATTGGATAGCATATGTCCTATACTTTTCTAAAAGACTGAGAACCTCTTCCACGACCAGTCCGAATGACTGACTGGCAATTTGACATTTGAGGAACCCGACTACACCGCGCTACTAGGCAAAGTAACCAGTAATTAACCACCCGTTGGATATACCAGACCTGTGGCAGATGAGCGGCTGCATCTGCTGTCTCGGAACATGCGAAAGACCTGGAATAATTCCACAAGGCTTAAGAGTGAGCAGGAAGAAATCGGGTGGCTTACACATGCTTCTTAAGCAGATGCTGAGTATTGGATATGAGACTCACGGATATAGTCACGAGGTTTTTCGCGACTGTTTGTTGTGCCTGGGGTTTGTGAAGACTGGCTGAGGTCCACCACTTCAGCGGTTGTGATCTGTAAACACAGTGAACTCCCAGCCTCCATTTAAATGGCGGGGGTGTTTGATGGAAGTGTAGATAGCTAGCAGGTCAGAACCATAGTTGCTGTATGGCATTTTATATGCAAAGGGCGTCCTGGTGGAGAAATCAAGGGGTTCCCATGTGTCATCCATGTGCTACTGCAATACAGCTCCAGCAGCCGTTTCAGAAACCCCGGCAGATGTACATTGGCCATCTTGATGTTTCGGAAGGCTTCCGCAGCCATGCTTACAGTTTTGCGCTAATCTTTGGGCAAGCTTTTCAGCACAGTTAAAATGTTCGCGCGTTGGGGGTTAAATGGTGGCAATAACTTGCCAGGCTGAGAAAAGTGTGCGGAGAATTGGGGGACATTGGAGCTGAAAAGTCTTGAATCTCCTGTATTTTTCCAGGCAAATGGCGGATGCCAAGTCGTCGATCGCATGTCTTAGAAAAGTGGGTGAATGAACGCAGTTTGACAGTTGACTAGATTGATCATTATAGAATATTCCTACAGCTGGGTGAAAACCAGTTGTGAGTGATTATGATGAATGCCTTCGTCTGGACTGGCTGTCAGAGTGTCGTCTAAGTAAGTGCAGACAAAGTCCGGTCTATGCAAGATATCGTCAATAAAGCTTTGGAGAGCTTGCGCGGCGTTGCGTCGCATGATAGGCGTGTGTCAAACTAAGTTTGTGTGAAATCAGGCAGGCTTTTCAAAGATGCTGTCAAGTCATGTGCCTAGAGGACTTGGCGATAACCTGAGATCGATCAGCAGCGAGCTTTCAGAAGTTGTCACAAGGCCTCTAGTCCATGTAACTGTTTTTTAGGTAAAGAATATGGGCCACTGAGCGGTCTTATTAGTCCCGCCGCAAGCATATTTTCAAACTCAATCTTGGCGGCCCATAGTTCCTCCGGAAATAACCCAGGCGGTTTGGCCGGCACTGGCGTGCCAGTCGTCGTCGTGTGATGCGAGATGTTCGAGGTCACGCAAAGGTACGTCACAGTTCGGTTTGAAAAGCTCCGGAAATAGCTGGGTGATAGATGTATCAAAACTGGGGGTGTCTGCGGTGGAGTATACTGGGCTGGGAGAGAGCTTCTGTGCGACAGTATTGGAGACAAGGAGTCTTGTGAAAGAATCCGTCAGCTTGCGTTTGCCGGCATCTGCCACAGTTGATAGTGCTGTGGGAGATCCATACCGGTAATATCGGTGGTCACATCAATCACAGTGAAAACCCAGCGGCAAGAACTACCTAGTCCAAGGTTGAGGTCGAGGAATCCTCGACCATAAGTCGTGATGGGCAAATTGTTGGCGGCACGAGGTTGCAGAAACTTTGGCTGTAGGCACTCCTTAGTCATAGGTGGGGTGACGCTAGCTCCGGCTCCATTATCAACTGGGAAGCGTATCCTGGAATGTCAATCTATGACACAGGAAGGGGCGACAGGATGTTAGTTTGCCAGCGGCGTCAGTCGCTGTCATATGCCGGCTGACGCACTTCCTGACGTTTCAGCGCCTAAGGTTCACGGTCGAGTACACTTTTTGGCGCTTGCATCACAACGTCCACGGTACCGACACAACCCGAACTGGGCTTATTGCGACTTGAAATGCCTGTTTGCAGCATGGGCGGCAGATCTGCTGCGCCAGCTAGACTTGCGGTTTCAGGAGGAATTACCAGCTCGCATTTTCCTCCTGACACCGCAGAGCTCCATGAACAATTTGGTGATGTGAGCAAAGGCGTTGAAGCTCCATGGTTTACTTGTTGACTTGTTGTTGAGTCACTGCAAGTAGACACCACAACTGAAAGGCCCATATTAGTCTTGGTGGCGCCAACAGATTTGCCTGCCGCTTCTGCCATCCCCGTCAAGTGGGGGTAATAAAAGGGAGCGACCATCAGCATTTGGTGCTAGGTCCTCTAAAACGTCTGACACATCATCGATCATATTTTCCCTCAGGCTCACGATATTTGAGCTTGACTCAGTCTCCTGTGAGTGAATAAGGCCTAGGGCAAATTGGGCTTCAGTGTGGGTAAACCACGCGGATGGTCTATGGGCTCGAAAGGTGGGAAGTTCGGGAGTTTTTAGGAAATGCACTTGTGTAACCTAGACAAAGGCAGGGGCCAGTCACTAATTAGTCGCAACTGTAATATACCTGCAAAAGAAGACCAAAGAAGAACACATTAGCGTGGTCACATAGGAATAGTATGTTTGAGAGGCCGTGCCAAATTACCGATGCCTTCCGACTAGCTGTCTAGAGAATCGATTGCGAGAAGTGTGACGTAATATAACAATGTACCAAGGACCTAGAACCTCTACCGCGTGCCTTCAGCTTAGCGAGCCCAATAAAACTATGAAGGCCAGAGTCAACGTTTAGTCCCCTCGAGACTTAGATTATTTATCTTGGGGACTTATATGCTGCTACACAAGTATCAAAGATCTCCAATTTATTGGGCACTTAAAGGATATCTCGCTACAAATCTAAGTATCGACTTTTTTGGTGACTCACCAAATTAAAAGCTTGTTTTACACAGACTTCCGACCGGGAGTCAACCTATTTTTAAAGTGCTTTTTGTCAGTGGTAATGCTTTTACGTTCTCTGCTTGATTTTCTGATACTCTCAATTTCCAATTCGTTAAGTAATTGTAGGAGTAAAAATAAAGCACTATTATAAATTCTGAGCTCTTACTTACCAACCGCTACATTATCTCTTCATCAAACTTTTTATCAGCTAGTCAGAGTGCTGTTACTAAGCGTGGGCATGCTCAGAATCCAGTATAAAACAAATCGTGAATTAATAATTTCCTTAACTCAGGGGGGTCTTCAAACCAGATCGATATCTGCCAGGGAACTAGTGATAGCTTTAGATCACCGAACAACTGTGCAATCCTATTTTTCGACTCCTGTGTATTGCTTATAGAGGAGTTCCAAGCTAGGATGAGGCAGCTGTCCAGTTCTCCTAGGATTTCCATAGTTCTCGTAGCTATGTCGCTCTGTGTTGATAACTCCACAGAAATACATCAGTTCCAGGGAGAACTTTCTTACTGAGTTATCTTTTTATCCAACACACTTCATACCTCTAAACCCCCTACTGATTCCTATTTTTTGCTTCGTAGTCGCGTCTAAGAGCTTCTAGCATATCGACGGCTTTTATTATCATCATTTTGCAGATAATAACTATCTCAATAACGGTACTTTTCACATCTATTTGCTGGTTTCATCTTCCTACCCTTCTGTTTTATTGCTTGCGGAGACACAGAAAGATTCTCATTGAAAGTTTCGTGAATCTAATCAATCATGGTGGTAGTTAATCCTCTAACATAACTGTTGTGATCGGTGAACAAGGTGAATTTCCTTCCGTACAACATCTTGTGGAAGCATCATACCAGAAAACTAAGGCAAGTCCTTCCTTCTCTATCTGTGAGTAGCGTTTTTCTGCTGACGTGAGTGATCTAGATGCATGTATGACAACTTTTTGTGAACCATCCAAATATTCGTGCAATAGGACAGCCCCAACACCAGCGGGAGAAGCATCTGCAGCAACCACGATTGGTAGCTGAGGGTCGTAGTGCGTCAACAGGAGATCAAAGCTGAGGGTGGACTTGGGTCGTTCTACAGCTGTTTCACATCCTCTTGACCGGTACCATACAGCAAGCATCCTTCCATGGGAGACAACTCATAGGTTCCCGTATATCTTGTAGGGAGGGCAGAAATGCCGAATAGTAAATGATGAGACCAAGAAAGGTTCAGAGAGCCGCAACATCTGTTGGCGTGGGCATCTGTAGCATAGCACGAATGTTTTCAGGATCGGGACGTCTACCAGACGCATCAAAGATGAAATTTAAATATTTTACTCACTTTAGAAAGAATTGGCATTTCTCCTTTCTGAGTCGAAGGCCGTTGTCTTGGATTCGCTGTAGAACCAACCGTATTCGACTCGTTAATTCCGCCGAACAGGTGGCAACTATTATGACGTCGCCAAGGTATGCAGCAACACTTGGTATGCCTTCTAGCATAGTGTCCATAATCTGCTGAAAAATATCAGGGGCACTCTTAGTGCTGAATGGCAGACTATTGTACTGGAAAAGACCTCGATGGATATTGATGGTTAGCAGTTCACGACATTCTGAAGAAACTTTGACTTGTAGGTATGCGTCCGCCAGATCGATTTCCGCGAAGTATTTTACTCCATTTGGAGTAGTAAATAAATCATCTGAAGCAGGTAAGGGATAATGGTGTTGCTCCAAAGCAGCATTGAACCCTGTCAAAAAGTCATCATATAGTCGGATTGATCCATTAGCTTTCTTTGTGATGACGATTGGAGCTGCTCAAGAAGAATGAGATACTGGAGTATTGACATCCCGTTTCTGAAGTCGGTTCAGTTCTGCCTCAACGAGGGGAAGCGATGCATATGGGACGGGTCTTCTAGGAGGAAAAACAGGTGATGTATTTGGTTTCAGGCGTAGAGTGGCTTTGATTGTGGTGCAGTGACTGAGGCCAGGTTGGAATACCTCTGAATATCCAGTAATAATATCATTAAGGCTCATCGTGAGGTGTGACAGTGCCTCCACTTTGTTGCATACCATATTCAGTGGGAGGTTGGCGAGTTCCAAAATCTTGAACCAGTCAAGACCCAGGTTTAAATCCGCGTCAGATACATAACAGATTCCGTTTATCGAAATATCGTGAAAAGATACAGTACATGGTAACTGACCTTTTAGTGGTAATCGGCCACCGCTTGAGCTAATAGCAGACTGTACAGTCTTCTGGACAGTAGGTCGACCAATCTTCCACCAGAGCTTTTTGGAAATAATAGTGATATACGAAGCTGTGTCGATTTTCAGTCGTACTGAATGGTTATATATCTGGACGGTGATATATCTTCTCCGTGTTGATGGATGTGATTGAAAAACAGCAGTAAGACTAAGAGATTTGCTGACCGTTGAGACTTCGATCTTCGACGGTGACTGGATGATGACCTCCCTGTCGTTTGTGGTGGCGGCCGCTTGCAAAATCCGTTCTTGTGACCCACAGTATTACAATCTCTGCATTTATTCTGCTTATAAAGACAAGATTTAACGAAGTGCCATGCGCCACAATGCCAGCAAGGGGAAGGTGTGGTCTTCTTTGTGTTTCCTCTGGTATTGTATGAGCTGCCCGGGGTGACGGACAGGAGCCGAAGGACCAGGGGTCTTTTGGCCAGAAAAGGGTGCAGAGTAATTAGATGTCTGACGAACCGCATGCACTTCATGATCGCACTGGCGTCCGAATTGTACTAAACTTGTATCTCGTTGTAGGTTCACCAATAGTTGATATTAAGCAGCAATATCATTCATCGTTAGTGTTGGTTCTTGTCCTAACCGATTTAGCAATCTCATTCCAGTATCTGCTAACTTGGACGATTGAAGGCTGCACATGAGTATCAGAGATTTGAATTGGTCATCGGTGATGGACTTCAGCTTGAATTTTTCGCATTCATGATTAACAATACCAACACGGGTGAGAAAATCATCGTTCTCGTTCATGACCAGTTTAAGACAACCATACCTGGCATTGAAAAGAGACGAATGATCACCAAAATGTTGTCTCGCGGTCTGTATTGTGGCATCGAAGGAGCGGTCTCGTGGTTTCTGTGGCAGTATTATGTTGCAATACTGATCTAATTCGGATGGACAGAGTTTTCGAAGAAGGAGACGAACTTTCCATGAATCATCTTAACCAGCAAAATCAACTCTGAAATGGCCTTCATTTCTCCGGAACCAAGTATCGAAAGTCACGTTAGCATCAGGATCATAATGAAATTCTATGATACTGGTCGCAATTCCGTCGACTGTAGGAGATGATATAGCAAGCGTATGGTTCGATGATTCAGATGCAGAAATTCTGGACTGAGTCAATAACTCGATAATCTTCATCTGCTGTTCAAGAAATTTGTCCAGCTTCGAGGAATTCCATTTTAATCCAGTTCCCGTCGCCACTGATATACTTTTAAACGCTAATGGTTTTATATACCGAACGACATAATACGCACGCTTAGCTGACAGCTAACTTAGTACGCAAGAGCCACAGACTGCAACCCCGGGGTGAATAGTGTAGTGGACCCAAAGAATGTCAAGTAAACCAAAATGACAAACTACGTATAACTTACAAGAAAAATGGATTTTATGATACACGTGTATGAAAAGTTATACGTTACAGCACAAAATAGTATTGTCAATGTTATAGATAATCATGGGTTACTTGGAGGTTATTTCTTCGGTATCGTCCACCACAATTTTAGGATACTCCAGAGATCAGAAGGCGATATTTGTCGTCTCTCTGCTGTGATCGTCGGTTGGCTTGATTGTCGTAATGTTTGGAAGTAGGATGAGAAGTCCTGTAAATTCCCAAGACAATTAGTTATTATGCACGAAAGGCAATAGTCACGGAGGCAGAATTCGGAATGGTTAGAAGCACATTATATTTCCACGATTAGCAGCAGCAAAAGATGCAACTACCGCCACAACCAAAAAAGTGTATATATGAACAACATTCGTTTTTACACGTATTAGGAATAATGCAGAGAATGTGTAAAAGAAACGATGAAAAGGAAGTATTGCCTATAGTCGAAGTGGTTTATACACAATTGTATACAGTCTCCACAATAGAGATAGGATCGAAGATGGTAGATGGGAGAGTTATTACTAAATAAGTTCGTCGTCCAGCGTTTTAAAATAATAACAATCAATGCAAAACACGTGAATAAGTATACACATGAAAATGACCTTATCCGCAATCGGTGTGGGAATGACATGTTAAAATGTTCAGATCAATAACAATGTTTTATACAAACTGAGGCATCACAACAATAACACAAGCATATTGCTAGTTGTCTTGCTTTTTCCGATTTTCTGAGCTTTGTAGGTGTTGGTATTTAGCTCAATCTACTGTCATAGTTTATAAGATTCACCCCAATAGCTGATATCGTGTATTACTATATCTTTCTGCTCAATACACATATATGTATAATAATGCAAGCACATCTTGTTTCAGAAAGCCGTAATTATTTATCCTCTTACCACATATTTCATACTTATGTACATTTGAGCGTCAAAGAGCAGCATAGGGATCATAACTTCTCATTTGACGCTTAAATGAGATATAGCTAACAAAAGTCTTTTTTTTCCACACAATGCTTTAGTGCCCAGAAATGCAACATGAGAGTTTCATTCTCAGAACATAACTGGAATTGTAATTTCGAAGAAAATATGCATTTCTGGCAACAAATACCACATTCCTGATAACTATCAATACAATCTACAGACCTACTCAGTGTCATTAAACCTTAATTTCCTTTTCGCTGTCTGCAAACTGAAGAGAGTATGAAGTGAACTAAATGAATTATTGTATTTTTAATGTAATCACTGCCAGATACTTCTATGCCAAGAAGTTACTTACATTTGTAGTATCTTGAGGCTGAATTCACGGAACGAGTTTCTTGTCAACTTGATATTCCCGTTATCCAGTGTTGTTGTCCCTATGGAGACTGAAACGCAGAACCACTCCAAAGCGGTTGTTGGGACTAACTAATCCATCGGATAGTGTCTCAAAGTCTAAATTGATGAGGATTGAGCAGTGATACTAACACTCACATTGATTTGATATATTCCTGATCAGACAAAACCCTATTCATGAATTCCATCGCTTACCCACACCAAACCAATAACATCCTGATGAAACTCCTGACAATATCACAGCAATCAAAAGAGAACCCAGGCGGAGGTCGATGAATTCAATATACTAATATGTTTGACAAGAGGGTCTAAATAAATTTTGTAGCAACTTTACATTGAAAAAGAAGTGAAACTTCATCTAACAAATCATTTTGTTCAATAAGTATGAAACACTAAGAAAATAATTTTTGTTCTACATTATGAGTCATTCTGTTCATTTCTTCATGCTTATTTAACTAATCAGGTAATTTATCCATTCAAAAAGACCTACTGATTTCTTTTTGACGCTCATTTTGTTGCTTTTCTGTATTGAATTGGAACTTACATCCATCCCAACTAGTTAGATATTAGCTACAGTATGAGTCACTACATTGTTTTTCCTTTTTCTCTGTCATTCTTTTGTAGAACCTGAGTAGTATTTATGTACAGGTTCATATCCTTATTCAATAACACACTCAGTTGCTCTCAGCCCAGCCAGTCAATTGAATTTTAAAACACAACATTTCAATTCAGTTTTCAGTTGTGTTAGAAACTAGTTTCGATCATCAGTCAGTAGCTGTTGAACAATCTGCAGAGATTTAATTCAAAAGAAGAGAAAATGCCATTTTTTCCTGTTTAAAATCTCCTGTACTGTATATGTTCAAGACTGAATCTTGGATGCAAAACAGAATTTATTTGCTTTACGTTATTCATATTAAGTAATTAGCTACCGCTCAGCAATTCCTATATCCTAAAGCAACCTGCTATATATAAAAGCTTAGTATCCTATGTTGTTAGTGAAGTCTAGGGAACATTAGTTTAAACGTATCACAATTTACGTCTGACAGCTTAAAATCAGAGCTATATATTTGTCAGTTAATTGATATTTCAGAATTTGATTATCAAAACCCAGAAAACACTGGATAATTACATTATTTTACCTTTGGTTTACGTAGGACTGCGTCATACAGGTCTGCATCAGGAAACAATATAGAAATGTAGGCCAAAGGCGGGTTAATAAAAACGTTTGAATAACTCAGCAGTCGAAAATTCTAGGAACATATACTATGTGTTGTCCTTGAAACATTTGTCGCTTCTACTCCAAGCTTATTTCCTTGATTGATACAGTGTGATGAGTGAAGGCGAGATGAAAACATGGATCGCTGCAGAATTGGAAACAGCAGTCTCCAGATACCGTAGCTGAGGTATTTCTTTTGTTCTTTGCCTCTGTCACATTAGCATTTCTATATCTCTGTTTTACTATCACTGTATTAATGTGAAGTTTTTGGTCGAGGTTTGGTAAACAAAAATAACACCAATTGCCTTCATTTTACCATTTTAACCTTCAAGAAGTTATTCGCTTGACAGAAGTCAGCAGTGGAATCTGCGATCCCTGTCCTGCCCAACGTAGGATTCGTCATCTGGATATACTTGCAGCTCAGTGGGGGGTGGATTCCAGCTGAGACTTGAATCTAGGACCCGTCACTTCAAACTCAAGAACGTTATCCACTAGGCTACTGATCGATGAAACCTGCCTCATTTTCAGTGATTATCATTCATTATTTATTTGTGCTTGTAATTTCTCATTGGTTTTTATACTGAACCAAACTGACTGGTCTCTGTTGGCATGTACGCTTCTTGAACAGATGCCTGAATATTGTTTTGCAAGAATAAATTTCATTTCCCATGCTTCTTTTCACCTTCCTTGTGAAGCTTATTTTCACTGACTCATATCCAGCTACTTTCTTTCTAGTTTCCCTTTTCTCTTTTAGGTGATACTTATTCTGTCTTCCTCAACAGCATCATAACGGTGACTATAGTGCGTTTTCAACTGTAGTTAGTCCATTCAAATTAAGTACTGTGTTCTCATAGGTGTTATTAATGAGGATTTGAGGAGGAATCTTTTGTTCACTAACCCTTGCAACTAGATTACACATCAAGTATTTGATATCATTTCAGATCATAACAAAAGTTTGATCACCCGGTCGCATAGACTATGAATGCATTTCCTAATGTTTTTATCTGTAGTAATTAGTTTCAAGTAGCGAAATTTGTGTTCGAAGAAGAAATTCAATTCTGTTGGCTTTCCACTTTTGGATGTAAAGAAAAACACAGGTTTTAATTACTTCGTTTACTTTGTCATACTGTACAGTTCTAATTCAGGCGTCAACTAGTTATCTCTAAACTAGAACTGTCATTATTGCATACAAATCTGTGATACAAAAATGCACTTTGTTTTCATACTACTGAAATTGTTTGTTGATAGCTGGCAAAGTGTAGTAAATTATTGTTTGCAGCATCAAGAGTTCAGAATGAACATTGAATTATGTCACATGATTGTTGAAATGGACATCAAACGTTTATTCCATAATATCTACAGACTGGGTGATAATTTTCTATTGAATGGGCTGAGATCATTTTCTAACCATATTCCAAGCAAAAACTGGATAACCAAACTTTAAACAAACTGTAATTTTATACAAACAAATATAAATGGGTTTCAGAAGGAAGAAAAATGTCGTTAGAGGCATTTTAAGAAGTAAACTGATGATGCAAAGAAATCTAGTTGTTTGTAGTGATATTTTAGTGAACAGTATCACTGGATATGTGTCTTTAAGTCAGTAAACGATTTTAATCTCCCTACCTGGTGACAAATCTATCCACATATATTTAAGTTTCACTCACTTCTGAGTCATTTCTCTGCTGATTGATAGTAAGATTCCTTTCTGGGTTGAGATAGAGCGTGGAAAAATGCAAAACCAGGTTCTGACGAATGCATATTGTATTCACATAGCACTAGCTGGTGTAGATGTGCGTAGGTTCACTGACTACAAAATACGGTCACCTTGAAAAAGAAAATTAACTTGTTAAATATCTTTTCTAAGACCAATCGGTTGGGTGAAAACCATTCAAGTGGTGTCTTTTTAGGTACACTGTATGATAGAGTAAAGTATTTAAGTGAGAAAGAGTTTCTCACTCTTCAGACTTTAATAGGAGTAACTTTAAAATGATCGGTGCAGCATTACACCAATCATAATGACTTGTCATTCAGTGATAACAAAAATTATACACTTGTCAAAAGCAATAGGAGTAATGATTTATTACAACAATGACAAAGAATATAGTAGTGATGGATAGCGGCTAGCAGTGGAAACCAGCATGCACATTTCGTCTTATTTGGGACTTATCAGCTGATGTGCTTGCATCCCAGTGACTGATGTTGTTCCCATCGGGATTCGTACAAGAAGTGGCTATCGTGGCTTGGTGGTGTAGTGGATAATGCTCTGGCGTTTGAAGCGATCGTTCCCGAGTCCAAGTCCCGGCGGCAACAACATCAATCATTGAGAAGCAGGTACATTCAGCTAATGAGACCCAAATAGAACAAAATGCACGTGCTGGATTCCGCTGCTAGACACTATCCACCATTACTATATGTAATTAAAACACAGGCAATATCGAGGCATTCGGAAAGGAGCCCATAAGCCAATAGAGACCTGTCAATTCGGTCCAATCAACGACGTTATAATACAAGCAATTATACTAATTACAAAGAATAATGGAAACAGCGTGACGTAGTAAACAGATATTTTTTAATGGTTCCATATACAGTAGTACTTGTACCAGCTAATTCCTGAAGTAAAAATAAGTATCAAGACATATGAACTCATTTTGGCTAGAACTCTCCGGACCAAAATACACTAACGACACCTAATACAACAGAGACAAAGTAAGAAGACGGATGGTATGAAATTTAAAAGGGTGTAATTCTCAAGAATATTTATGCATAAATCTAGTTTCATTGTACATGAGGTATAAATATATTAAACAATAATACGAATATTTCAGTAATAATAAAGTGAGATGTAACACAAACTTTTGATATTACTGTGTTCTCTGGTGTAGATTGTTAAACTAAGCCAGATAAAGTAACAACATTCAGAGCATGCATTTGATTTACAAATCTTTCTTATCTATTCAAAAACAGATATCCAAGGATTCAGAGTGAATCGGATTAACGTACAACCTGTCTAAGCCCTTTAGTATTAAGTGCTCTTTTTGGAGACTCTATTTATCCCTGATATTTACTTAATACACTGAAATATTTTTCATTATTTCTATCACTACCAAATACTACTATTACTATTATTCCTGCTAATTGCATAGAACATGCGCTTAATACCATCGGCTGAACAATTCACGATTATTAGTTCAGTGATTTAAGCACCACTGGATAGCCGTGTATATCTAAGTAAAACCTGAATTGAGTCCGACTGAAAAAGGTATTGTTTATTGCAGTCATCTGTCCTAACTTCCATGGTGAAAATTCTCCATACTTCTCCATGTTAAGAAGAAAACAGATACCAAGGTTTCTCATAAATATATGATTTCGTACACATTTGCTTTCCCTACATGCTAATATGCAGCATGTGAAGATCCTTCCTCACATAGATAACTTAACAAAATTTAACAGTGATTACAAAATTGATCCGTCAACCTGTTGTTAAAGAGATTCCTTCTTGAAATACAGAATAAACTTACAGTTTAGTCTCAGCGACCTGATATGGAGAAATGACTCTAAAGGCGAATCTGACAATGGTTGAAACAACCAATTAGATTTCTCTGTTTTGGCTGTAAAGGTAGTTTTCTATATAACAAAGGAATCTAAATGATTATATTAGTAAATGTTAGAGTGACCTTTAGGCCCCCTCATATACAGGAGCTGCGTTAACTATACGCACTGACGTATATTATAACTTAGCCTATCATTCTATGACAACGTGTACATAGGAACTAGGAGCTAAGTTATCTCTGAACAGCACTACGGCAAAAGGAAGTGAGATAATTCAGTGATTATCGTTCGCTGGTGAATTTCATTTCGAAGAAGAAAAGGTTTTCATTTTTTAATTCCAAGATTTCGTTGCCACTAAGTGAAAGTCATAGTTCATTTTAAATATTTACATCTAAAGAATTTATCTGTGCGTAGACAATGTAAATTCTACAGTGACAGCCTTTAGTAAGAAAAAGAAATCACATTCTTTCTCTATTTTGTAGAATTTGGAGGATTTTTTCAAGATATGATTGAATTATGCATCATGAGAGATATTACTGAAAATACTCATTAAGACATTAGAGAAAACAAAAAGTTCAGCAATGAAATCCTTTTGCGAGATTTCATTCTCAACAGCTGTAAAATCTCAATTTCATAAGTATTGTTCCACTATATTGGGTAGTTACAACCATTGTTTCACTAGATTTAGTAACAAAGATCTAATTAAATAAATATTTTAATTTTTAACTGATATCATAGTACCACCAGTGTTATGTAGGTTGAAGATACATCATAAAATAGCATACACAGCAATATATTTCACAAGTTAGAACCAAAAGTTGTATAGTATATGAAAATAATTTTAGAAATAAAGTGTGATCAAGTATGGTATGGAAGCGAAATGTAGATGATGTTGGGTTATTAAGAAAATCACGAAAATATAACAAAATTGTCAAAATTCAGAGTGATTGAGGGGATTAACGTTTATAGCTGTCGATTAAGTTCAAGTTAACAACAATGGTTGAACAAGCTTCTATTTCTCCTTGCATATAACATAAGCTTCTATAATGTATGGAAGACGGAAACATGGAATCTTTTGTAAATTACTTTTCACCTTGTAGACTTTGAAAGATGAACCAGTTGTAATGCTGTGACCAGTGTTAACACTGTTCAGTTATTGTACTTCTGACAGATGCACTCGCACCTCCTTATAACCAGGCTAGGTAATGTTCTCTAACCGGTGTGAAAGGAACGCCTATCAAATGATCTATATGTCCGGCCCCATAGGAGCAGGCTGACTGATAAAAATACATGGTCAGACGTAGAAGCTTATCTGTCATGTTGCCCTGAATCACTGAACGGTTGGAAAAAACAGTTTGGCTGGTGCGAAGAAAGTCTTCTTTAGCAAGCTGGAAGTTTTTCTACTCAAGATATCAACAGCGAAATCATCGCTGAAGTCCATATTCACGTATAGTACCTTCTTTAGAGCTGAAATTAGCACCTCTCCTTAACGTTTGTTTTTTCTCCATAAACTATGCTGCTTATCTGTCCTCAGCTAAAGCTTTTTTCGGAAGCATGAGTTCTTCTAAATACTAAATGCTACAAATTTGTCGAATAAGATGGGTAAGCGACACGAGCGTTCTTTTCTGACTTATAAGTAACCAACTGTTTATCTCCATGTTATCTTGTGACTAATCCTAACTTTACATAACACTTGTAATACTTTGATATCAATTAGAAATTATAATCTCTATTCAACCAGATCTCTGTTACTAGATCTCGTTAAATAATGTTTGTAACTAAACTACCCAAAATAGTGGAAAAACAGGTATGAAGTTGTACAGCTGTATTGTATGAAGGATAAATTATCACTACATATAGTCTGAGTAACTGAAAACATCCTAATTTTGGAATTCAGATTCTAACGAAATACATCTGCCGAAATATTTAAAAATCTTTTAACGTAGAGCTATTATATAATGTATGAAGAATAAACCATCTTCGTAAACACATAAGTAAAACGACACTGTTCCAGAGAAGTCTGTTATCAGCGAAATTCACAGACAAATTGATAGGATACCAATGACATAGCCTATTGGACATCTACTTGCCAACTGTCCAGTGGCTAGTCTTGAGAATAATACATTACTCCCAACAATAAGTCATTTTGGTGTATACAAAAGGTATATGGACGTTACTTCATTCTTTGTGACGACAACCTGAACTTGGCACGCGTCATTCAAAATTTCAACGAAACTCGCCATTCAGTCAACTTTACACTAGGAGTTGAATCAAACTTGACACTCCATTTCTTCGACACCAAGCTCCAAATGAGGCCTGAAAATTGCATTTAAAGATCTATCTACAGAAAACCCACTTGGGACTGGCGACTGACCACCTTACGTAGTTGGATGCTTTAAGTAGGAAGAGGAATCTTGAGCGTTCACTCTCATCAAAAATAAGAAAGATATCCAGTGCTGATACACTTTCTCAAGAATCAGAAACTCTCGGAGAAATGCTGTTAGAGGATGGCTATCCATCCAGATTTATGAAGAAAAATATGAAAGAAAAGAAGACTACGCAACTGATTCACACAGCTCTAAAGAAAACACTTTTGATGAACCTCGGATTCTACGGTGATATTGCTAAGAACATCCTTTGCCAATGTTTGTCAAAGTCCCTAATTAGAGCATGCTATGCTGTGAACCTCTGCATTGTTTTCTTAATCAAGAGCTAATTTGTCAGTCCATGAAAGATAAGTAGGCGCACTAGGCTTCAGTAGTGTGTATTTATAAGTTCACTTGCTTCATGTGGAACTGAGTACATTGGCTGTACTATGTGCTGGTTTGAGAAGCACTCTGGTGGATATTACTTAGCCTGGTTTCTGAGGGGTGAACAAAAAACCATCTCCAGTCCTATCGTTGAACATCTCATAGACTCCGAACATGAGGCTCTTGTGGTAACCTCCTTCAAAGTTCTCTACAAAGTTCAATGAAACACTTCAAAAGGAGGTCAGGATTGGATATTCATGTGCCCCGAAGCTTTGACAATTCACAGCTTTAAACCTCTATTGTGTATTCAAAAGAAACATGTACAACCACTCTCTTTACCATGGCCTTAATCAGGTACTCTGTACTTCTGTTTATATTTTATTTTGTATTTTATCTGTATATTTATTGATATATTTTATTGTATGTTTGTAGATTTTTCACCAGATATCAAATCTTACTGTTCACTGCTTCTTATAAAAAAATGTTAGGATCATGTCTTATGTTACTTAATATCATTTTATTCCCTACATACACCTATCGATTGAGTCTGACCCTTGACCAGAAACTCGTTTGAAACATTCTATCATTTACTTATATTTAAACATTAAGTTAGGAAAATGAATCATCGAAAAGACAGTTAACTTTCCTGTAACCTTTTTTTGTTTTTCAGCGACCAAACGGTGATTTTTCGTTAATAAACCATCTTTTATGTAGATGGTTTGGTGTCCACCCGGTTTTTATATTTTGTCATAGACATTTCAACATCAGGCTGCGTGATATGCCGAGCACTATATTCATAAAGAGTTGAAGCTTATTCAAATGTCACACGAATGCTCAGGCATTACTCTTGCTGACCTCGAGTTTTGTCATTTTTATGTTGCGAAAAACATTTTTGTCATAAAGTTCAGGTAGCACGAAATCATCGTTATCCATATCCTGAAGTGTAAATCTTCGACATCATTTCACCGCCTATTTCGCGCTCATTAAATTTGGAGCTATAAAAAACATTTTTAGGAAAATATTCTTGAACATTACCTGGAATGTAAGTAAAAAACACTTTTATGTTACATTAAAATACTCAAAACACTGGCACTGCCATCTAGGTTTAACTGGGGTCTCACCTAAAACCTTAACCTTATATGCTATACGTTTGGAAAGTGGCTTTGCCTAAAACCTTTTGGCCTTCTTTGACTGTGGTTTCCTTCCTTCTGATTCCCTGACGTTTATTGATTATTCGTTTACTCGCTTACTGATTTGCAAATAATAATCTTTATTCATGCATTTGACACCTTTTTCTAAAAATCGGTATGTAACGGTACAAATTAGTTATGAAGCTATTGAAAACGTTGGTTCCTTCTACATCACTTCCGAATACATTTATTCTACGAGCACAGTAACACATTTCAAAAGGTAACTGGTTAAACTTATAGTTCCAACTGCTAAATCTTCTTGTCCTCTCATTGGTATATATTAATTGTTATCAGTGACCTTTATTGTTCAGTAAAAGGAAGCCTCTTTATGCAGCATGTATTCCTGTCTTATCCTTTTCGAAAAATCCTTATACTGGTTAACTGGACTGATAATATTATACTTGTACAGGCTGTTTAAACGCTAACTGCAACTACTCTTCCACAAACACACACCTTTCAGCTGCCAGTTGTCCCAAGGAAATCTTAAGTCTAACTGTGCGCGTATGCACTGCTTACCATCAAACAGCTCAGAAGTTATTGTGATGTGTTAGCCTGCATTCCAGCTTTCACAAACATTAACATGCAGCTGATTAGTTCTTTAAAAACTGAATGGAAAATGGATTGCAAAGAGAGAATTGAACCACTTACAGTTGACTTATGGTTACCTGTTACTTTCCCCTAGAAGAGTTCACAGTCAAATTAGTAGTGACAAGAAATAATAGTATGCGTTCTACCTGAGTTCAGTTTCGTGAGGTTTATCTCAGTTTACTGACGGCAGTTTGCCTCAACTTGGAGGTCCAACGGGAATCGATCAATTTCAAAAGGGTTTTCATCATGGATAGACATTGGTCAGAGAACAATTAAAATAGAAAGGGAGGAAGGACACTAGACAGTTATTTTATCTCAATTTAGGAATGCAGTGCTCCTATGACTTTAATAATTCTCTACGGGATAAAAGGCCATCTGAAATTAATGAGTCTTTATTCTGCATGCAAATCATTTTAGTGAGTGATGAAGTCTGCTGAATACAATGCTAAAAAAGATAACTAAAGGTTTGTTGGTATAATACCATTTCATCACATCAGAATTCTGGGGTGAAGTCATTCATCATACTGTAGGAAAGCAATTCAATACTGTTGGGATGGTTAAAAGTGCACACAATATTGACTAGTAAAAAATTATTGGCTGATTAATAACCTCTATATTATTTTTGACTTGATCTAAATGTCGGCTGCTGACTGTTTTACTTTGACCATTCACAACTGACTTTAAAGACCACTCCGTAAACACAGAAACAACCAATTATATTGCTTTATTTCGGCTGGAGAGGTAGTTTCTTCATGGAACAGTCAAACCTACTTGTCTATTTCTCTGGTTGTTAGGGTGACCTTTAAAGCCACTAACTTTCTGAGGTCAACACTGGAAGACATACAGAGTACAAACGATAAGTTAGGCGTAGGAAGTTGTTACCAGAATTAAAATGAAAGTATTTACCTTCCCTTTAAGTACAAAATGTGTGAATATACAATTTCTAGAAAAACAGTCAGTGATTTTCTCAGCTAACTAATAATACAAAAGTGATGGTGCTAGTTATCTTCCTCATATTCTGACTTAGAAAAAAAAAACATTTTAAATCGACTTTTCAAAGGTACAGGGGTTCATACAGTATGCAAAACAGAGGAAATGAAAGGAAAGTTATAAATCTGAGCATCAACTCCTTCGACACAAAACCTTTCAGTGAGTGATCCGTTAGGTTACAGCAAATTCGATTTAACTTGATCTAAATTTTACGTCAAAGACATCGTAGTGACCAAGCTAGCAACCATTGAAATAACCAATTAGGTTTCTCAATGTCGGCTAGAAAGATAGGTTTTTCATAAGATGAAAATACCTAACTGGTCATTTTAATAGTTGTTATGGTAGCCAATGAAGTCACTAGAGATTTCGAGGTGTTTTCGTTGTGAGTGGGTTTTGCACGGTTTAACAATTCCATTCTAGGTGTGTCTATATTAGTGGACGTGAATATTTTAGAATGAATTATGAAATGAGAATATTTTTGCAAGTTTCAGTTATAACTGAAATTTGTTCGTTTTTCCTCAGTCATTGAGCATAACTTAAATGTTTTGTCTCTGGTAAATATTAACTTTATTTGTGGGAATTTCAATTTCTAACTGAATTTTTTATCGACTCGGACACAGAGTACTTTATTATTGCAATCGCAATTCTAGTTTAGCTTCTGCATATCACTTAGTTTATAAGTGAATATGTATCAATACACTGTACTCCGTCTTAATGCAGCTGTTTAAAATACTTATTTAATCTGCATGTCAACTATCATTTAAATTAAACGTTAACGAAAAGTTAATTGCCTTCAAAAGACTGTAAAATCTGTCAAAGAGCTTCCTGGGATAGTTTTATTTCACTGCAAATATTCGGAAGTGACCGAATGAAACTCAATTCGAGATTTCTCTTAACTTATGAGCTGCGAATTAGGAACTGTCGTTATACACCCACAACATTTTGACACACAACATTTGATTCTGATCACTGAGAATACTACCCTCATACTAATGAAAAACACAGAAGAAAAGATTTATTACTTCGGAAAAAGTTGAAAACTAACTGAAATTATGGTTGTTCGTATAGTTATTTTACTGGATCAATAACTGCCAAGTTTATTAGCAAATAATTGTCTTCCTAAACAATGGTTAATAATGGGCTAATTAAATGCCAATTACTCTGCCTTCGATCAAAGTTAATAACCATGTGAATGATATTACCTCTGATCACGGTTAAGGACGAATATTAAGACCACAATTTGCATGAAAACATTAAGCATTTATCTGTTTTTATGTCCTTTCCAAAACATTCACATACAAATGAGAATATATGTATCTATGCAAGAACAACAAACTGATTTCCGAACAAACAATACCTGATGATAAAGTTTGTTCGACATATTTATCACTTACAGTAAGCATTTTGTGAATGCGATGAGAAGAATGAAAATACAAAATAATCAACCAAATGTTACCAGGACTACAAACTATTTGAATACACTCAATATGTCAAATACGTTCAGTGTGTAATCTTCCTTTTATTTTAAACAATTCAACTCAGATTTTATCATATACCTTAAGTATTTAGATGATCATAAAAAAGTATAAGACATTGAATTCAGATCCCGTCTCATCCTAGTTCGAGAAGTATACCAATGACTTCAAGCTGTATTTGATCTAGGTCCATCAGCTCTCAAAATGAAAGCCTTCCCATTCTGCCACTGGGTTAGAATAGTTAAATTCCAGGGTATCACTTATTCCATAATTCACCTCATCAGCATATATTATAGCGAAGCATATCTTGGTGTAGTGGAAATCTTTGCAGATAATTATATCAGCTAGTGGTGATCAAAATTTAACCACGAATGGAAGTAAATACCTACAATATCGACAAAATTGGTTGAACTTAGGATAAAGGTTCTAATTTAAATATAATACCTATCGTAACTGAAACTTGACCCCCTATTATCTGTACTGTGATGTATACATTCAGCAATGCAAAGTTGTTAGTAGTGCTCCTGAATTTTGGTAAGACTAACAGTGTACAATGTTCATGTTTCTACAAAAAAGTGTGTTTTTTGCTTCAAATGCAAAATAAAACAACTACATATATATTGCCAGTTATTGGGATAAATAACTGTATTTCAAACATACCAGTAACCAGACACATACTCTTCCAGTAACATGTACGAATTGTGCGACCTGTTAATCATCTCAACTACGTTTGATGTGAAATTAAAATGACAAATACTGTAAACTTTTCTATTCGGAAATGTTTTTCTCTGCTTTTCATGTAATCACGTAGTATTTCTGCCTTTGAGACAATGACATAGAAAACATAGTGTAAGCTTCAGGCGCTTATGCAATCTAAAGGTTTTTCCACAACACAGGTTTTTACAGTCTAAACAGTTGCTATCTCATACAAACGGGAATTTTCAGTTGCATATGATTGTGACCTCTCAATATGTAGAACCTGGAATGCCTAGGCTCCCTTTATAAGTCGTTTGTCTTAAAACCATTAAGACGAAATTGGATTATTCACTTTAATGTCAGCTAACATACACTTTAAGAATTCTATGCTTCATTACATAGTAAGCTACGACGCAATCCATTGTCGTTTTCAAGTGTTGACATGCTACAATGACAACAAATAACAGTTTGACGTTAACGGTGAATGGTAGCTAGAAGAAGAATCCAAGACACACATTTTGTGCTATTTGAAAGGTGTCAGTTGGATGTATCGGACTTTCAGTGAGTGATATGCTGGCACCTAAGGCTTAAATTCAGCATCCATGGCTTTAAACATCACAATGTTATCCGCAAATCCTGAAAAAAGGAATGTACGTCATGCACTCAACTACTTGACATTATTCATCTTCTTCATCAGAATGAAACAAGACTTGTAGTTTGTGCGAACAGAATATTCCAAACTGAGAGAGACGAACTACTGACACAAGGCAAAGAATTTAGACAAATCAATCAAAATACACAGAAATACTTTTGGTGGTGTCATGTTCTATGAGGTGGATGGTTTAATTGTGAAGCTTCCATCATCATTCTCGACAACCTTATAGGGGCGAACTCTAAAAATCCTCCTCCTGAGGTTAAAGTACTCTCCATAATCTCAACACGGAAATACTCATTTATAAGAGTACAACGTTAATCACAGTTACACGCATAAGAATAACTGATAAAAAATAGGATGAGGTTTTCAGTTATATAATGGATATGTATATTAGTTAGCAGTGAATTAGACGTACTAATACGACTCCTTAATTCATGAACACATTAAGCGTCTTTATCAATGTTCACAAATCACTACAGTTTGCAATTATCAATTCCTAACAGCTTGAAACTAAACCTCATCTCCACATCCAACACGTCCTGATATGGGACGTGCAAACAACCACTGACTCCATGGGTTAATAACATAGATTACCTTATCTATGTATAACTTTTTCCGAATATATTCATACCAAACTTCATACAGTTACACCATAAAAAGTGTCCCAAACACTCAAATCAAATAAAGCCGTTCCAGTTAAACAAGTAGATAACAGTAGGGGTTCAAAACTATGATTCATAGTTCAACGGAGTCAATATTTCTCATAGTCTTTTACTTCCTCGGGCTGTGGATCACTGGGTTGGGGAGATGGTTTCCAACCAGATGAGTTACGAGCTCGACCTTCGCTCCACCTGCTGAGGTTAGGGCAGCCAGGTAGTATCGTAAGGCCACACATACCAAGTGAGATTGATTGCCTACCGCACGAATATGCAATAGGTTGTTCAGTGATTTTCGATTTTGCTTCGATAGTCTCTTATTTTATGATCAGTGAAAACCTGAAGAATAATATTAAGCTCATAACAGCAGGAAAAGATCATATTCAGAGCAATTCCAAAATATTTTGCCGTAGCAATCAGTCAGAAAATATGATTCATGTACAGATATCACACAAATGCGTCTAATTTGTGTAATAAACTTCGGACATTAAATATTGATAAACCTCGCCAAATTTACTAGTTCACTAGTTACTAGCCGGTTCTAAGCCCGCATAAAGAGGGCGAAGGTTTGGCACACCGCCAGCAACCATAGCCCGCAAAACCAATCCAATCCCTAAAGAAACTTCAAAACACAAAGAAAATATACAAAATAAAAATAAACCAATTCACCCCTCCCCAATCGGGGAAACACAGTGACGCCAGTTGGTGAAAGCCTTCGGGAAGCCAATTGGCAGATGTGTTTTCTCTCCCTCGATGAAAGCGAAAGTAAGCATGCAGACATAGAATGTCCTCACAATGTATGAACCTAACAAGGCTACCCATATTGCAAAAGAGATGAAGAGGTATGGCATACAAGAGCTAGGAATCTACGAGGAATCTGCAGATGGAATGCAAGTGGAATCTCCAAACTCTTAACTTCAGAGTCAATAATCTACTCCGATATTGTCACCCAGACAACACAACACGACACGACACGACACGACAACCACGAGCACAGCACACTGAGATTTTCAGTGGCTATCATGATGTCCCCCAACACCATCGAAGGCCCTCCCTCATGCAGTGGGAACCAATCTCCTCCTGCAGGATCATCATAGTAACATTCAACTCAAAAGGAAGGAACGTTACAATAATACAATGCCAGTGCTACACACCTACAAATAATGCAGATGAATAGAAGAAGTAGGAATTCTACAGACAACTACAGTGGACAGTAATGGACAAGACCTCACCCCAGTTGGTGACATCAAAATCCATTCTAATGCGTGGGGTGGCATGAATGCCAAACTGGAAGATGACAACACAGGAAAAGTATTCATCATGAGTCGAGAAGCACCACTCGGTGAAATTATGAATGAGAATGGAGAACTGTTTGCATTCAACGCATTCTGCGAATTCAACGATTTGGTGATTGGAGGTGAGGCAGTGTGTACAAACACAAGGATATTCACAAGGCACTGACGTGAATTTGATTTCAGCAGACACCACACCAGGACACACTAGAAATCACATCGACTTCATCTCAACGTTAAGGAAGTGGAGATGGAGACGCAGCCTATTGGACACAAGATGAAGGAGGGGAGCACATGTAGCTTCATACCACTCACACAACTCACGGTCCAGTGCAAGCAACCTACCTTCAAAACCAACTTGAAAGCCTTCAATTCAAAGAAGTTCAGTGCAGTGCAGTCCAGTCCAGTGTAGTGTAGTGCAGTCCAGTGTAGTGTAGTGTAGTGCAGGGATGAACAACGTAAAGAGGAACTGAACACAACCTACAAAACACTACGCTGGATTAAGAAGTGAAGAAGAGTGCAGGCAAAGACAAAAGACACTTGCATAACACACTGGCAAGCAAGTGAAGCAGAACAGGCTGCAGGTAGGAGAGATGGAGACCTGACAACATTGTATCAAATAACCAGGTTACTATTCGAGAGGGAAGAGATCAACGCAGACGAAACCAATGAAAGATAGTGAAGGGAAGGAAGCTAGTTACCGGAGAGGAGAAACAAAGGAAACGATGGGCTGACCACTTCAGAAAACTCTTCAGTCGACTCTCACCACCACCACCACCTCCACCACTGGCTGGCTGGCTGGCTGACTGGCTGGCTGGCTGGCTTCAGGAAAAATAAATCATGTGTGCATCGAATTACAACACTACGCTACGCATCATCATCATAGTCATCATAAGAACATAGTATAGAATGCCAGTCAAATCAACTCAACTCAACTCTATTCTACCTCACCTCATCTTCATCGATTTTCAAAGGGCCTTCGACAGTGTCGACCGGGAAGTAATTTGCCAGGCAACTGCTTCAACACTACGCTTTCTCTGCCACAAACCTTCATCAACCTCATTCAACTGCTATATGAAGACACCACGTGCCGATTGATTCACAATGGAAGCTGAGTGACGCCTTTCGAGTGGAAGTGAAGACAGAGGAGAGGAGTAAGACAAGGTTACCACCTACTATCACCGATCATCCTCCTGACTCGATCCGACTCGACTGGATCATGCGAGAAACTGTGAGTAGCGAGAAGAGGGGTATGCGCCGGCTGGACTGATGACAAGATCCTAATAGATTGCGATTTCACCGATGATCATGATGATTTATGTCTAGAGTCTTGTAGCACAAAGTCTAAGATCTACAAGCGAAAAATGACGAGTTGACAGAGGAGGTGAGACAGCGAAGACGCGACTTCCTTCAATTCAACATAGAGAAGACAGAGGTGATGAAGATACCCAACCACCACCACCAACAACAACAACAGCGACAGTAACAGCAACAAGCACCGATCACCATCAACGAGAGAAAACTAAGGGAAGGTGTCTCTCCCAACTATCTAAGCAGCATCCTTCCAACTACAGGCGACTCTGGCGGTGGCGGTGGCTGTTGCCTGTGCCTATGGCTGTGGCTGTGGCGGCGGCACAGATGAGGACGTCAAAGCATCCAGGATTGGGAAGACAGCAAGACAGACCTCCATCAATCTGAAACCAGTGTGGAGATCTACTTCACTGCTCTCAGCATCACGCGTGAACAAGATCCGGATTCTCAACACTAATGCCAGTCAAGTCAGTATTTCTATACGATGGTTCAGAATCTTGGCACATTACGCAAAGCGTTTCCGATAAACTACAGATATACTTCATGAACAGCTGCCTACACTCGCTCGATACTGAAGATCAGGTGTCCAGAATAATAAGAATAAGTGATAAGGAACTGTTTCTGGACTGTCAACGAACCAATGAAGAAGCTATCGCTGAACAAATATGCAGAAGAAGGAAG
Organism: Heterobilharzia americana; assembly: GCA_944470555.2. Lineage (NCBI taxonomy): Eukaryota > Metazoa > Platyhelminthes > Trematoda > Strigeidida > Schistosomatidae > Heterobilharzia > Heterobilharzia americana. Next base: position 99,290,470 of record OX104127.1, read on the forward strand.
TGGAGATGGACTGGAATGGATTGGATTGGGCATACACTGAGAAGACCGATTGGGGATATCATGGGCCATGGCAGGTTGTTGAGTTGACGTCAAATGGGAAAGGATGAGTTGGGCGTGTCTGAGGTTTGTGTGACATGGAGGAGATTGTATTAGGAAGAAACGGGCGCTTCTTGTCATTGGTGGATTCAGGTTGAAAAGACTGCAGAGAAGATAGTACAATGGAGACTTGCTACTAATGCCTGTGTTCCACTAAGAACTTAAGAAACAAGAACTAGTGGTAATTGTTTTAAGGTTAATAGGTTCCCTAGTCTCTGTGAGGTGATACAAGTAATGTTAGGGAATAATCTCGAGTTAACTCAGTGTTAAATCATGGATGCAGTTTGTTTGGTTTGCGGGTTCATGGATATTACTTGACTTAAGTCAACATTATAATAATTACTTGCGATCTAGAATTCTGAGTCTTGTTTATAATGCCTAACCAGCTCATTTGTGTGAAACTAATAATTTAGAAGAGAGATGTCTTCGTGACGAACTGATAAAACCAGGTAGCATTGATAGATCTCTTGTGCCTTACTTTAAGTCCATATCATCAATAAGTTACTCCAGCGTCAAAAATTATAAAAGTGAGCATTTTCAAGCAAAATGAACATCATTTTACCGCCGGATGGGAACGAAGTGGTCCCAGTTTTCCTCTCCTGGCATTACTTGAGTCAGTTAGTAATACAATGTGACCACTGTTCAATGTTACATCTTAGATATTCGCCATCCCAACTCACCTAACTGACAGTCTAAAGTTAAAATATAAAACATACTGGTATGCTTTTCGTTTAGTCATTTTAATGACTCTCTCCCTGTTATCTAAGTATCATGTTTATGTAGTATTATCGACTATCTAGTAATATATGCTGAATTGAAACTTCGAATAATGTATTACACCACAAAAATGAAAAAGCTCATCATAAATGTTTATTTGGAATTTTAAGATTTCCTTATTTCTGAAAGTAGTTTTCATGGTAAATTGATATCAACCATAGAACTACTGAAAACCAGGTGGAAATGAACAGTTGCTTTGTTCCAGCTTACGACCTCTCAGCACTTCGCACCATGATTCTAAGCGGGATTACTCTCAAGACTATTGGACTTCACTCCAAGCAAGTTACTATTTGTCACAAATCTTTCTTATATGTATCACATTAAAACACTATTACTTACTGATAAAGTTTCGAGCAGTATTACAGCTTACCAAAGTGCCCAAACCTTACTCTCACGTTGCCATTAAGTCAATGTGTTCTAAGCCAGTGGTCCGCATTTTCTAACTTCTGTCAATCGGTAATATAGCATGACTGTCATCTCATGTAATTGGCCACCACTTCGCATCTTGTCGAAAAAGTAAGCAGTTTTAATTTCCAGATCTTTTTATGATTTTAATCATACTTTCCTTTAAGACTGGATTTGATTGTATGCTAGCAAGCCCACTCTGTAACGTATCGAATCTCCTAGTAAAATTTGAACTAGGCGAATGTGGTATTTATAGAATAAAATGACCCCATCGTATTTCATGCTTTCTCATCAGCTAGAAACACCCAAACGTTCTCAGAAACATTTGGATTCATAAAAAGTTTATGGACTACTTTGAATTTTTAATATTAAAAACTGAAATCATGAAACAAATTACAAATGAATGAGACGAAGAAAGAGAACGAAGGATTTACATATCATTGTAAGAATTAGTGATTATGGTGTTAGATGGTAGGAGTTCATTGGTGTGAACCTAGCTTCCATGCCTGTCTGCATTTATCAGAGAGGCATATGGAAAGCCATGGGAAAACGAGCTTTCAATCGGCAACTTAAACCTGCTCCATGCAGTGCTGAACTCCAAAACTTCACCACCGAGATGTTCAGGTCGTCGGCAAGCTTGTTGAAAACCATATCTATTTCTTCTTGCCGATCGATTCCCACCACCTACACCAAAATGCAGTTCACTGTAGTGTCGAGCCACTTCACTTAGTAATCTCACTGTAAACCTTGATGGATAGATTTCGACCAATATTGAGGATTCAAGACTCAACATCTACAACGGTTACCACGTGGTGACCAACTCGTGTTTTAATGATCATTTGTTTGTGATATGAAAAAGTATTTTAGCAGTATGGAGAAAAGTGTGTTTCGCACAATAGTTTAAAATTCATAAAATTAAACGAGGTACAATTAAAAATGGGATTATCTGAGTGAGTTAAGATCTATAGTTGAGCACAAAATGAAAACAAAAGAAAAAAATTGTTTCGGATGTTATTTTGTTAATTTGGGCAATACCAGCCTAACTCATGCTTCGTTCCTGAATACATAGGTCAAAGATGGAACAATCAATGGCATTTGCCTCTACGAAGCAAAACAGATTTTGTTTATACCGTTTGTTTATTATGCGGAAGTGTATAGTTATTACTTTCAGACTCCGGACTCTGTAGTTTCATGGAAATTGAAGACCCTGAAATATTGCTTCGTTTCAGATGGATTATCCTATAAATGTGTCTGGGAAACTAAACAGTGATTTCAGAACACTTGGTCTCTTAAGCGTATGTAAATTTGTAAATATTATTTCAGATGATGATAGAGAAGTACTGATCTACTTTGAAAAAGGCATATGGGTAGATGTTGTTGCATGCAGAAATTAGTTTAGAGCTTGAAACATACTGCTCACTCTCATCTGTCGGTCATACTTGAAGTCTTGTTTCTTTTTGAACGAAAAAAAGCCACAAATCAGTTTCATTTTAGAGGTTACATTGTACTACTTCGATCATCTATTTTCTAAGATTTACAACAAACTGTTTTGGGAAATAGTTATCTCCAGCATTGTTCTCTATAATACCAAATTTTTCGTGCAGTTTGTTTTTTAAAAATAATGCTCTTTTATCATTTGAAAGAGCTCTTTGTCAAGGTCGTAGTTATACTCTGAATCGAAAACTATCATGCTTAAGGATTTTCTAATAAGAACCTCTCTTCTGTGAGTCATATTCCTAATTGTGCTATTACTAATTAAAGAAATATTGATAGTTCCAACGTTACTGAATAACTTATTTGTAAAAAAAGTCAATACTTCTCTCATCCGATATTGTTTGTTACGTTATTTATAAAGCAAGCACCCGGTATTCTGTTATTGCTTACCTAAATGAATACATTATTAAAATGCATGAAATCAATGGTACTTTACCAAAATTGCACTGTTACATAAATGATAAAATAGAAGTCAACTTCGAAGTTTATTATTATGATTCTTTAGAACACGGATTTCAGACTTTGGTTCTTTGGTTATCCAATCAATATCCGAATAAGTGAAACTGGAACGAAAGAGAAAGAGATTTTCTAACCAGAAAAGTACATATGTTTTATTGTAGTTAATGATCTAGAAGCCTGAAATACATGACTAATTTTAAAGACAGTCCTAATAACCAATGAAACAGGCAATTAAGTTTCTTCATTTATGTTAAAGAGACAGTAATGCATAAAAGCGAAACTTAATTGCTTATTCCAGCAGTTTTTAAGCTGATCTCCAAACTCACTCTAACTAGACAGGTTGGTGAGAATAAATGAGCAAGACATTGAAGCATGATAGTAAGTCAAAAGGTTGAATAGATTGTCAATGCACCTTAAGACAGGTAAGCTTAAAGAAACAAAGATGGCTAGCGTTCAGTGTTGAGTGCTGATTGGATTGTAACCTATCACTTGCAAGGGGTTACACTAACGTCTTAAATCAAATACAAACCAAGAATTAAATAAAAAGATTCTGAAGCGTATAATTGTACATTCAACATCTTAAAAGTCAATTTCATGCCAGAAAGAATAATATTAAGGATGTCTTTTTATTTGAAATCCTGAATGATACTATAACAATATAATATCAATGAATTGTAAGTACAAAAAAGAGAACGTTATTTAGGTATGCCACAAATATAAATAAGCTTTAATCTTTCCTAAAAATGTAAGATTCTTGTTTAGAGACGTCACAAACACGTTTCGCGTATAACCCATTGATACAATTTTGAAACTAGGTGAATAGAGGAAATGACTTTAATGCCTACTGAATTTAATCATTAAATAATTAAGCATCCAACACCAGCTACACAAAATGAAATTTTGAAAGCAAATCTTGGCAGAATCAAAAAACCAAATTATCCTAAAAATCATCAATTCTAATAAATCGGCTAGTTTACTGATTCTTAGCGCGTAACCAACTTCATATTATCTAGTCCTAAGTGGCGATCGAACTCCATCGATCATTCTGCAATATAGCTGCCTGGTTCGGAGTCTCACCATCGCAATGAACTGAGATAGATGTTAGTTAGTTGGAGGCAATCGGTAGAAAAGCCTGGACTTAGGTTTCATACTTTTCGGCACTCATCAACAAGGCATGTCTACAAACACGAAGGAAGTGATGTCCCATTTGAAATTCCAACCCTCGTCACCTAATGCTGCATTCACGGACGTTACCACTGAGCTCTTCTTGCACATTGCTTTCATCCCACTGACACATTGATATTTTCATCATTTTTAAACTCATCTAACACTTTATCGGATTTACAGCTGTTGGGACAGAAAACGAGAAGTTTGTAAATGACTCAGTTGTTATGGTCAAACAAATTAATCAGTTGAAGTTAAAATTTTAAAATTAGGCGTAACGATTTACATATTAGTCTTGAAGAGTTAAAAAAAAACAAGGTTTTAGATTATAAAACAGCAAACGGTCCGGGAATTGACCCTCTTTTCAGTACTGCCACTAGATCATAAACGTTTGAGTTTGTCATTCTGGAGGGCATAGCAACCAGGCTGTCAATGTGAAATGCTGAACAGATCCACTAATTAGCAAAAAATGATCGCATGAAAATTGAGGTCTCCAACGTTTGCTGAATTTATACTCAAATATTACAGCCTAAATGTAAACATTGGCTTGACGGCATGATGGACAGCATAAGGTTGTTCAATCAAGACATAATTTTTGTATTTATCTAAATTTCACGAAATGAAACAAATAGTCTTGTTAACCACCGAGGCATGAGGCAACTGTTTTAATCCTGTTCGTTGAAGAACGTTAGACTGAAGAAATTTACGGATATAAACTTCAATGAGTTTTCGACTGCTGATGTAGTACCTAATTATTGGTAAATTTAGATATTTTTCTGTTAGCAGTGTAATGACAAGCAGATTCAAAGGAGACACTAGTTACCACTATGGATTTTAACATGTATTTTAAATAAGTCTCTACACCCTCTGTATGTCAATCAGAATTTCAAATATCATGTGATTGTCTCGACAACTAGTTGTCCATGTGCAATTTTACAGGTTTGTGTACGTTTACATGTATCCATTATCAGTATGTAAACGTTTTAGATGTCTATCCGTGGATGCTTAACACTGTATCGACATTATTATTATTGTTATCATTATTTTCACGCAGAATCCTTTTGGTCAACAGTTGTCATCTGCTGTGTTCCCAATGATACAATTTACCTTTAGTCTTTGATGTTGGTTCGGTGTCTTCTGAGCTTCAATATCTTGTCACCAGGCTTGGTGACATCCTCAGCACTAACTTCATGATATCAGTCTTCATTGTGGATATGATTATCCCCTCTAATCTTTGTATCTCTACTTGATCTGCATAAATTGTTCATTTTAATGTCGCTACGCTTCATCGCATTTCTCAGGCAATGTAATGAATGTATTTATGTATATATTCCTGTACTGCATCACAGTATAAATAATAAAGCATGCTGAATATCCGGCTGAAAGGTTGTTCTGAAATTTATGCATATATTAGATCCTGACTTTTTCTCCTTAATTCGTTGCTTGTTTTAAAATTTGGTAGGGCTTAGTTACATATTTGTTAGCCATTCCAATTATTCCTTTGATTTTGAACGCCATCACACGTGTAATTCACCTGGTCCGTACTTATTGATAGCCAAAAATAAGGCAACAGACTAATTTAAATAACAAAGGGAAATTTATTGAATAGTCAAAATAAGGGAAGGTTTTTAAACTTTTGGTAAACGCATATGCTTGCGTTATAGGCGGTGGTTGTAAAGACACAAGGATCTATATAACAAAGAGCTAATAACATCATACTAACAAACTTGTATTGAATAAGGCAGGTTCCAGAGAATTGGACTATCCCTTCCTAACGTCGTTAATTTATTAGCTAATATACTAAGTATTTAAAACTTGATATTTAATTGTTATACTATGGTCTTTTGAAATCTACTTCCAATGTAATTAACAAATGGAGACTGATCTTAATGTTTTATTCATTCAAACTCTCATGTTCCTTGTGTTTCACCTGTACTTCATTTCGTTAAAAATATTGAATACTCAGATGAGTGGACACTCAAGCTGACAAATATTAAGCAGAATAGGAGTGGCTTTAAATGCCATCCTGGCAACCACCGAAAAAACCAGTTAGGTTTCTTCATTTCAGCCGGACATACAGTTTTTTCATAGAATTGAGAAACACAAACGACTATTCCAGAAGTTGTTTGGGTGGTCTTTAGAGTCACTCTAAAATGGATTGTGTTGAATATGCTTTACCAACCTACTTTACTGATTTCATACACCAAGTCGCCCGCTAATTAGATCTCTCTGACAAACCCACTCACTTTCTGTGAGTAAATACTGCCGTATGAGTCATCAAAAGTCTAGCATTTCTTTCTTATATTCACGGCCCATTTTGTGAGTGGTAGGTTTCCTCCCTGTAGACATACATATATACCACTCAATCATTTTGTATGTTAGTAGAGTAATCCACCATAATGATTAACTTTTATAGATTGAATCGTTGGCTTTTACTGACTAACCAGCCTGTCTTCAAATGTGATTGGGATTGTAAGCCTGGCGAAATTTCTCTTGACATAAGCATTAAATTTAAATGCATGCCTACAGTATTCAAGTTATAGTTACACCAATACTGAGCCCAAATGATAAATTTTAGTATTTTGATAGGTCACTAGACAGTAACCAATTTCATATTCTCCAGACCTTAGTATTGACCGAGTTCTACCTATCATTTGTTATGTGATCAACAAGCTAGGCTACTCAGCATTGCGGTGCACTTTGATTGATGTTAGACTGTTATAGGTGATTGGAAGGAAGCATTCCATCTAGTTTTCATGCTTGTTGGCACTCTTTGGCAAGGCAGTCTGCATCCTCCAGAGAACTGTTATCTTCTCAGAGGCCAGAACTCGCGTCCCCCAATGATGCGTTTTGCAAGGGTAGCGCTGACAGCTTAAAAATCAGCCCAGACAGATTAATGGTAATGTCACTAACTGCAGTAGTGGGTTGTTTCAGTTCCAGTCTCTCAGAGAACATCACTTTCCCCTAAGTTACAAATATGTCTTGCTGACTAGTGATAATAAGCTCAAAACTAAGGTCCAAGGCTTCCTTCCGATTGCCTGCAACCACCTAACACCACAACTCATAATTATGATATTCGGCTTTTTAGTTTCTCCCGTTTCACTCCTGCTAGTTTTGTACAAATGCTTTATTTGAGTCTTAGAGTGGAGGTGTTTTGCAACAGATTTTTTACAGTCTCCCTACTTAAATAAAACACTTTTCAGTGTCAGATTGAGTATTTTGTAGGTAACTGATCGACTTGTGGGTAGTTTTCCTTATTAAATGAGTTGGAAAACCTTGAAAACCAAATACATCTGGTAATCAATTCACTCAAGTTTAGGATTGATGAGAAATAAGCACACGTAGGCTTCAATTCTCACAGTAGGTCAGTCTTAAACCAATAGGTTAGAAGCTAATTATTGTCAAGGCAATTGTTTCTTCCCAAATAGGTTTATTCGTGACCGATAAGAATCGCATACGACACACTTTTTCAAACTCAACTGTTATATTTCTCATCTAATCTGATACTTAAATGCCAATCTTTCTGATTAAAAATTTCAGCCACCTGAATAGGGAATCTAAAATAACATCAAAAAATTACTTTCAAAAACTTCCACTGTTCTTTCTCATGAACTTTTTCCATAGAAGAATGCTTCTGACTTTGAACACTAGTGTATCCGAAAATTTTATGAACTATTTATTTTTTTATACCTAGTTTTTGTCATATGGTTTCGAAGATTTTAAGCAGTCTATTCGATAATTTGACCAACATTCAAGAATACTTTCGTGCTACAGTGAGTGGTAAACCTATAAGTATTTAAGGAATTCGACTCCATAAAGCAAACATTCATCACATATTTGCAAATTTATTTCGAAATAAACTTATTACTTTTCAAGTTGGTATTCATCATGGACTGAGATCAGTTGGAGAACCAATGAAAACCTGGCAGCACTGGACATATGTTTCGTCCTAGTATGGGATTCCTCAGTAGTCCACATTAATGACCTCACCAGCCCTCGAGCAATTACTCATAGATGCCATTCTATGAAAGTCACTCTATATTGAGAATTGATTAAATTAGGGGACTGTGGATCAATAAACTCCGACCCAGTGGCTAAATGGTTAACGCGTTCACCATGAAATCTGAAGGTCCTGAGTTCAATCGTTTGCCGGGTTGTGCATACATACTGCAGACGAGTCCCATACTAGGATGAAACAGGTGTGCAGCGCTTTTGGATTTTAAGTGGTTCTCTAACTACTGTCAGGCCTTGGTGATTACCAACTTGAAATCAATTAATCCGCACAAACTTCCAGGCTAAGCTTGTAATGGTTAGTCTTGTGAAAACACATAGACACTGACAGTGGTCAAAATTAAATAGATTACAGCTGGAATGCGGTATTATGAACAGAAGAGTTTGAAATTGGTCAAAAGGCTTGGTAACAGTATCGAGCCAAGATCTATAGGAAAACTGTATGTATACTGAAAACTGTGGTGATAATAACGATAACAGAAATAAAGTCTGACGTCATATCTTGTAGTTACTTGTCGTAGATCTAACCGAATGTATCGGCTACTATTGTCGCATGGGTTTCTGAGTGGATGACTCAATAATGCCAGTAATTTCCTTTTGTTACTAATGATGGTCAGTGATTAAAGATGGAGTCCAAGATGAACGTTTCATTCCATTGAAGCTCCATCAGCTAGAGCCAGCCTACCGAATAATGGATACTGGCTTAAAATCTTAATGGGAACAACATAACTGACTGTAAAGCAAGTACATGTAGCTAATGAAACCTAAAATAGGACAAAATGAGCATCTTAGATTCCACCCCTAGCCACTAACCATCATTAGTATCAAACAAATATGAGGCTTATCAAAAGAAGTAAACTTAAAGACTATATAGTGTGACAGGAAAAAAGTAATTAATGAAGCTAAAAATGGCAGCTTACTACCCTTTCCTTCTACATGTAGAGATGTGGATGTACAACTCAAGTGGCATGGGCCTCTGAATTTGTGAACATTTTCTAGTTCCGCTCTCTGTTGATCCTCGTAAAGAAGTTAAAATCATGATATCATGTCCATAGTCCATTGAATGCCTTGCTGCAGAATTCCACTTAATTTTCCTTCCTGTATGCTTCAACCATTTAAGTAGATACTCAGTCATGCGGGTAAACAGATGTTTCATTCTACCACCAGTGTAGTCTCTTCCACACTTCCATTCGAATTTATATTTACATTTTGAAGTGAAAAGGATTGGAATCCAGTCTTTTTATGTTTATTGCATTACCCGTTTTCTGACGCTAAAGTTCATGAGTTTGGCGGCCTTGATCTATTTACGTCGAGTGCGTCATCACCTTAAAATGGTGAACTGGTGAGAATTAGCTTTTTGATACTGTGAAGAAAAAAACTGTATACTTTTTTTGTAAAACATTCTGAATATGCCTTCTTAGATTTTCGGAAGACGCTCATTTCACTTTCAATAGTTCTAGAGGAACAGATTCACATGCCTTTATGTAACAGTATTATTACTACATTCCGCTTATATTACCTCCTTAAAAACTCTGTAGGATGAAGATGTTGTTCCATACATTGTGGTTTTCTAGAAATGGGGATCTTGATAGATTCATCAGTCCCATTCACTAAGGAAGCATTCAAAAATCTGATCATACCATTTTCTCACTACTCTGTAGTTAAACTCAGATGTGGATGAAATTAGTTTGAACTCTTCATCGGCGTTTCTGCTTCTGACTTGTTTTTATATGCAATGGAGATGGCAGTAAAGTACTACTGTTGTGGGTTTTTGTCTGTAAGAAACACCCCAAGCAAAACTAGTCCCCAGGCTTGATAAAAACAAGTCAATACAAAAGGGACTAGAAAGTTTTCTACTGCAGAAGCATCATTTTGATAAAATAAAGGACTGTCAAGTTCGAAAATTTGTTCCCGGTAAATAAAAGTAACAGCTTTCTCAACTCTTTCTTTGGAATAGGGATATTATCAACTTCCTACACAGAAAACCAATGGCTTTTCAACCTGTACATTTGTGAACGGAGATACAATGTCAAATCAGACAGAATTTGCTATCAGTATCATTTAAATCAGTGACATTTCAGACGAAGGGGAGTATTACAAACGACACAGTTTGATTATTCTACATAAACACTGATCTGCTTTATGATAATGGGGATTTATCACTGATAATGTAGGTCTTAAAGGTACTCACCAACTCCAGAATTTGCAATCCATTTGTATTGGTACTTTTAAGTGTTATCATCAATATACTTAGACTTTAGAAGCTGTTTTGGATGTTATAGCATTTTCATTTCGATGCATGGAGTCCTATCTTTAGCATGAATATTCATTTTAAATTTCTACACGTCTGAAAGTATTTTTTCCACCTTTTTAATATAGCTGTCTTTGTTCATAAGGGCTATGCATTTCCTCTTCAGCGAAGTTAAACATAACAATATGCTTGTTCTTTGAAGTTCACGTAACGTTCTCTAGTGTTCTTTAGAAGAAATAACCTCTTTCTGGTTAGAAGATGCAGTTTAAAAACGATATACAAAATTAACTACCTTAGTTTTGAACCAAATTCCATTATCACTAGAGGCGGTATTAAGACCAGCGGGTTGATCTTATAAGCTTTCAAACTGGACTGCAACTTCAGTTTATTCCATATTCCTGACAAGTACACAAAACTGAAATGTCATGACTACTAAGGTAGTAGCATCATCACCAAAAGGAATCAATACAATTGAAGCTGTGTTCGGGAAGCCGATAGTGATGTCGAAGGTTAGTGTAACACTAATGCTGCAGAAGAGTTCAAAGAATTATATATATATATATATATATATATATATATATATATATATATATATATATATTCAGTTCCTCTAGCAATTACCAACTGCATTCATCAAAAGATTGGAGATCCAAATCGTTTACTTAATAAATTTGAATGTATGGAGAGAGATACGATCTCTGTCAGTCACATGATAAGTGTCTGAATAAAGAGCCATTACTTTAAGAAATTATGTATTCTCATTTTTAGAACCACAGGAAATAGGCAAATTTGAGTTAACGTTACAAAGCTACCAAAAAGTCGAGGGAATTCGAGTTTTAATGCACATATCACATGAAATAAAAATTTTGAATTTATCATATGATTTAATCTTTTATAGTTGCGATTTACGTTTACAATGTCACGTTAATGCAAAGCTCACATGTCTACTACTTAAATAGTAAGTGTGGCTGAAACCAGTTCTCACGAGCCATTCGGAAAGGGTGACTTTAAAGGCCACCCTAGCAGCAGTCAACCAATTAGATCTCTTCATTTCGGCTGGAAAGGCTGATTTTCACTCCCCTAAAGGTCACCCTATCAACAAGTGAAGTAACAAATCAGACTTCTTGATGAGAATCTACCTTTCCAGCAGAAATAAACAAACCTTACTGGGTGTTGCTAGGGTGACCCTTAAGGTCACTCGCTTTCATGCTTCGATGAGTCATTCAACAAGCTGAAAAACAGATCATAATAAAAAGGTCCGAAGTTTGGATTTCAAGGTCATACTTGAAATTGACTTATAAATCTTAGTGCAGTAATCTGAGGCACTAAAAGATCTTATATACTTACTGTTCACCTAAGAGATATAAGCAGAATTCTTATTTACCTGAGGGTTTTACCATTTAGTAGATAACTCGGATCATTGCAAGATGACTCAATGCCATATAGAGAAGATGGTACTTAATATAAGCACAGAAACTGGAGACCAAAGTAAAAATTAATTTAGCATTCGATTCATTTGTTTGTTACAGAAAGCAGCGACACAGTATCATTTACTAAACGACTTTTCCGTAACTTATTTTATCACTGACGTTTTGAGATAGCCATGGTTTGACAGATTAATATTGATACTCGGTGATGATTGAAGGTCGAATGAAAACTTGGGCCACGGCGGGATTCTATCAGTTTATTTCTTATAGCATATTATCTCCAACATCTGGTGCTTTTAGTTCTGATGCTTGTCTTTTTTTCATTAGCATTACGATTTTCTCACACTCCTGGAACAAATGCTGCATCATTTCCATTAGATGCATTAAGTACTGATTTGATGAACGAAGATTATCTAGTCAGTTTCTCTCCTTATAGAATTGTATAAGCATTTCAGAATGTTGTTTTGTCCCACTTTATTACGTACCACTGTATATATTGCAGCAGCTGAGTCTTCAGCAAATTATCATTCTAAATTTAGCTAAGTTACCATGCTCTATCAAATCGATTGACCTCGATCAACTAGTTGAATCCATATATTTTACCCCACAGTCATTTCATGCTATTCAGTGATTGAAGTTACTTCATCCAATTGGGTCGACAGGGTTTCTCTCTGTGTGAATTTGTAGATTTCAATGTCACCTTAACCCAACCGAATTTAGAATACTAATTAGGGTTACTGACATTCCTTTCTCATATAGTTAAATTGCTTCAAATTCGCATCTGGCACTAATTCTTTATTCGTTGTAAATATTCAAATAAATTTAGGGGTAAGTTACTAAATAGTGAAGTCTGTCATGTGTCACTTTTGCTCGTTTAATAAGATTCCTAGCCCCATTACTGAAACGTTTAATTAAGCCTGCCTTTATTGATGAAGAGTGAAGGGAATTAAAACCCATGTATCTACTTCAGTGCGATGATTTTCTATCGATACTGGTACTTGGTTAAACTTTTGTCTTCGCTGTGTTTTGTAGTCTTTCACAGATAATTTCCCCCTGTTTTTCTTCTAACTAGAATTTGAATAGTTTCTAATTGGACATAGTAGGAAGGCAACGACATAGAAGAGAATTAGTTCAAAATACAATGGATTGTGTTGTTGAGGTTATGAATAAGTCAAAACCAACCGTCACAAATCTAAACAGCAATCGAATTCTGGATTGCACGGAATCAGTTTACAAGAAGTTCAGAAACAAGTGTTTCACAATCCAGCAAGTAAAAACTGTTGCTTTGTGTTAGCCCTTGTTTCCATTCCCAAAAATACAAATTGATAATATAAGCACTTCATATTTGTGACAGAAAAAAGAAATTCAACATGTTCTAGAAAGCCCAGTATTACCTATTACACTGTTTGGTTGCTTGGTATCCAGCTTCAACCAAAAAAATCCATTACCCTTGTATGAGAGTATAATCTGGATACTGGGATAGAGTATAACTCAGTTACTGTTCTATTACTATGTATCACAAACGAAAACTGTAGATATTTACCGCATAACTTTTCAATTACAACTTATTACCCATAATCATATGAGTTCATATAATTAAATGTCATCCAATAAGTCATACTGTTTCACTGTGATAAGTATAGCAGAAGAACTTACAGTGAAAGTTGGTTCAAACTAACAAAGGTTGAAGGTCTCTGAGTTGCATGCAGGCTATTAAATTTTAGGATATCCCCTAAGCAAGATGAGTTTTAGTGCTATCTAAATATCTTCTGATGAGAAATATCGCTTCAATATCACAAAATAGTAAGCCAAAAATTAACAGGTTACTGAGTGAGTTAACTGATGATGGAGTAGTGAAATTCATTTCCGTATGAAACTAAACACCATGATAACAGGTGAAATTTAGAGTGACTCTAGAGGAGATCTTTATAACTGCTGACGTAGCTAATCAGGCTACTAAACATTATGGAAAAACAGAGGGAAAGCATTGGCTAGCCTAGTGGTTTCTAGGTTGGGCTTTACAGCCATTCTTGAACTAAGTTACAAAAACCTGATTTATGCAGAGACTTTAAGGCAACCCTAGCAACTCCTGAAATAACCAGTTAGGCTTCGACATTTTTGATGGAAAAGTATTTTTCCTTAACATGAAATGTAATTAGCTATCTCAACATTCCTAAGGTGGCCTTTAGCGTCTCTACCTGTGATCCAGAGTGACTAAAGACCCACTATGACAACTAGGAAAATAACTAGTTAAACATCTTAGTTTTTTTTACAAAGATTACTTGGCTGACTGAAATACAGAAGCACAACTGGTTATTACAACGGCTTAGGGCGGCCATCAGGGTAACCTTGATCCATGCTTTGGCTTGGTTTTTGTTTCTTAACCTAAAGCTCGAGTATTGTGAATAGACTGAGTATGATGACAACCGAATGAATCGTTGAGTTATTGCAATAAAAAAAGGTTACTTTAAAACATGCCCTAGTAACTGTTCAGATAACCAATCTCCCTCCTATATTTTAAGATAAGGTATATGTCTGTAGCTCGACTTTAAAGCCACCCTAGAAACTTCTGAAATAAGCAATCAAATTTCAGTATTCCGGTTAAAAAGGGTGTTTTCTTAAAATAAAGAAACTCAATTGGTTATCGCAGTTGTTGCTAGGGTGACCTTAAAGTCACTCTAAGTACAGATTAGGTGGATCGATTTAAGAGTGACTTTAAAAGGCCACGCTATAGCAACTGCTGAAGTGACCAATCAGGCTTCGATATTTCCCATGGGAAAGTACTTTCATACGAAATAGAGGAATGTAATTGGCTATCTCATCAGTTGCTAAGGTGGCCTTTAAAGTCACCCTTTACCATACAGGAGGGGACAAAACGGTATTGTGTGGGTGTTTGGCCCTATGTCAACAAATGATGCATATTTTGTTTCCTTTCTTCACTTCATTATTACACCCTCACACTAGTGGTGACTCATCCATTTCAAATTTGAAACGATTGGCCTTAGTGTCCTTGATTTGGGTCATTGTAACTTTCATGGAATAAATTTTATGTAAGATTATGTTGCTACTTGTTTAGATGAATTAGTTTTCGTAATATATGGGAGATGTGGATCATCAGACAGAAACAACCTAATGACATAGTGGTGATACGCTACGGGCGTTGTGAGAGTCTCGAGTTCATAATAGGCTGTTGTTAGAATAATAAGTCTGCGCTTTCTTTTCGTATTGCTCCCAAATCTAATAGCACAACGACTATTATGCCAATAGAGTGACTGTACACCAATGCTATACAGGGACCTGATGGATAGCCTTGAAGCTCTGAGTAATAAATACCAAGAGAAAGGACAAATCGCTTAAATATCATACGCTAAATGGCTATTTCGTTTGGCCGTAGAATACTTAGTCAATTTATAGCCGTGAAATACATAACTATTTAAAAGATGTACATATTTTTCAAAAAAACGTCGTTTAAATCACAAATGGCCTAATGTAGATCAAAGAAGGTTTTCTCATTCAAATATGTTACTAAGTAACATGTGTATTTCAGTAATCATACCATTTTGGCAATTCTTCATAGGTGAATTTATGCATTCATGTATTCTCGATGACCAGAATTATTAGAAAGGTTAACTGAAGTATGCATCTTCAGATATCAGTCGAAGACCTAACTGAGTTAGAAGGTTCAATTAGTAATCAGTTCCCAGCTTCACTTCATCTAAGCAGAATAACAGTAGTTATCCCTTTTTGCAACAAAGTTAAATGTAAAACTTGGGTACTGTAGAAAAATGTAATTCAGTATGAAATATGTTTATTTGATATATCTCAAAGAGATACATTTCTACACGATGCGGTCCAAACACAACTGATTGCTCGTACTCAGATCAAAGTGTTACGTAGCGACAAAAGGCAGCCAATAGGGGAGTTGTTTCCAAGTCATGATTAGATCATGTTCAGGTCATGATTTATGCATGTGTTGACATGAGAACCTGATTAGAGAAGCTAGACCTCATACAAGAAATCGGATTGGTTCACTTATGGCTTCACTTTCCGAGAGTTTTGCAAATACATATATGTCATGTATTTGCCTAGCAAAAGTCGTCGCTGTTCTTTCCAGTCACAGGCCGTCTTCGTCTTCTTATTTCTACGCGGCTCAGTGAAGCAGGAGCTACTGAGGGAGGTCAGTCGTAAAGGTATTCGGTTGAGGTGTCTATTGAGTCTCAGTATTCATTATACCCACGCTCGCGACCCCACCACTCGGTCACAACACAAAGTAATCAAGTAACTTCAGATAGTTCTATCAACTCGTATTCTCTGTTTTTAGTGTTAGAATTCAAATTTCCATATTTCCTGAATAGACTCTGCGTCTTTTTTTACTGTATGATTTAGGCACTGAGTTTATGAACAAAGATTCGGTAATCAGTCACTCCAATTGACTTTATTGGCCTATAGTACAGTTGTAAAGTCCAATCCTATAGATAAGGTGAGTGTTAGTGTATGCATTGTAATAGCTGAGTTTCTTCCCCAGGTCATTGGTCTTGCCTTGGGTCTACCACTCCTAATTTTGATAGGTTCACTTATGCACTAAAGACCTAACTTACCCAGATCTGTTGGTTTGACCGATGTATTTGACGCCGCAATCATTATGGTACTTGGTAGATCAAATAATTTTGTTTTTGGTCAGTAGGATCCTTAAGTTGACAAATTTCATAGTTTAGTAGTTTTACAGGTTTGACTGACACTCTGGTACCAACCTTTTTCGGAATTCTACGTAGTTTCTGTTGTTTCTTCTTTACATGCTTACACAACTGAAGCCATGAAATTCTTCCTACTTATATTGTTATCAATATGCATAGTACTGTCGCTGTTCAGTTTCTTATGTGTTCTTGCAACTTTCATAATAAAATAAAAAGGATGATTATTTCAAGTTGTTATTCATCGTAGACTGACATCATTTGGAGGAACAAAGGAATCCTGGGATGATTGTTGGTAATTAATGCTTTCTTCATATGTTCCAACTCCTTATCTAGATCCTTAGATTCGCTAGTGAGCTTTCTAGCCCTGTTATTTAAACATTTCACTAAACTCAATTCAATTGATATGGGATGAGATGAGATGAACTCTAGATACCTTAAAGAATGTGCTCGTTTCCTAAATTAGCATATGTTCTTCCTTTTTTTTATTGCCTTGAAACCCAACCTAGTTAATTTTCCTTACTATTTTTCTAACTGCTAAATAAACTGAGTCTCAACTTGTAATGAGTTTGTGCAAAGAAGTGATCGATATGTCCCGATTTCAATACAAGAAAGTGCGTCACCTATTTATTTACACCATATCTCAGGGGTCTGACGACAACTTAACGTAGGAGTAAAACTTAGGGACTGGTAGATCATAATCCAATTTTAGTTTATTTATTAGATTTACCAAACACTGAAGCAGTATTATTTATTGGATAAAGTCCGGGACGATTTTTTGTCCACATGATATCAAAGTAACTCGTTAACTTTGAGATATGGTAATATAGTTCTAATTCACTTTCCTTCTTTGTAATATAGATAGTTGGATTATCCATATACTTGGAGCAGGTGCTAAATCATTCCTGTTGCACGTATTTGGTGCTGACTTAATCAGATAAGGTTCAGTTGTATATCTCCCTCCCTCCACTGTTAGTTTTGAGGAGTATCACTCTTTTCCTTCCTAATGTGTATGATTGATCCATGGAGAGCTATAAACGAGATTTCCTCTAGATTCTTTACTTATCAGGACATATCAATCATGATTCGACTAAGCTTTTGTGCTCAGACAGCCTAATTGGTCCTGGCTCACCATTTTGAACCATGCATTTGACCTCACAATCATTGAAGTGTATTTAGTACACCAAAATTATTTGCATGATAGGATCAATAGGATCTTTTAATCCATAAAGCATGTTTCTTAGTGAGTCTGTAGGTTAATATGCCACTTCATTCTTGGCCTTATTCAGAATCCTATTTAAAATGTCTCTGTTCTCTTCCTTGCATGGTAGCACTGTGGACGTTTTGAATTTTCTCCTGATAGTCTCACCATTATAATTATCACTTGTGTAACTATGACTATTCAAGTTTCCGTTCAATTTCTGATGAATTTAGCGATAAATTCGAGTGGATGGTTATTGAGGTGCAAAGTATCCCTATTTGTCTAGTTTTTTTGTCTCAGATTTTCTGTCGTAATAGTAAACTTTTGAGGTGATGAACATACCCAACCAACAACAACAACAACAACAACAACAACAACAAGAAGCTCCAATCACCATCAACGGGAGAAACTGAAAGGAAGTAACCTCCTTCACCTATCTAGGCAGCACTGTTTCAAATACAGGCGGTGGGGGCACAGACGAGGACGTCAAAGAAGCCAGGATCGGAAAGACAGAAGGACAGGCGTTCACTAGCCTGCAATCAGTGTGGAGATCTTCTGCACTCAACTCAGCATAAAGCATGAACATGATACGAATTTTCAACACGAACGTGAAGTCAGTGCTTCTGTGTGATTGTTGAGAGACTTGGCGTGTTACGAAAGTGATTTCCAACAAACTACAGACATTCATCAACAACTGCCACCCATACTGGCTCGTTATTGAAGCTCAGATGGCCAGAATAACAAGAATAAGTCAGAAGGAACTCACTGTGGCTGGTGACGAACCAACCAAGAAGCTATCACTGAACAAATATGTAGTAGAAGGAAGTGGAGATGGACTGGATTGGATTGGATTGGATTGGGCATACACTGAGAAGGCCGACTGTGGACATCACGCGTCATGCCTGACCCTCGAGTGGAACTTCGATGGGAAGTGGCAAGTTGGGCGTTCGAGGTGAGGGTGACATGGAGGAGATTGTGTGAGGAGGAAATGAGGGATTGTGGGCTATCGTGGAGCCAGGTTGAAAAGACTGCAGAGAAGAGAGTGGAATGGTGACGTGCTACTGAAGCCCTATGTTCCATTAGGTACCCAGGGAACAAATAATGATAATAACAATAATAATAATCGTAGACTTTTATGCTCTAGTTACTCGGATATTTGATGAAGAGAACTGATATAGTACAAGATGATTTGAAATCTGGGTAGCGATTCCGATTTGGTTTCCTGTAGACACTAGTGTCTTAACTCTTATTTCGGTTTATTTTACACTCCAAAATAAGTAGAACCCAATCGGATACAATATGCTATTGCCTCGTAATACTGTTATTATTAACATTATGAGGTGCCATATATACTTCGTTTAGAAGTATTGGAGCCATATTCGAAAAGTTTAATAGTTGTCATTCGTCGATGGAATATGTATCAGAATTTGATGATAACTCGAAATTTCATTTCTTGGTTTGCTTAAAAATTCAGTTTATAGAAAGCCTACGTGCAAAGTCAGTACACTCATATCTTAGCTTGATTCCACTAAGTAAAAAAATAGATCTAGTTCATTCGCTTCCAGTCATAATTATAAAGATCTATACAAATTATATGACTGAAGATGAACTGGAAAGTTTCGACAAGTGCTCTTGCGAAAGGGATATTCTTTCAGATTCATTGAAAAAATTCTAAGTCAAGCAGCATACTGAGAAAATCCTCTTAGTCGCGAAGAAAACTTTGCTTACGAAAGTTGATTTTCGGGGTGATCCTGAAGCAGAGATCATGAAGAACCCTTAGACCAGATCAGCAAGAAATGCATCCCCTACAGCTGAACTTTGGGTCATTTTCTCTAATCGACAATTATTTCGCAGATAATATTAGGAATAAACTGCTGCTGTGGGTCACACCATTGTATGCTTACACATTTACTTGGTTTTAAGATTAGTTATATAGGCAGAATAAAACGTACACTTCCCAAACGCATCTTTGAGAATTATTTCACATGGTTATCAAATGATCAGTGCAAACCTACAAACAATTCAACAATTGAACACTCGGTTAGTTCAATTTACAGTGCTACACCAAAAATCTCGATTGAAATTGTCCATAAAGTTAAACCAAACGGTTCTTAAGGAGTATTTTTTTTGTAACTTGTACGCACCAGAATGCTGACAATTCATCAATATAAGCCCAGACTCCATGTGCAGCGGAAATAGGATTAATCTGTACTTTTGTCGCAGTCTTAATTCACCCTTTTTACTTATCTGTTCTCATCACTAATTATTAGTTCACGACTGACGCCTTCAATGAAATCCCCGCCTCTTTTTTCACCTTATTTTCATCCATTATATCGAAGCTTCATAATTTCACTTCACATCTAGAAACAATTCTCACCGAAATGAACTCCTTACGCTTCTGATTTTCAATAATTATGTCGTACATTGCTAGGTAATTTCTTTCTAGCTTTGAAAACAACTTTTTATTCTACTCTTGAACGTTATAATAATGACATAACCGCACCGTTTTGATTTATGATAGACTACTGTTTGTTTCCAATGCTTCATTCAGTTAGATCCTCAAAAAGGGGAGGTTGCTTCACTGAATTGTTTTTCTAGAGTTTGACACTCATTGACAAGCCTCATATCTTACCTCTTAAAGAAACTAGTCTCAAAGTTTCAGATCACATAACTAACATGTCACTGTTCAAGTACTGAATAAGGATCTGACGACGTATATTTTCTCAGTTGTTCTAATTCGTAAGTTTGCACAACTGTCGTTCAATTTCAGCAGTTAGGGTTCCTCCTTATACTCCGTCTTCCCTAATCACCTAAATCAAATCATCCGAATAAAGTTTACGAAGGTCAATCTCGAAGCCAGTCATCATTGAATACCATATCAGTGTTTAAGTAATTTCTTGAAGCGGGAGGGATTTACATAAGAATATCAAGGCAGGCTTCACCAAAGAATCGATGTCAACCAGGGAGACAATGAAGAATAAGGAGCACTGAATAGCCGGTTCGGTAACAGATCGAGTCTTAAATTTTCATATTTTAGAATAAACACCTTACTGTCTATGTAATAATTAGTCGTATGTTTAACATTTGAAATACATAAAAATAGGTCATACTGTGATTCAATAGCTGTTGATAGTTATATTAATGTCTCTAACATTTACTTGGCATGAAGTATCTCGGTACTGATTAGTTATAAAGATAATAACGCGATGTAAATAATTATATAGGTCATCTGACGAAAATATTTATTGGATGCTTCATTTCACATTTACTATATACCAACAAACATCATTTTACGTTACTTTGTTGAATAGAACTTCACAACTTATGATCAATTAGAAATGAGAGACTGCGTAGGTGAAAGGGGAGAGATAGCATCACAAATTAATGTTTTCCTGGCCTTGATTCTTCAGTACCTCTGTGTGGTCAGAGAAGATTTCGACACGTGTATTTTACGTCAATTCACTAGACTAGTCAAAAACAGCATGTTTTGGTTAGTGTCGTAAACCAATGAGACGTAGTAATGGTAGTGGTAGAAATTAATAGGTTAAATTGTATTGGCTTGAGTGACGGTAGTTAACAACAATGTTCTGAAACGTACGATAAAAATATGTACTATATAAGTTAAGAATTAATTCATGAAAATCAAGATATTGTCACATTTACCTACTTAATTAAAATGTAATACCATTTGTATTCAGATAGCCTACTTAGAACTTTTGAACATCACGTGCTCTTGGCATAGATGGTAGAAAAATGAGTCAGCCAAATAACTTCTTTATACGATCCAAAATTACCAGTGCATTATAGTGATGATGAGTCTCTTTTGGGGTTGAATGAAGAAAGCCATCAAGTACTCTGAGCATAAACTTATATTCTCTCTGAAATCCTGCATTATATACCTGTATTGAAGATAACGCAGAAACGTTAGTCGATGGTTGAGGTAGTGAAAGTTAAGGTTTGAAGAATGATATAACTGCCTACAAGTTGAAGTATGGATTCTTTTCTACAACAAAGAAGTTTGAGTTTGCCATGCATTTCTGCACAACTCACCCTACCCTCATTAGAGATTCGAATGCGTTATTAATAGTACATGTGGAGTAAGCTTTTGAAAGCCAAATTAAATTGTTTTCATTTATAGGGATATTTCGTTAGTTATCAAACGTACCTGTCTGATGTGAGTAAACCGATCAGTGGATTCTGCCACTTCGTCTCTTGTTGATTACATAGATATTGATGCAGACCTGTTATGAAGCGATAGGTGAGAAACCCATCCGTACCAATTTTACATTGTTAATTAACACAACATTTTGTAGATGCCATGATTTGAAAGGACTGTTCCATCTGAGTACTCCGAATCAGTCACCTTAAGGAACAGCTTACTAAAAGCCTTGATAGTGTAATGAGTTTTGAGTCGGAAAACATCCTCGTCACCATGAAACAAGTCAAAGGTTTTTTCCAGTGGAAAACACTACCAAAGGAGAACTCGACTGACAGAATTAAATAATCTCTTCATGTGAATTGATAAATGTCAAAGCAATAAGATTATTATTTTAAGCCAGTGACAATAATTATTGGCAAAAATATAACTGCTTACCCTGCGACTTTGCGGTGACCTCAGATAACAGTCTGACAAAAGAGCTTCCACTTACAAGTGCAATTTATTTTTAGCTGATCACTCAGTTACCTTATGGCGAATGATTTCAACCAAGTAAGAAGTCCTGTGAAAATATTCCTACCTAAGAAGGTTCGAGGAAGATAGTACACATTTTTCAAACAAATTCAAAACTTTGAATTATTATTGACTCGGAAAATTTCAATTATCCTTTCAGCAATAGCACAGAATGCTACTCAACACTTTCATACTTTAATGAAGCCTTAGAGATGATGGATTCAGGACGACCTGAAAACACTATTTTTTTCTCCTAAACTAGAGACCATCTTCATTAGTCTGCTATCGCTTGTGGAGACTACGCCAGTACTTTTTACTGACCTTGATATCAAAATTTATTTTTCTTTCCATTAGCTTACTTACCTTGTACATTTTCCTAAATGTCTATAACAAAAAATTTAGTTTATCTGTACAGTTGAAATAGCGTAGAAATATGCCGTGTTTCATATCTCCTATTTTCAACTTCTTTTTGCCCCTGTCTGCAACCAACTCTAATAGACTACTTTTTGAGAACTCTAAAATAAACTTGTCTCCTATTTAAAACGCTTTAACAGACGACTTAACGGTACTACTTCTCAGACGTTATCATCATCACATCGCTAAACTTATCAGATTGTGTTAACCGAGACTACACTTTTAGCATACTGGATCAAAAAAGTCTGTTTTTTTCAAAATATATGTGTTCATTGACATTCTGAATCAATATTTATTTTTGTGGACTTAGTTGCCTTATCTTTTAACCGTTTTGGTTACATATTATCATTATATTATTTTTCCCTTAGGTTCCTACTGGAACATAGGGCTTCAGTAGCACGTCACCATTCCACTCTCTTCTCTGCAGTCTTTTCAACCTGGCTCCACGATAGCCCACAATCCCTCATTTCCTCCTCACACAATCTCCTCCATGTCACCCTCACCTCGAACGCCCAACTTGCCACTTCCCATCGAAGTTCCACTCGAGGGTCAGGCATGACGCGTGATGTCCACAGTCGGCCTTCTCAGTGTATGCCCAATCCAATCCAATCCAATCCAGTCCATCTCCACTTCCTTCTACTACATATTTGTTCAGTGATAGCTTCTTGGTTGGTTCGTCACCAGCCACAGTGAGTTCCTTCTGACTTATTCTTGTTATTCTGGCCATCTGAGCTTCAATAACGAGCCAGTATGGGTGGCAGTTGTTGATGAATGTCTGTAGTTTGTTGGAAATCACTTTCGTAACACGCCAAGTCTCTCAACAATCACACAGAAGCACTGACTTCACGTTCGTGTTGAAAATTCGTATCATGTTCATGCTTTATGCTGAGTTGAGTGCAGAAGATCTCCACACTGATTTCAGGCTAATGAACACCTGTCCTGCTGTCTTTCCGATCCTGGCTGCTTTGACGTCCTAGTCTGTGCCCCCACCGCCTGTATTTGAAACAGTGCTGCCTAGATAGGTGAAGGAGGTTACTTCCTTTAAGTTTCTCCCGTTGATGGTGATTGGAGCTTGTTGTTGGTTGGGTATCTTCATCACCTCCACCTGTCTTCCCGACGTTCACTTGAAATCTCGTCTTCGCTACCCCGTCTCTTCTGTCAACTTGTTAGTTTTCGCCTGTAGATCTTCAAGTTTATGTGACATCAGACACAAGTCATCATTGGCGAAATCCAAGTCTTCCACGTTCTTTTCTGCGGTCCAGCCATTGTATCTCCCTCTTCTCGCTCCTCACTGTTTGCTGCATGATCCAGTCCACCACAATCAGGAATATCATGGGTGATAGTAGACAGTCTTGTTTTACTCCTGTCTTTACCTCAAAAGGCATCACTGACCTTCTCAGTGTGAATTACTCGGCATGAGGCGTTTTCATATAGTTGTTGAATGAGGCTGACAAAGGTTTGCGGTATTCTGTAGCATTGAAGCAGTTTCCAAATTACTTCACGGTTGATGCTGTCAAAGGCCTTCTCAAAGTCGCTGAAGTTGAGTTAGAGAGTTGACTGCCATTCTATACTTTGTTCCATGATGATACGAAGTGTAGCGTTGCAGTTTGGTCGGCATATGATTTGTACTTCCTGAATCCAGTCAATCAGCCCGTTCCGGCCATAGTTTTGAATGCAGCGCATCCTTAAGTCTCTCCAGGATTATGCTGTCTACTATTTTGTTTGGGGTGGACAGGAGCGTGATTCCGCGACAGTCCTTGCAAACACTGAGGTCCCCTTCTTCAGGAGTTTGACAAGGTAACCCTTCTTCCAATCAATATACAAGTACCTTCCTTTTCTTTCAGACCTTCTGCAATAGTGGTGTGAGCATGTCCGCTGTTGTCTCTGTGTCTGCTCTCAGTGCTTCCGGTGGAATTCAATCTGGTCCTGCTGCTTTCCCGCATTCAGCAGCTATATGACGCTCAGGAATTTGACCTTTGTTGGAGGATTTGTGTTCACTTGTAGTTCTGTGGCTGCAGGTAGTATTTCTGGACAAAGTGCAGGTGGTGGTGGTCGTGGTGGTGGTGAGAGTCGATTGAAGAGTTTTCTGAAGTGGTCAGCCCATCGTTTCCTTTGTTTCTCCTCTCCGGTAACTAGCTTCCTTCCCTTCACTATCTTTCATTGGTTTCGTCTGCGTTGATCTCTTCCCTCTGAAATAGTAACTTGGTTATTTGATATAATGTTGTCAGGTCTCCATCTCTCCTACCTGCAGCCTGTTCTGCTTCACTTGCTTGCCAGTGTGTCATGCAAGTGTCTTTTGTCTTTGCCTGCACTCTTCTTCACTTCTTAATCCAGTGTAGTGTTCTGTACATTGTACTCAGTTCCTCTTGTCGTTGTGCATCCTTGCATCCTCTGCTTCACCATCCTTTTCTCCTCTATCAGCTTCCATGTGTCCGTCGAGATCCATTCCTTGTCTTCCACCTTCTTCCTTCCTAATACGGTTGTGCAGGTTTCCTTCCACATCTCTTTCAAAGACTTCCAGTGTTCTTCCACACAGGTTTCTTCAGGGATGTCCCTCGATATCTCCCATTTTGTCTTGATGGCTGCCGCAAAAATTTTCTTTGTAGTTTCGTCCTTCAGTTTCTGATCTGGCTGTTGAACTTGAACTGTGGTCCATCGCCAACTTCTTTGAGCCTACATCTGCTCCTCTTCTTGACCTTGTGTCAAGTAGGCTGCCTCTCTCGATTGAAGAGCTTCTTGAAGTGGTCGGCCCATCGTTTCCTCTGTTTCTCTCCTTTCGTAATTATATTTCCGTCATCATCTTTTATTGGTTTCATCTGTGTTGATCTCTTCCCAGATAGCAACCTGGTTATTTGATACAATGTCGTCAGGTCTCTCTTACCTGCAGCCTGTTCTGCTTCACTTGCCAGTGTGTCGTAGAACTATCTTTTGTCTTTCCGTGCACTCTTCTTTACTTCTTTGTCCAGTGTAGTGTTTTATACATTGTACTCAGTTCCTCTTGTCGTTGTGCATCCTTGCACTGGTTTATCTTCTGCTTCACCATCCTCCTCTTCCTGCTCTATCAGCTTCAATGTGTCCGTCGGGATCCATTCCCTGTCCTGTCTTCTTTCTTCTTCCTTCCTAATACGGCTATGCAGGTTTCTTTCCACATCTCTTTCAAAGACTTCTAGTGTTATTCCACACAGGTTTCTTCAGGGATGTTCCTCGATAACTCCCATTTTGTCTTGATGGCTGACGTGAAGATTTCCTTTGTAGTTTCGTCCTACAGTTCCCGGGTGTTGTACTTGAATTGCGATCTATCACCAGCTTCCTTGAAGGCTTTTAACTTGATTTGGAAGGTTCCTTGCACTAGACAGTGAGTGGTGAGTGTGAACCTACATCTGCTCCTCTTCTTGACCTTGTGTTAAGTAGACTGTGTCTCCATTTTCTTGAGATTGAGATAAAGTCGATCTGATTTTTAGTGTGTCCTGGTGTCTGGTGAAATCAAATCCATGTCGCTTTGTGGATATCCTTGTGATTGAATACAGTACCTCCAATCACGAAATCGTTGAATGAACAGAATTCTGCAAACAATTCTCCATTCTCGTTCATCACCTCACCGAGCGCTTCTCCACCCATGGTTAGTTCTCTTCCTGTGTTTTCCCCTCCCAGTTTGGCATTCATGTCACCCATTCGAATTTTGATATCGCCAACTGACGTCTTGTCCAGTGTTGATTGCAGTTGTCAGTAGAATTCCTCCTTCTTCTCTTCATCTGCATTATTTATAGGTGCATAGTGAACCATTGAATAATTGTGATCTTCCTTCCTTTTGAGTTCAACCTTGCTGTTATGATCCAGCAGGAGGAGATTGGTTCCCACTGTATGAGAGCTTTTGATGCTCTTGGAAACATCATTATAGGCACTCCAAAGCTCAGTGTGCTCGTGGTTGTCATCTGGGTGATAATATCGGAGTAGATTATTGACTCTCCAGTTGGAAGTTTGGAGATTTCACTTCCATTCCATCTACTTTCGCGAATTCCCAGCACTTCAGTGCGATACCTTCTCACCTCATTTGCAAACTGGGCTGCCTTGCTGGGTTCAAACATGGTGCGGACATTCCATGTCCCCACGTTTGCTTTCGCTTTCATCGAAAGAAGCGAAGACACGTCGACCAATTGGCTTCCCGAAGGCTTTCACCAACCGGCGTCATTTCGCCTCTTCAATTCCAGCAGGAAATAATTTTGTTTTTATGTTTCATATTTTGTTTGTGCTTTTAAGTTTTTTTATGATGTTTTGTGGTGTAGGGTTGCTATCCCTATGCCCAACCTTCCCTCTTTACCCGGGCTTAGGACCAGCTAGTAACTAGTGAACTAGTTAACCAGGCGAGGTTGGCCTTCAATATGACTCTTATTTGTTTATTCAGCTTCTTCGAATCTGAAAAGTGGAGACTCAGTTGTCTACTAACAAATTCTCCACCTTCCTCATTAGCTGCATCGCTGTGCGAATGATTACGCAACTTCTCTGCGCTCTGGATATCAGCGCTTACTCTAGCTTTGAACGCAACTCTAAAGAAACAGCTTTACATTATTATTCAGTAAGATACCTTTATATTCTTAATATGAATAAGATAATTGTTATAGTGGTAATAATCACTTTATTCCAGACAATAAAAGTGATACATAGTGGAATTCTGAGCATGTAATATGTCAACAACCGACTGATAGATGCTACCTTAACGTGGTAGTCAGTTTCGCACATAAGAACTACCCAACGAGCTAAATTAGTGGAGTACTTTTTCCCATGAAAAACTACAATATCAGAAAGGTCTGTTGGATATTGCCAAGCTGAAAAGCAGTTACCTTTATAGTGTAAATTGCTGTGCCATAATGAGGGATCAGGGGGCAAAGTTGTACTCGTGGTTTAACGGGAGTGTAACAGCAGTCAAGTGTTTCCTTTGAATAACCAGCAGCACTATACTGATGCTATTTCCCATTGAGGTTATTGGAAGATCAGAAGAGGTACTGTTTTCGGAATTGAATCATGAATTAATTTATCCGCACTTAAGATTTACCATAACTAGTACTCCACACTGATCGAGGGATAACAGGGTTTGTAATCGTGATGTGTATATTTAAGGCATTCTCAAAAATCGGTCACAATCTTCATCTCAGTTGTCGAACAGAACTTCAGTATTTCATCAATACTGCCTAATCTCTTTTGTTGACTTTCTAACACTTCTGACCGTTTTCTCCCTTATTTCTCTATTTTTCATCTCGGTTGGTTCCTGATTGATATGCGGATATGAGGTGTGACAACCTGGACTATTACATAGTAATGCGGGCCCTATAGTTGGTATTGTGTGCATGCTTGTCTGTTTTTCAGACTAAATAATAATTAAGTAATGTTAATAATGATAGTGAAAATTTTACAGGGAATAATATTTGATGACCTTTTGTTGTTAGGTCATCATGTATTCTGAATGTAGGATGAAGAGAAAAACAATCGTAAATTCGATTATGGCTTATTCAGCCGACACGAAAATCTACAGTTCGATGTACTTTAGGATTAGTTATATGAGTAACTGCTATGAGTTGAAGGGCTTATTACTGTCTACCATGAAGTTTTTTCTAAATTTTACTGTTAACTTACAAAACGGTAGGTTAAAAACATTTTAAAAATGTGTGAGATTGCATAAAACAGTTTGAAGACATATTTGGATGATTAGAAAAAGTCCAAAGGTAGCAATACGTTGTGGAAATACTTCACTAACCCAGGATCGAAACAGCTCATTTATATAACTTTAGAAAATAACATAGTTGAATAATAACTACCTGTCAGTTTTGATAGAAAGTATCATCGACCATATTTATATTCATTCCAAAGGATAACAATAATTCATCAGTCTTACATTTACTGCGAAAGAAATTTTGTATCCTTGCTGACCTTCATATTATCACTGTTCACTGTTTGATGTGCAGTTCACTGTAACTTTATCTCAGTTTCATCTTTTATTCACAAGCGAATGTTTTATACCGCCTCTATTATTTTAGTGACCATGGTTGAACATAATGAAGCAGTTTCCTGGATAATAAACATTCTGGTATTCTGATACTTATTCAGTTGAGTTTTGAAGACGATCACCTTCAGGCCAAAGTGAAACAACAGTGATTAAGTTGCGAAATGAGTTTCGAGTTAGTTTGGACAGTTTAATGTACCCTAACCAAATTTACTCTTGCAACTAAAACGGACTGCATTCCATGCAAAATTTCAATTTACATTTCCCGAAAATTAATAAGACGTTTTTCTGTGAAAACTCTATTTTCACTGGAAAAATTTAATTGAGTTGCAAAAAGCGTTGGACTAAATAACCAGACATTTCTAGAAAAAATTCGGTTATGCTGTTATCCAACCTCACCTGGTTAATTAGTTCACTAGTTACTAGCCGGTTCTAAGCCCGCATAAAGAGGGCGAAGGTTTGGCATACGGCCAGCAACCATAGTCCGCAAAACCAATCCAATCCCTAAAGAAACTTCAAAACACAAAGAAAATATACAACAAAAAAACAAACCAATTCACCCCTCCCCAATCGGGGCAACACAATGACGCCAGTTGGTGAAAGTCTTCGGGAAGCCAATTGGCAGATGTGTTTTCTCTCCCTCGATGAAAGCGAAAGTAAGCATGCAGACATAGAATGTCCTCACAATGTATGAACCTAACAAGGCTACCCATATTGCAAAAGAGATGAAGAGGTATGGCATCCAAGTGCTAGGAATCTACGAGGAATCTGCAGATGGAATGCAAGTGGAATCTCCAAACTCTTAACTTCAGAGTCAATAATCTACTCCGATATTGTCACCCAGACAACACAACACGACACGACACGACACGACAACCACGAGCACAACACACTGAGTTTTCCAGTGGCTATCATGATGTCCCCAACACCATCGAAGGCCCTGCCACATGCAGTGGACACATGATGAAGGAGGGGAGCACATGTAGGTTCACACCACTCACACTACTCACGGTCCACTGCAAGCAACCTACCTTCAAAACCAACTTGAAAGCCTTCACTTCAAAGAAGTTGGTGATGACAAACCACAGTTAGAGTTCAACACTCACCCAGTACAGAAACTCAAGAACGCAACTTCAAAGGATATCTTCACGTGAGCCATCAGGACGAAATAAGAGATATTGAGCAAGTTCAGTGAAGAAACCTACCTGAGTGGAAGGAAGAACACTGGAACTCTTTGAAAGAGGCGTGTAAGGAAACCTGCATAACTGTGTTAGGAAAAGAGGAATGAAGGCAGGCAGGCAGGCAGGCAGGCAGGAAGGAAGGAAGGAAGGAGGGTAGGAGAAGCAAGACACGGAATGGAACTGGATGGACACATGAAATGTGATAGAGGTAGGAGGGTGAGGAAGTTGTTTATGTTGATGGTGATGTTGATGGTGAAGCAGAAGATGGACAAGTCGAGTTCAGTGTAGTGCAGTCCAGTGTAGTGTAGTGTAGTGTAGTGTAGTGTAGTGTAGTGTAGTGTAGTGTAGTGTAGTGTAGTGTAGTGTAGTGTAGTGTAGTGTAGTGTAGTGTAGTGTAGTGCAGGGATGAACAACGTAAGGAGGAACTGAACACAACCTACAAAACACTACACTGGATTAAGAAGTGAAGAAGAGTGCAGGCAAAGACAAAAGACACTTGCATGACACACTGGCAAGCAAGTGAAGCAGAACAGGCTGCAGGTAGGAGAGATGGAGACCTGACAACATTATATCAAATAACCAGGTTACTATTCGAGAGGGAAGAGATCAACGCAGACGAAACCAATGAAAGATAGTGAAGGGAAGGAAGCTAGTTACCGGAGAGGAGAAACAAAGGAAACAATGGGCTGACCACTTCAGAAAACTCTTCAATCGACTCTCATCACCACGACCACCACCACCTGCACTTCGTCCAAAAATACTACCTGCAGCCCAGCCACACAACTATCAGTGAACACTAACACTCCGACAGAAGTAGAAGTAAAGTCTTGAACGCTATAACGTAACTGAAATCCGAGGAAGTAGGAGGGTCAGATGGAATTGAGCCAGAAGCACTGAGAGCAGACACAGAGACAACAGCGGATATGCTCACACAATTATTGCAGAAGGTTTTGAGGGGAGGAAGGGAGGAAGGGTATTTGGCGATTGGAAGAAGGAAGAGCAAGTTTGTCAAACTCCCAGAGAAGGGCCACATAAGTCTTTGTAAGAACTGATGCGGAATCATAATCCTGTCCCTGTCCACCGAGAACAAGCAAAATATTATGCCGCATCATTCTGTGGAGACTAAGAGCTGGTCTGCATTCAAAATAAGCAACGCAACAACAACAACAACAACAGCAACAGTAACAGCAACAAGCACCGATCACCATCAACGAGAGAAAACTAAGGGAAGGTGTCTCTCCCACCTATCTAAGCAGCATCCTTCCAACTACAGGCGACTCTGGCGGTGGCGGTGGCTGTTGCCTGTGCCTATGGCTGTGGCTGTGGCGGCGGCACAGATGAGGACGTCAAAGCATCCAGGATTGGGAAGACAACAAGACAGACCTCCATCAATCTGAAACCAGTGTGGAGATCTACTTCACTGCTCTCAGCATCACGCATGAACAAGATCCGGATTCTCAACACTAATGCCAGTCAAGTCAGTATTTCTATACGATGGTTCAGAATCTTGGCACATTACGAAAAGTGTTTCCGATAAACTACAGATATACATCATGAACAGCTGACTACGCTCGCTCGATACTGAAGATCAGGTGTCCAGAATAATAAGAATAAGTGATAAGGAACTGTTTCTGGGCTGTCAACGAACCAACGGAGAAGCTATCGCTGAACAAATATTCAGAAGAAGGAAGTGGAGATGGACAGGATTGGATTGGATTGGGCATACACTGAGAAGATCGATTGGGGATATCATGGGCGAGGGCAGGTTGTTGAGTTGACGTCAAATGGGAAAGGATGAGTTGGGCGTGTCTGAGGTTTGTGTGACATGGAGGAGATTGTATTAGGAAGAAACGGGCGCTTCTTGTCATTGGTGGGTTCAGGTTGAAACGACTGCAGAGAAGATAGTACAATGGAGACTTGCTACTGAATCCCTATGCTCCGCTAGGAACCCACGTGAGAAATAATGATAATAATGCCATTATCAATGATTTAAGATATGATTAACATTCATTTTGAAGAAAGTTTTAAAATTGAAATTATTACTTCAAGGTTATTTTATTACAGATTGAGGTCATTTGGTGGATAATTTATATTTTTGAAGCGCTGGATAGATTTTTCATCCCCAATCAGCAAAATCTCTTGCGCGTACCCACAACTTACTGATGAATTGAATCTAGGATCATCAAACTTCACTATAAGAATATTACCATTTAGTCACTTGGTCATCATATGGTGGTTCATGTTTCCTAACTTCTGTCAGTTTTCACTACACCGTGACTGTCGTTGGTAAGCATTTATCCTCATTTACGATTTCTTTCAGTAAGAGTGAGTAGCGAACCCAATGGTTAAAACACAGGGAATTTTGTGGTGCTTTTTATGGAATCAAACTTTTGTTGTTTATTGAAGGTGAATTTCTACTGAAAGGAATTGGCTTTGGAAAATCGTATTCTAATCGGTACTACCAATAGTTATCAATGACAATGTTATGAGTTCTACTGGAGTACTTTGTTACTTATTCGTATAATTCTGTTAACACTTTTGGTCGAATATTTTGGTAGAACCTGACATATATTACTAATACTGTCCAATTGTCTCCTATGATGTTCAGTGTTAGCCTATTCCCTAAATGGCTGGAAGAACAGGAGACGATCAGTGTATGAATCATAGGCATGAATGAATGATATTCGTGAAGAGTCGATGTCTTTTGTCGGTTAACGATTAATTGGACGGAGTCTTAGCGAGCAGTCAACTCGGTGGCTTTAGATGATGGATAGTATGGACCATAATCAAAATCATTTGGGATTCGTTCACAATTTTTTGTGTATTCTGTTTGTAGAAAGTAACGCAAATGCAATGATAGCCTTCTCTGAATACACCTTATTGAACCGACTATCCACTCACTCATTTTTCTTGACCTCTTTTCCTTTTCGAATTCGTAGTGTTTTTAGAATACTGTGTATGGCAGATATCCTGGTGAGTATGATTTACTGAGTTTGTTTCTTTACTCCAGAAACCTATGACTTGATCATCACTGGTTTTTACTGTGACCCATACTTCTAGTCATCTGAAACCAATGAGTTGCATAACCTCCAAGACTCCATTCAGAAGGTAATCAAGTACCAACAGAAACTGACCATATGTAGAAATCCTTCCTTCTATGACACCACATCATACAAAATGTTGTATATTATACAATTTTGATGCTAAAGCTAAGTTATCACAAGAGGTTGAGGGTGAAATCAAAAATTGCTTTTGAGTGCAAAAGGAGTTCTAAGCTTCCTCATAGCCAGAACTTCAAAAAACCCAATTATTTGCTCCCAACAGATTTTCGAAATGGGTTTCAAAGATATGCATAAAACAAACTTGTGAACACTTTCAATAACATCTTCAACTATCAACGAAGTCGGATATCTGTTGACCAAGTCAATTAAATCATTCGAATTCTACCTAAAGTATATGACGACAATCATCGGCATAACTGTCTGTTACCAAAATCGTCAAAACACTGGCTACCAACATACTACCCATTCTCCTCAAAATACGTGAACACTTAATCCGTCAACAGCACACCGACTCTCGTCCATCTTCTTGATGCGATGCATTCATCTCGTCTTCACCCTCTGTCTGATGATACTTGAACCCCATCACGTGTACTGCAGACAAACAATCACCGCATTTCCTGATATTAGCGTTTATCAGTACCCAAGGAACTAACTCTGTGCAGAAACATTCTAGGTAGGGTGAGGACAGACAACAACAACCACCACCACCACCACCACCATGTTCTACTGTTTCGAACGAGCAATACAGTTGGATATGACTATACTATTTCGCCATTCCTCTTCAACTTCGCCATCCATGATATTCTAAGAAGGCTTTGAAGAAGGTACTTCTTGTATTGTAGTAGACCTGCTTGTAGGTGAAAGAAGTTTTGATCATGGGAATGCGAACGGTATAGTTTTACTGTGGAAGAACATACAATCTGTTCAGATCGCACATGGTCAGTTGGTGGTCAGTATGCGTAAGTGTGAAATACTTCTCATCGTCAAAATGCTAAATGTTTTCGTAAAACTGGCAGTTTGTATTTGTACTCACTGTTAGCAAACTGATTGAAGTACACGCAACGTTTGCTTTACTGGAGGTGTGATTAGTGAGGTTCCCAACTGCATGTCGTCATCCAGAGTAGCAAACGTTAATCTGGGTTACTTTTGGCATCGTCACAATGTTAGCCTGTCCATGGAAGTTTGGATGCACAACGCTCCGACATGAGTCATTCTACTCTACACCAGTGAGAAATGGTCTTTTCCAGTTGACTACTTCGGACTAGAAGATGTAAAATTTGTATAATGAATGGGAAAACAAACAAATGGAATAAAGATATCTGATGTAGGGCTTTTAACAGGTTAATGAGAAGATGACGTGAGTCTGTACTGCTACAATTTTCCGTGCCCCACCTCATCAAACCTCCAACCACCGACTTTAATGGTATGGTAAACCTAGACAAGGAGCCTATTCGAATGGAAACCAATAGTCAGAAAATCTATGAATTTGTGTGACTTCATAACCTAACTTCACGTATAATTTTTGTAACTTGATCCCACACCACGTTACATATTACTTTAGGATAGATTTGTGCTAAAGTAATTGATCAATATTAAATTATATCACGATCAATAATAAGTAATACGAAATTATATCGCGTTTAGTACTAACCTATATCTTCAAAATGAACTCTTAAGTACGAAAATGCAAATACGTTTTGAGATTCCACTGAAGCTGGTGTTCCAACATAACATCACTCAACGTATGACGATCTTCATCACACTCAAGCATGCGTCACTGCTTTTCAGAATTAATTACATGGTGTTTCCAGCGGATGCTCACAGTTTTAAGGAGACAACAGTGATCGGACACAAAGTCATGGAACATTCTCAGCTCAAAAAAAGGGAATTTCCACGCATAAACTGATAAATACAATGATGATAAGTAATTCTAAGATTTAAAAAAAATGAAAATTCATCACATTATGCCGCAGCCGAACCGTTAGGGTAGCTTCGCAGTCAAACTTTGAACTGAAATCCAAAATATATCTTCACAGGTATCTGTTTTATTCATGAACAGTGGATGTTTTTTCACTATGAATACCACTTGGTCAAATCTAAACTTTATAGACAAAAATAGGCAAACTATCCATACAAAGGAAGAAACACTTGCCGATGTTTATACCTCAAAGATAATTAAGCAATGAGCAATTAATTGTGGTGGTGTATCGTGTTGCGAAAGCGAAAAGTTAAGGAACTAAGTACTTTGAGCAGTGATTATAAGCCTGGGAAGGCCTTCTAAAGTCTTGTACCTTTATGTTGAATATAGCTAGCTGCTTTTTTTAATTTTACAGTTTTATTCAGCATTAAAACACTTGTCTTCAAACTTTCATTCATTAAGAACAGATTTTCAATTTAGATATTGAAATGTAAAAGAGTAAAGGGAAATGAATAAAATCAGAATATTAATTAAATTGTTATAAGTGGTGATATCGTTGATACAGTAACGGCTAAAATCACTTTATTTTTTTCCATTACTTTTAATTGAAGCTTTTATTCAGTATCTAGTGAACTGACTACCTTTTTAATACTCACCAACTAATGCAACCTTTGACTATGTGTAACAGAAATCGTTTAATTGAGAGTTTCTCACTTCGGAAGTTTTATCGTTAATTTCGTTAATTGTGTTACCTCTTTAGTGCACATAAGCGAACATTAGATAACTGTTGAAATTGTGTATTCTGTTGTCAGTTGGTTCATATAATCTAGTAAGGAGTAGAAAAATCGAACGATACAGCTATGCAAATAGTCTTTATTTTCACAGATTATAGTTAGGATTAAGTTTCTGAACCTTTATATTGTCATCAAAAACACTTCTATCCCTCTTTGGTGCATATAGTTAGTATTTTCTTGATTGTACGCACTGAATACTAAAACACCGCATCAGTTCACGAAGACTTTGTTAGTCTGAGGTGTGTACGGAAATGTAGATTTCTGGTTTCGTTATGCATGAGAACCCAAATCAGTGATTGTCGACTGTGGAGGATATGGCTTAGAATCGACTTAAATGGTGCAGATGCATACACACATTATCTTCATCTTGATTGTAATACCGAATTTTATTATTGTCTTATTCCTTCTTGTTCTCTTTTCACGGCTTTCTCCCTTGTTCCTGTATCTTTCACCTTGGTATCTTCCACCATGATGTACTGATGTGGCAACATGGAATGTTATACAGTAACGCTAGGTTCCACGTTGATTCTAACTCAGTTTACGTATATTATTATGTTCAATAGAAACGGTTACTGCAATAAATGCAATTTTTGTGTCTCTTGAACCTTATTTTACGCTTACTTGACAATCGTTTAACTTAGGAGTAAGTCATAGATACTTTTTCCTGATGAAATCTTTCGTGGTGTAGCCAGTAGACTGGAAGTTTCACATATTTTGGTATTTCGAAGCAAGTGTTACACGAATAGAATGAGTTAATAAAATCGCTATTTTTCCATCATAGTCTGGTGTTTTCTTTGTTCAGCAATTAACCCAGTGTTAACGTGGAACATTCGTAGACATCACATATATTCAATTATTTCTGTATTTGATAGCTGTGATATTACGATACAGTCCTTGAAGGCTATTAGCCTTTCCATTCATAGATGAAACTAAGGCAATAATACAGACACCATTAACAAAATACAGAAATGAAAAAGTCGGAATGAATACAATTTGTACAAGTCAGCATGCTGTTTGCCTGATAGACATGAACCATTGTATAAACCTGAATCGAGATAGAACAACGTTTGGAACAGAACAACCAGGTACCATTTTATTTTACGGGTTTTTCGTCAGCTGCTTATAACCTTTACAATATTTAAATAATTTATACACACTTTCAGCAGCATAATGAAGTTAGTCAACATGGAATAACATTTTAATAACTGCAACTTTAAATTACCCATTGCTAGACTGGGTGGAATTGCTCTACCTTTGTTGGAAGCTATGCTGCCAGGCGAATGGCCCGATAGGGTCTGCATATACATTATATTGTAGTCTATTCGATAGCTAGCAGGGAAATCCAGGACGCGCGCTTTGCCCTATCTAGAACTCATCAGCTGGACGTGTACCTGCACCCCACAAAGTGATGTTATTCCCACTGAGATTCGAATCTAGTACCCATCGCTTCAAATGCCAAAGTGTTATCGACTATGACACTAGAGCACAAGTGCCACCATTTGTGAAACGAGTATCAGCTGTTGCTTACTGATACTTGTAATTTCCTGCTGCTGCATTCGTTCGAAATACTCGACCTTTGTTGGAATGATTTCACTGTTAACAATCAAATAGACTACGATATGATAAATATTCAGACAGTGTCAAGGCATCCGCATAGGAGCCCATCTACCAACAGAGTTCAAACAATTCGACCCAGTGCAGCAACAGGAAATTACAAGCAACAACTGATACTCGTTGCACAAATGATGGATCTCATGCTCTAGTGGCATAGTCGATAACGCTATGGCGTTTGAATCGATGGGTACTGGATTTGAATCTCAATGTAAATAACATCCCTCTATGGCTTGCACATACATCCAGTTGACGAGTCCCAAATAAAACGAAACGCCCGTTTTGGATTCCACTGCTAGCCACCAAATAGACTACAATATTAGGAACGAAATGGTTCAGTAAGAAATGCAAAAAACCAGATGAAGTTAACAATACTTGTTAGGAAGTTTCGGTGATATATTTGATTCTACAGAGAGTTCAAAATTTTTTATCAATAGCAACACAGCATTACGTAACAAGGTTCATAAATAAGCTAGTTGATGATAAATAACAGGCAAGTTATGTAATAATATAGTGAGTTGAAATCAGTTGATAGAGCGACCATCAAAATCAAAATTGTGTACAAATAGAATTAAGCTTCAGTCAAAAGATGATGTCATCAAACAATAGAAAGAGTAAAATACTAGGTCATCAGGGCTTCCAGCATTGTATGAAATACAATCAGACATAACCTATCCTCCTCACCTCCGTCTCCTCCTCGATAGAGGAAATACAAAG
Organism: Heterobilharzia americana; assembly: GCA_944470555.2. Classification (NCBI taxonomy): domain Eukaryota; kingdom Metazoa; phylum Platyhelminthes; class Trematoda; order Strigeidida; family Schistosomatidae; genus Heterobilharzia; species Heterobilharzia americana. The sequence goes on from OX104127.1 coordinate 99,328,807, forward strand.
AATTTTTAGAACCTTGGTATTCAGGTCAGTCAGCGACCAACAGACATACTGACATTGCCCCAATCTATCAATCAATAAGAAACAACAAGAAGGTCAGAGTTCACGTCAACAGGGAAACCAATCGAAATAAATGTGGAGACAATGAAAAGACCTTGGCAGAAACAACCAATCACAAGCGAGGCCATCGGGACATGATACTAAGCCACTTGTATAGAAAACCGTATAGCTCACTTTTTTAAGTTTGTGTTGATGATGGTGTGTGGAATGACAATGAAAGCTTCATGACTAAACCATTCAGCTCACAGAACATACCATCAAAATCATCCTCCTAAGCTACAAATATTCTCGTTCATCTCATAAGTGTTTAGGCTAAGCCAGGCAGAAAGGGACGTATGTGACGCTTCTGGAGTCCCAGCTGAATGAGCTGATAACGGTGATGGCCTGCTACAACTGTGTTCATATAACCACTTATTTCTAGCCAGCAGCGTTGGACACAGATAGACTGCATTGCTCAATCATCTCTGAAGAGGGTTGGTGGAAGACTGTCTTTCTTTCCGGGGCACGTATCCAGACAGCGACCACGCATTAGTGTGAGAGTGTGTATGTCTGCAAATAAATGGACGAAAAAAACTTTAGGAACAAGACCATTGGAAGTGAAGCTAGACAATTAGAGCACTAAGGCCGATTTCAGTGAGAAAACGGCTCAACATTTACCTGAAAGGAAAAATGTCACTCAACCAAAAGAAGCTTGGCACTATATCCAATCTACTGTAGAAACAGGGTAGCCGTCACTCACAGTGTTTAAAAAGAGTCAGTGGATATCAACAGCTTCTTCTAAATTAATGGATGCGCACGAACGCATCTCCGCGGGCTCCGAGTACAATGAAGAGCGAATGCAACTCAAATGTGACCGCCAACAATGAGTAAAGAAGGCTGGTGAAATGAAAAGGCTGTAGCGATAGATAACGACAAACAGTTACTTAGACTTATCAGGTGGACAGGTTGATGAGTTCAGTAGTTAGTGAGAAGACAGAGAAGGATGGGTCTGCGATTCACTCATAGCGGAGACAACTGGAATGATGGGCAGACCAGTTCAACTAAACTCCAGCTCCTATTTTGTTGTCTATTATCCAGTCGGTGACTGAATGAAACATGGAGACAGAACCACCAACTATCGCACAAGTAGAGAAAGCTATAGGTAACCTAAAACGAGGAAGAGCAGCAGGGTCAGATGGACTAGTTCCAGAGGTATTTAAAGACGGTGGTAAAAGATTTTTCGTCAAGTTACGGGTCGAGTGTACTATTCTGAAGTTCACTCTGTTCTACCGTATGGCTGTTAAACGTGGCCACTCAAGATATAGGACATGAGGTCTTAAGCGTTAGACCACCTTTGCATTCGTAAATTACGCCATGTTTGTGTTGTGGTTTCATCATATCAGTAAGGCAGAAGTTAGATGTAGTTTTAGGGGTGGGAGGAAAATCAGTTGATGAGGTTGTAAAACTGCATCGACTGAGGTGGCTGTGACATGCGTTACGCAGGTCTCTCAATGTTAGCTGAAGTAGGTGTAGGATGGAAAAATAGCTTGAGGTGGCCAGACTAAAAATGGCATCAGTGCGTGAAAGCCTTGACTGTTGGTTTGAGCCATCCAGAGAAATGTAGACTAGCTGGCTGGGGTCCTCTGGACAACAGAAATCTGTGGTTCGATAGTCTAGGTGATATGGCTCAGAATCAATGTCAGTGGGCGGATGTATCCCAACTATATCTTTATTTATAAACTGAATTCAGGATTTTCTCATTCCTCTTTCGTATCTTATACTACTTCCTACTGCTTTCGACCGATTTTTTTCCTTTCTTCATTTTCAATCTTAATATTTGTTACTTGATGTGCTGATATGAGGTGTGACAGCTTGAACCGTTACGCCGTAATGCGTGGTCTTATGTTGGTATTGATGATATCAAATGACGCCATGAATTTATTAGATATATTAATTGGACTTACATCGTTAACGAAATGGTATGAATTCCTCAAAATGTGCGACCAGTCGTGGACGCATAGGTTCTAAATTTTTCTCAAGTCAGCCAGAGGCCTTGTGATGAGTCACTCATAAGTAGTATAGGCCTTACAGGAACATTCTGCTTATATATCTTCGGCAGACCATATATATATATATATATATATATATATATATATATATATATATATATATATATATATATATATATATATATATGGCATACGAGATTTGCAAGGTTTCAGATCACTGTATGTTGAATTCCCAATCAGCCTCATTTTTAGCAGCACTCTGAGCTTATTTGTTATTTGCTTTTCAGTTGCATCAATCTAATCTTTGCTCCAGTTTTCCGATTTAAATTTAAAGAGATTGTTAAGAATCGACTCTGTCTCCATGAAGCGATCTCCTCTGTTCATCATCACAACATCTGAACCTTTATCTGTTCTTAGTATCACTATATTTTCACTTTTCTTTTGGTTTTTTAGTGCTGAGGAGCTCGTTGGACAAACGTTTCTAATGTATACTTGGTTAAGTAAGGTATTGGTTTGCGATTACGACCAAGCTGGGTTCAAACTAGCTCTTGTCGTTGTCATTCATTAGATGCAAACCTGTTAATTTTCTATATAAATCCTCAAACTGAATTTCTGTATAAAAAGATGCTAGCAACTATACCAGGGGGTGTGAAACTTAAATCCTATGGTAAATGCCTGTTCCAATTGCATTTAATTTTACTCTTGAATATATGTTTGTCACGATTTTCTGGAAAGTCGACCTGGTAATCTAATATCCAACTCTTCCTTCTATTTGATGACATCATCTTTTGACTGAAGCTTAATTCTATTTGTACACAATTTTGATTTTGATGGTCGCTCTATCAACTGATTTCAACTCACTATATTATTACATAACTTGCCTGTTATTTATCATCAACTAGCTTATTTATGAACCTTGTTACGTAATGCTGTGTTGCTATTGATAAAAAATTTTGAACTCTCTGTAGAATCAAATATATCACCGAAACTTTCTAACAAGTATTGTTAACTTTATCTGGATTTCACGGGATACTATGAGTGATTGGCGAGTTGCTATAAAAATGCTCTACTTAAGTTCTACAGTATGAAGAAAGGCTAACATGTGACAGAATAATGGAATAGCACATAGATGCAAACACACGCACATAGTCCTATGGAGTGTTAAATGCAGGACTAAAAGCTAACAACTTTCGCATGAAGCTATTATTTGAAATAAAATGTTCTGCGAATGTCATAACACTAAGACATAATTAGGTCAATATGTAATATTTCATTGGAAAATAATGTAGTTTTCAGTAATGAATGAAACAATTCAGACCTATTGGAGCAGGACTTCAAGGGGATGACCAGAGAGGTTTCGAGTATGGAGTCATACACGGTAATAAGTGCATAGAAGACTAATATACAAGATTAGCAGTGGGACAATGACGATATGTTAAACACTAGCTGGATATACATAAAACTTCCTTATTTTCGATGTGGTGAAAAATGAACCCGAGCTAAAGTGAAGATTGTGGCTTAAATGCTAGCAAGGGTTAGGATTGTTTGGCTTATATTCTGGTTAGTTGACATTACCAGAGTTCTCGGGCTACACTGTGTCGTACAAAAGGTATGATCAATTCTATCCTGAAAACACTTATACTAACGGAGTACTTTTGTCCTAGTTTGATTCCGACCATCTGGGGTTGAATAAATCTTTCTCCTCACTATGCTTTGATGTGCTATTATAGTCATATTTCACTCAGTAATTAGTTTATTTGTGTTGCGCTAGTCTTTAATATACCATTGAAATACCACTTGTTCAGTAACTGCAGTTTTGTTGACACCAACGACTGATAAATACTGGAAACTAACACAAAGTTGAAAGAATGAGCCAAATCTGACAAGTACTTCAAATTCAAACAAGCAATTAAAACTGGGTAAATCACAGCATAGTAGAACAGGACAACTAATGTGATTTGTTCACATATGAACTGGCATGTAATTCGATGCACTGTCGAATCCAGGACAGAACGACAAAATAGGCATATGTTTGCTCATACACCCACCATTCAATAATTACCATGCATGATAACGAAAACAGAACCGATGCCTAATCGCTAAACACCAGTCTGACAACCTATCCCCTATATTCATAGCTATAGTCCCAAAGTATAACTACGGTACATATCAACATGTAAAAATGACAACACACATCAACAATGTATAAAAATCGATATTGAGATTATCATGTACAATAGTGAGGGAAAGAAAGACGATGAAATAGATTAAAAGCCAAAAACAAAATTGGAAAGAATTGGACAGGGTAGGTGGCAGCAATGGGATAATGGGAGTTTTATGTACACGGAAAGAATGAAATAGTAGTGTATACATCAGAGCAGTTAGTAAAAAAATGGAGTAGTTATTCGAAATAATACTAATAATAATGATAGTAATAAATAAATAAAACTGGTAAGGTATTTATAAACAGTAATTCTGTTATCCCGGTTATTCTTGTTTCACTGTCATCATGATGTCTGTACATACCACAATGATGACTGCAAATAGTAAACTGAAGAGCGAATTACCACCATAACATAAATTAGACTGGATGAATGTGTTTTGTCTGAAATAAGGATAACTAAGTACTCAAAAAAGGCATGTTCTGTTTTGACTGCATTACACACGCATCTTTCATATTAAAAAAGGGTGGCGCTGATAATAAAAATGAAAATAAATTAGCGTAACACAGAGTTGCGAGTCACATACACGAGAAAGAAAAAAAATCATTACATTATAATTTAGACAGAAGATTTATCTATCATGTGTAGAACAATAAGGCAAAAATAACAACAATAGAAGCACAAATATATTACTCAATTACAACGTAGTTATGGGTGTGTGCAAGCATCTGACGGTAAAATTTACAATTTATAACAAAGTAACAGACGACGAGATAAATACACACACATTAGCGCACACGAAAAATAAAAGAACAAAGCATAGAAAAAAGAGAAATGTTCATTCTGTCCATTTAAAATTTTTTGATTGGTTCTTGTTTTCGTGTAGTTTAACTAATAATGAACGAACTATTGAAAGCGACAGTTAATTACTATTATAAACAAACGTGAATGAGACGGTACATAGGCACTCGCTACATACACACACACACACACACGAAACATAAAAACAGCTGACTGTTAAACAATTTCCACACTATTGTTACACTTCTTAATTAAGGCCTAACTACCGAACAGTTGGTTTAGCAATGACCTAAAACAGAATACTAAATCTAACTAGGCAAAGTGAAATGTTCATTTTTTTCTATAAGGCAATGAAGTCATAAAAATGTGTCCAAATATCACCATCATCAAAAAAGAGTAGAAGAATTCAAATTACATATTATTAGTTAATTTGTTTTTAGAAGAAAAAAAAACGATGGGACAAGGTATGAAAGAAAAAGAGAACATTAAAATAATTAAACAAGAGACAGCTATTCATCATTATCAGAAAACCTTACATACTATCACACAATCCCTTGCATTACATGTGCTTGCGTCGTCCATTACAACAAAAATATGAACACATATAATAATTAAAAAAAACAACACAAAATGATAAAAAAAAAGTGGACTGCAAATTTTTTTCGTCAAAAACAGTACACAAAACAACTGAAGATGATGACGAGGAAAAGAGCACTTAATGCTGACAATGCCATAAGTAAGTAATTTACAAATAAAGTGAACAGAATCACAGTAAAGTTGATTATTCAGAAGAATTTATCTTCACTTCAAGTTACTTCTACTTCCACAATGATTATAACCATAAACTTTTGATATAATTGATTAGTTAGACGATGAAGAAACAGGAAGGAGATTGAAATAAATATTAACAATAATATTAATAATAATGGTAATCTGTGGATGGAATTTTTGTCCAGCGAAAGAAATTAAGCATTAGAGAATTTAGTTTTCTAAAAAATAAAACATGAGAAAAATTCATCTCCTTCCTCTTTTTTCTACAGTGGTAAACATTTATGATAATGATGTTGATAGCTATCTTGACGTCAGCTCGAAAGGACAAGTGGACTATGTCCAACTTGAAAATTACTTATTACAGCTGACGTCTCAAAAAGATAACAATAGCAGAAACAACAACCGGAACCTAGTTGGACTGACGAAAGAGAAGATATGGTTGAATTAGTCAAGATAGATCAGTGGATTAAAGAAGAGGCGAGAAAACGAAATAATGCACCAATAATAAGTATTCAGATGGATTACAGGAGTAGGAAAATAATGTGTACGACGTGACATGATGTGTAATGTAATTTCTACAGTGAAAATGATAAGAAAATGAGTCTACTCACTCAGGATACTTGTAAATATGAATATATAGGATAGGATAAAGAAGATATCTCTATTTATTAATTTAAAATAAGTTGAAAAAATAGCAAAACCAAGAGCACGAAAAATGCATTATTAAAAAGGGTTCGACTGGAAAACAGAAGTGTAATAGTAATAGGTTAATGGGGAAGAAAAACAAACGGTTTTCCCCTTCGTTACTGGTTATGCATTCCTAAGATATGAATCAACATGGTACAACAATACTATCCTAAGGATTCAGAAAAGTCAAGAAAAGAACTCAGTGGTATTCATAGTAGTGTAGCTGTACTAGTAATAATAGCAGTGATAGTAAGAATAGTACAAACAATAGTTACATATCCAGTTTTAGACAGGATAAGAAAGCTAGAAAATAAAAACTTTCAATTTTCAGGTAAGAAGGTAGAATAATTTCATCAATTGACTTGTCTCACTGTGATGTGACTATCTCCACTTCTTTCACTAGCTGAACTACTGTTATTACTGTGCCGGGACAAGTTAGTCGAATCTCGGATGGTCAGATGAGAATTAACATCAATAGCTGATCGTGAACGAAACTCCAATGGTGGACGATCGCGTACAGCCTCTTCAAAGTCTTCCAAAGACTCAATATAACACTGTTTTTCCATTAAATAATTGATTGTGGTTCTAGGTAACGGTAATTGGTCAATATGATCACGACGAATGTAAGATAGAATAGTGAATCTTGTCAGGTGTCGGAGGGATGCAACAACCTACCAGAAATTGAGGTGGGAATAAGAAGCAATCACAAAATGAATAATTATGTATAACAATTACTTAGAGGCCAAAAGAGGAATTAAATTTCCGAAATGTCATAAGCAAGAATGAGTTTGAATGTATTTTGTGAACTAACTTGAGACATATCTATTCGCACTGCGGCCAAAAATACATCTTCATAATCACATATAAAATAAGAGCAGACCGCATAAATTGGCAATGAATTAACAACTGCTAAAAACCCTCAGTGGTAACTAGGCTGTGCTAGGAATAATTTCTGAACATAGAGCATTCCACTGGAAAGTAACCTATGGCATGTTTAAGTGTTGGTCGAATTCTGTTGAAAACGTTTGCACATCAGTCACCAAGCTGAGACAATTACTAAACAGTATGACTGTAGTCGGTGTTACACAATTGAATGCGATCCATAGGAACCTCTCCAATGCTTTGGCACTCATCGGTAGACCACATTCGCAACTACTACTTCGTAATATAGATTCAAGCCCACACTAGCCAGTGCTACCAGTTGAGGAACGTCACGACTGAGATATTCAGCAGGTGAATATGAGAGTAAGACACCACTGTAAAATACAACTCCATATTATATTTCTTATTTAATCTGGGTTGGAGTAATAATAATTTGTACTGAATAATTTTCCAAGCACAACTGATTGCTTATAACCATATATCAAAGAAATCACACAACTTCTGACATCTAGTCTTACGGTTCTATCAACCAACTCGTATTTTTTGTATCCAGCGAATGCAGAGTTCGTTACATCTTCGGCATCTATGATACACCGTTTTATTGCATCTATTCGGTGTTAAAGTAATGAAGAACAATCAGGTAACAGACTTTTTTCTCCACCTAAGTAAGTTGACGTTTAGAACTTGTGCTTTGTTCCACTATATTGTATAATTGTGTCACTACATGAACTGCAATTGCCAAGTCTTCATTTTACAAATTATTTATCCTATCTGAGTCTTTCATTGTAAATTTAGCTGAGTGTCTATGCTCTGTTAACCTGAGTGAAATCCACCAGCTTGTTTAATCTGTTAACTTTACCCGCAGTCATCTCATGATATTCAGCAAATTAAGTTAACTAATTTCGTCGACAGAATCCCTAGGTCAACAAAGTTTCTCTCTGGGTGAATTTGCAGATTTCGATGGCACCTTAGACGAACACTATTGAGAAGCTATGTCGGGGTTTCTGATGTTCTTTCCTCATACGTTGACATTTCAGACTCCTAGAACCTTCTGCTGGTTACTAATCAACTACTGCTCACATTATTAGTTTGCCTTTTATGTGAATTTCTGAATAGTCTTAAGATGGTCATTGAGTATAATTTTGTCTGATGAGTTCCATCTCTCACTCAGACATAAACTTTGTTAGCTTAAGGATCCTATTGACCCAATCAAAAAAAGTAATTTGACCAACAAAATACTATGCAGTGATTTTCAGGTCAAAAAAAGCCAATCTAGCCTCATAGTGTCAGATTACAAGAAAATAAAAACTAAGCCAGTGATCTAGAAAACAATTGGTTAGTGCAATGCATTCACTGACATACATTAAGGAGGGACAAAGTAATATAGTTAGATGGGGAGAGAGAGAGAGAGAACTTGATCACTCGGTTTTTCTTCCTCACTTTAACACCCAATACAAGCAATAGAACAATGCACCATCGATTCCATAAATGTGGTAAACTTCACAGTCACTGAAAACAAAAGATACGGGCTGGTAGGTAGAACTTTAAGATCAAACGTCGGAAGTTGTGTGATTACTTTGATAGGATTATTAACAATCAGTTATACTCGAAAGGTCATTCTCTATATGAGTTATTGCCACTAGACCCCAGATCAAATAAATGAATTGATAACAGCCCACAACTTCCAAAAGGAGGAATCGACAATATGAAGGACGAAAGTAACAACAGACAGACATCGTCATTCACATTCATGTGAATGACGATGTCTATTCAGGTGTAGGGATACGTGTTCTCGAATCGCCATGTGGTCACTATCCGAAAGTGCTCCAGAAAGAGTGGCAATATCCCACCAATAACCGATAGCAATACCGCCCACCACTGAGTTGGGGTTGATGAACAGTACGTAAGATAATGTCTCTCTTTATGTCTGAAATTTAGTGCTGATCAGAAATATATGGTTATTTGAGCACGTCGCTGTTATCTATCGGTTAGGCTAAGATGCTGAAAGTGCCGCTACCATCATAGCGTAGCAGTTTACACTGCAACTGCTTTTCGTCTTAGCACTATCCAAAGGACCATTCTGGTATGGTAGGTTCCCAAGGGAACCAACAGTGCTCCTTAGGTCATTGTGATACACAAACCTGACCACCAGGTCAAGGTGGCAGCCATTAGTGACAATATTAGCAACAACTTCTATATGGGGATGTTAAAGTTACTGATATGCAAGTTTTATTCACGATCACTTTCGTCCCGCTAATCAGATTATAGAGTTAATAAAATGTAACTTGCATACACTGTCATGCCTAACATATAAATTAAGGATTTTTGGCAAATTAAGAAATATTCATTTATTAAAAATTGATATAAATAGTTGGAATTCATCTCTTAAATATAATAAATAACCTACAAATCACTAGTCGAAAATAGATACACAACTTTTAGTACTGAAATATATACAGACGTTAAGCATGTTCAATAACTGTGCACTGGTGCCATCAAGTAAAGCCAAAGGTAAAGCACAGAGTCGTCTGCAACAAACTTGATGATTTTGCGAATTACTATTGACTAAGGCCTTTCGAATGTATGTTAAAAGCATGCCAATTCACAAAAAACACTGACGCACAATATCATTCGGCGAAACACTAAACTGTGAAACAATAAAAAGTAAAAAAGCGAGGGTGAGTTACAAATCCCCTAACTTCTAAACTTCTTGTCTGAACCGTGCATTCATGAAAACCTTCTTAGTCGCATCTTTTAAAATGTTACGATTCAGTCGTTGGAAATCATTGGTGATATGGCTGAACATAGCTTACAATGACACACACATGTTTCATCAAATTTCTAAACACCTTACATTCGCTTTTTCCACTCTCCTTCAAGTATAATCTCCTCCTCATTTGCATCAATACTTCCTTTTCTGTTTCTATATTGTTGAGGAGAGGTTTTAAGGTAAGAATTATAACAACAATACTTTAATTCAAAAACCCAATACAGGTTCAATATAAGAAACAATGAATCACACTAAATGTGTGAAGGTTAATTATGCTGTCACGCTGCTGAAACCTCGGTACATAGAGTCGGTTTGTAACCGGTGATTTGGTGTTTGAAAGTGGAATGTCACTTTTTGACAAGTTTCTACATGCACAACTGATTTTAAAGTGATCCACCACTTACATTCTGAATACCTTTCATTACTTACTGGTTCATTTGTTTTCTACTTTTTATCTCTTGGGTTCCTAGTGGAGCATAGGGATTCAGTAGCAAGTCTCCATTGTACTATCTTCTCTGCAGTCGTTTCAACCTGAATCCACCAATGACAAGAAGCGCCCGTTTCTTCCTCATACAATCTCCTCCATGTCACACAAACCCAGACACGCCCAACTCATCCTTTCCCATTTGACGTCAACTCAACAACCTGCCATGGCCCATGATATCCCCAATCGATCTTCTCAGTGTATGCCCAATCCAATCCAATCCTGTCCATCTCCACTTCCTTCTTCTGCATATTTGTTCAGCGATAGCTTCTTCGTTGGTTCGTTGACAGTCCAGAAACAGTTCCTTATCACTTATTCTTATTATTCTGGACACCTGATCTTCAGTATCGAGCGAGTGTAGGCAGCTGTTCATGATGTATATCTGTAGTTTATCGGAAACGCTTTTCGTAATGTGACAAGTTTCTGAACCATCGTATAAAAATACTGACTTGACTGGCATTAGTGTTGAGAATCCGGATCATGTTCACGCGTGATGCTGAGAGTAGTGAAGTAGATCTCCACACTGGTTTTAGATTGATGGAGGTCTGTCTTGTTGTCTTCCCAATCCTGGATGCTTTGATGTCCTCATCTGTGCCGCCGCCACAGCCACAGCCATAGGCACAGGCAACAGCCACCGCCACCGCCAGAGTCGCCTGTAGTTGGAAGGATGCTGCTTAGATAGGTGAGGGAGACACCTTCCCTTAGTTTTCTCTCGTTGATGGTGATCGGTGCTTGTTGCTGTTACTGTCGCTGTTGTTGTTGTTGTCGGTTGGATATCTTCATCACCTCTGTCTTCTCTATGTTGAATTGAAGGAAGTCGCGTCTTCGCTGTCTCACCTCCTCTGTCAACTCGTCATTTTTCGCTTGTAGATCTTAGACTTTGTGCTACAGGACACTAGACATAAATCATAATGATCATGATCATCATCGATGAAATCCCAATCTATTAGGATCTTGTCATCAGTTCAGCCGGCGCATACCCCTCTTCTCGCTACTCACAGTTTCTCGCATGATCCAGTCGAGTCGGATCGAGTCAGGAGGATGATCGGTGATAGTAGGTGGTAACCTTTTCTTACTCCTCTCCTCTGTATTCATTTCCACCAGAAAGGCGTCACTCAGCTTCCATTGTGAATCAATCGGCATGTGGTGTCTTCATATAGCTGTTGAATGAGGTTGATGAGGGTTTGTGGCAGAGAAAGCATAGTGTTGAAGCAGTTGCCCGGCAAATTACTTCTCGGTCGACACTGTCGAAGGCCCTTTGAAAATCGATGAAGATGAGGTGAGGTAGAATAGAGTTGAGTTGAGTTGATTTGACTGGCATTCTATACTATGTTCTTATGATGACTATGATGATGATGCGTAGCGTAGTGTTGTAATTCGATGCACACGTGATTTATTTTTCCTGAAGCCAGCCAGCCAGCCAGCTAGCCATCCTTTTGCGATGCTTATTTTGAATCCAGACCAGCTCTTAGTCTCCACAGAATGATGCGGCATAATATTTTGCTTGTTCTCGGTGGACAGGGACAGGATTATGATTCCGCATCAGTTCTTACAAAGACTTATGTAGCCCTTCTCTGGGAGTTTGACAAACTTGCTCTTCCTTCTTCCAATCGCCAAATACCCTTCCTCCCTTCCTCCCCTCAAAACCTTCTGCAATAATTGTGTGAGCATATCCGCTGTTGTCTCTGTGTCTGCTCTCAGTGCTTCTGGCTCAATTCCATCTGACCCTCCTACTTC